>OZ010788.1:629894395-629953395 GCA_963932465.1 Maratus speciosus
GAATCAGACTTTTGTAACCGTCCTCGTAGCAACAGCAAAACATCATCTGAATTTCAAGATGTTCACACATTTCAAGTATTTTGTAACTTCAGGGAAACTTTTTTCCTGCACCAGCTTTAACCAAAAATTTTCAGCATGTAACATTTTCTCAGCTGATAATTCTGAAAAATCTCTTTTTTCTACCTTCAATTTTATATTAGAAATAAATCTAAATAGCTATACAGTTACTCGATACAATTTCTTTATTCAGAAACATCAGGTAATCGAGATGCAGGAATTTTAACACTAGGCCACTGATTTTCAGGCAAGGAAAGAAATTCAGGAACATACACATTAGGGTTAGCATCAGGAAAAATATGTAATTGGAGATGCTCCTTTTCCACGATCGGGTTTCTAAAATACTGCCAGGGAATTTTCAAGTGTGCGAGATACGGGATTTCTGAAAGCCAATTTTGCCAATCATTTTCTAGTTCACCAGAAACAAAAGGGGCAATAAATCCGGCTGAATCAAGGAACATAGTTGCAATTTTCAAAACATTGCGTTTAGTAGAAGAATCATTATTTAATTTTTCTAACAAGGATCGTAATTCTAGTCCAAATTTATGTTCTGTATTGTTACAGATCAATCCTAAAATTTTCAAGGAAGTATTTGGGGGTTCGAAACTCGAAACAGGAATGTTTTCATCATCTAAAACATTAGAATTCATGTTAGGGACATGATACAAACATTCGTTTAATGATAGAGAATCACCATATTTAGAAGAAGAATCATAGACTATGCGCATTTTTGTTGTAGTTTTGTCGTCACGGATTACAGGTCTGTCTGGCATGTAATAGGAATTATTAGAATCTTTCTCGGTGCACAATTCTAACGCCCATTTACGAATTTTAAATTTTCTTTAAATTCTTTTATTACCTCATGATCGGTAATGTTCTTTTCACTGCTTTCAGCAATGCCAATTGATTCAAGATCCCAAAATGCTTTCAGCTGAGTATTTATATTTTCAACTGAAACACGCAAACAAGCTACTTCTTTTTTATTCGACTCTATCTGCCCTTGCACCGTATGACCGAAAATAGTTTCTGCAACGTATAATTCTTTCGTCAATTTTCCCTCGATTCCCTTTAATATTTTCCACAAAAAGTCAGACCCTAGCAAAATATTTATTTCCTGTTCAAGACCTGTATCAGCAGGCTTAAAGCCTCTTGCTCTCATTATGTCTAGAAGTTCTGGTTCTAGTGTTTTCACAGAAGCTCCAGTTATATTATCAACCACAAGTGCTTCGATATTTATCGAGTTAATAGGTTGCACAACACTGGATAATTCAAGAGAAACTACTTCATAACAAGATTCATAAGGACGTCTCCGCCCAAAAGGATAAACTAATAAATTTTCTCTTCGCAATGGCTTCAATTTTAATTTTTGTACTAGCGATCTCTTCACGAAGCATTTTTCTGAACCACTATCACATAAAACGCGAGCCAACAAGCATTCCTTACCAGCAGACACAGAAACTGTACAAGTCTGCAATAATGTAGATTTATTTTGTTTATATTTTTGTTCCGACATCATAGATACAATTGCACCTTTCATTTCTTTTTCAGGATTTTCTTTTGCTGTTTCTTTAAAACAAAACAAAGGACTATGGGTAGTGTTACCACATTTGGAACAAGGGTTAATTTTTGTTCTACAGTTTATAGATAAATGTGACTTATTTGTGCATTTGTAACAGCGACCTTCTTTCTTTAATTTATATCGTTTCTGTTCATCAGTGAATTTCGAACAATTTAGTCCTACATGATCAGAAGACTTGCAAAATATGCAAAACTGTTTTCTAGATGTATTTAAAGCAGCAGCGGAAGGTATATTTTGCTTTTGCGGAAAATTTTGATATTTACTTGAAGAATTTTCATATTTAGTTTTAGAATTTTCATAAGCCTTGCTTTGGGAATTATTTACAAATTTGGGAATTATTTTTGGGAATTATTTTTTAGTAGCTTCCCGGCATCTTAGTTCCGTTTTAATAAAATTTATTAAATCGGTGACTTCACAGTCCTTATCGGGGTCACGTTTTCGATGGAATCATCTCGCCTCATCTTAAGCGGGTAACAATCTTAATAATATTGGTAGTAATAAATGGCCGTAGGAGCCTGATGTCACTCCTAACGTATCAAGATTTCTCATACAAGTTTCGATATTATCATACAACTTTCTTAAAGAAGTAACATTGTTAGTGGATTTCACTGGTTCAAGATTTAGAATTTTATTCATGTAACAGTTTATGATATTTTCCCGCTTACCATACCTCTCTTCTAACAATTTTAAACAAGTTGAATAATTTTGATCTGTCAGTTCAAAACCAGCTACAATATTATATGCAGGTCCAGACAACAAAGATTTCAGGTATTGGAATTTTTCAATTTTTGATAACGATTCGTTTGAATCTATCGCACTAGTAAATAAATTAAAAAATTCTAAGAACTGGCTTGCATCACCAGAAAATTTTTCTATGTTAAGTTTAGGAAGCTTCACTGCCAAAACTGGTTTACTTCCGATTTTTGAACCGTTACTTGATTCTAGTACAACTTTTGGTTCAGTTTCGATTTTACATTTTTTAAGCCTCATCTTAATTTTAAATTTCAAACTGGATATTTTTTCAGAATATTCTTCTACCGATTTTAGTTCTTTTTCATATTCAGTTTTTTCCTGAATTAGCTCATCTATTTCGGAATCTAATTCCTTTAGTAGAGCTTCCTTTTCATTTACGAGCTCTAACGATTCCATTAAAGAATCGCAATCAGTCTTATCAATATCAACAGATAATAATGTATCACATTTTGTGATTAATTTTGCAACTGCTGCACGAACAGTAGCTCTTTTACTTTTAAGTTTATCTGTCTTATCCATGTTTAAAATTTAATTCAATTAAAAAAAAAATGTAAATACATCTTGAAAAATGTATATTTTCAAGAAATCAACAGTCATGCAGAATAATAAAGGTATTTCTTACCTTTTTTCCGGGTCTTGAGGCACCAAAACATAAAGAATAATCTTCATATATTCCACGAAATTTCACGTTATCACGATTCAAGATATTTTTATTGGGAGAGCACAGTTGTAGAATTTACGATTCGTTTTAAATCATATTTGGGAGAGCTAAGTTCAAGAATTCACGATCTGTTTTTAAATAATATTAATGTAAACAAACATATTTCACAACTGAAAATGGCGCAGGTGTTGTTCAGTATAAAATAGCACAAGATGATTAAAATCTTTGTTAATTCTATATTTACACTTTTAATATGTACAATATTTACAACGAAAACATTTCAATAATATTTGTTATTCCTCACTAGGAATTACAGATAATTTCTTTTATATGTTCAAGAATATTTATTTCTCCCTTTTCGGAAGATCAAGAAATACACAGTCAGCATGCTGCTTTCGAGATTCACATTCAAACTGAACTAAAAACAAGAGAAATGCTTTTAAAACAATTAATATTTCAGCAACTATTTCTATTAATAGAAGACCACGATAAAAAACCTATACGCAGATTATTGCCTGCTACGTTCAAGATTCACATTCACAATAAAAACTAAAAAAAGAACAAGAAAGAAAAAATGTTTTTAATATCAATTCTCTAGTCAGACCACGTGATCTGGTATCACTGGCGCCTAATAAGTCTGGCTGAGAAAAGAAGGGGTTTGCGAAATTTCACATAGACATTGATAAAAAATCTTATGGCTTTTGCTTACTGACATTGTCTTTGAGTGTCTTTGCCTAAATAACAGTGGAGATCATGGGGGGTTCATCTGTGTATTTACTTCGCATTTCACCTCTTTTGGAAGGATGGGTGGTTAGACGGCGATGAAAGCGGAAATTTCCTCATCATTATGAGAGGAACAAGTTGAATTCACCCGTGGCGTTGGGACGACAAAGAATATCAAGTAATAAGAATTTTTTATGCATGCTTCAGCGTTTATATACACAATTCTAAGAAACTTAAAAATAAAATTAATGAAATAGAAAATTACAAATATTAGTCAAATACGTAATTCTTAGATTAAATTAAAAATTAAAATATTTTTAGTTAAGATGACGTTCCGAACCGTATCTTTCGAATACAATCGCGCCACCTACTCTCGTTATAGACATTGATAAAAAATCTTATGGCTTTTGCTTACTGACATTGTCTTTGAGTGTCTTTGCCTAAACAACAGTGGAGATCATGGGGGGTTCATCTGTGTATTTACTTCGCATTTCACCTCTTTTGGAAGGATGGATGGTTAGACAGGGATGAAAGCGGAAATTTCCTCATCATTATGAGAGGAACAAGTTGAATTCACCCGTGGCGTTGGGACGACAAAGAATTTCAAGTAATAAGAATTTTTTATGCGTGCTTCACCGTTTATATACATAATTCTAAGAAATTTAAAAATAAAATTAATGAAATAGAAAATTACAAATATTAGTCAAATAGGTAATTCTTAGATTAAATTAAAAATTAAAATATTTTTAGTTAAGATGACGTTCCGAACCGTATCTTTCGAATACAATCGCGCCACCTACTCTCGTTATAGACATTGATAAAAAATCTTATGGCTTTTGCTTACTGACATTATCTTTGAGTGTCTTTGCCTAAACAACAGTGGAGATCATGGGGGGTTCACCTGTGTATTTACTTCGCATTTCACCTCTTTTGGAAGGATGGAAGGTTAGACGGGGATGAAAGCGGAAATTTCCTCATCATTATGAGAGGAACAAGTTGAATTAACCCGTGGCGTTGGGACGACAAAGAATTTCAAGTAATAAGAATTTTTTATGCGTGCTTCACCGTTTTATACATAATTCTAAGAAACTTAAAAATAAAATTAAAATAGAAAATTACAAATATTAGTCAAACAGGTAATTCTTAGATTAAATTAAAAATTAAAATATTTTTAGTTAAGATAACGTTCCGAACCGTATCTTTCGAATACAATCGCGCCACCTACTCTCGTTATAGACATTGATAAAAAATCTTATGGCTTTTGCTTACTGACATTGTCTTTGAGTGTCTTTGCCTAAACAACAGTGGAGATCATGGGGGGTTCATCTGTGTATTTACTTCGCATTTCACCTCTTTTGGAAGGATGGATGGTTAGACGGGGATGAAAGCGGAAATTTCCTCATCATTATGAGAGGAACAAGTTGAATTCACCCGTGGCGTTGGGACGACAAAGAATTTCAAGTAATAAGAATTTTTTATGCCTGCTTCACCGTTTATATACATAATTCTAAGAAACTTAAAAATAAAATTAATGAAATAGAAAATTACAAATATTAGTCAAATACATAATTCTTAGATTAAATTAAAAATTAAAATATTTTTAGTTAAGATGACGTTCCGAACCGTATCTTTCGAATACAATCGCGCCACCTACTCTCGTTATAGACATTGATAAAAAATCTTATGGCTTTTGCTTACTGACATTATCTTTGAGTGTCTTTGCCTAAACAACAGTGGAGATCATGGGGGGTTCACCTGTGTATTTACTTCGCATTTCACCTCTTTTGGAAGGATGGAAGGTTAGACGGGGATGAAAACGGAAATATCCTCATCATTATGAGAGGAACAAGTTGAATTAACCCGTGGCGTTGGGACGACAAAGAATTTCAAGTAATAAGAATTTTTTATGCGTGCTTCACCGTTTTATACATAATTCTAAGAAACTTAAAAATAAAATTAATGAAATAGAAAATTACAAATATTAGTCAAATACGTAATTCTTAGATTAAATTAAAAATTAAAATATTTTTAGTTAAGCTGACGTTCCGAACCGTATCTTTCGAATACAATCGCGCCACCTGCTCTCGTTATAGACATTGATAAAAAATCTTATGGCTTTTGCTTACTGACATTGCCTTTGAGTGTCTTTGCCTAAACAACAGTGGAGATCATGGGGGGTTCATCTGTGTATTTACTTCGCATTTCACCTCTTTTGGAAGGATGGGTGGTTAGACGGGGATGAAAGCGGAAATTTCCTCATCATTATGAGAGGAACACGTTGAATTCACCCGCGGCGTTGGGAAGACAAAGAATTTCAAGTAATAAGAATTTTTTATGCGTGCTTCACCGTTTATATATATAATTCTAAGAAACTTAAAAATAAAATTAATGAAATAGAAAATTACAAATATTAGTCAAATACGTAATTCTTAGATTAAATTAAAAATTAAAATATTTTTAGTTAAGATGACGTTCCGAACAGTATCTTTCGAATATAATCGCGCCACCTACTCTCGTTATAGACATTGATAAAAAATCTTATGGCTTTTGCTTACTGACATTGTCTTTGAGTGTCTTTGCCTAAACAACAGTGGAGATCATGGGGGGTTCATCTGTGTATTTACTTCGCATTTCACCTCTTTTGGAAGGATGGGTGGTTAGACGGGGATGAAAGCGGAAATTTCCTCATCATTATGAGAGGAACGAGTTGAATTCACCCGTGGCGTTGGGACGACAAAGAATTTCAAGTAATAAGAATTTTTTATGCCTGCTTCAGCGTTTATATACGTAATTCTAAGAAACTTAAAAATAAAACTAATGAAATAGAAAATTACAAATATTAGTCAAATACGTAATTCTTAGATTAAATTAAAAATTAAAATATTTTTAGTTAATATGACGTTCCGAACCGTATCTTTCGAATACAATCGCGCCACCTACTCTCGTTATAGACATTGATAAAAAACCTTACGGCTTTTGCTTACTGACATTGTCTTTGAGTGTCTTTGCCTAAACAACAGTGGAGATCATGGGGGGTTCATCTGTGTATTTACTTCGCATTTCACCTCTTTTCGAAGGATGGGTGGTTAGACGGGGATGAAAGCGGAAATTTCCTCATCATTATGAGAGGAACAAGTTGAATTCACCCGTGGCGTTGGGACGACAAAGAATATCAAGTAATAAGAATTTTTTATGCATGCTTCAGCGTTTATATACACAATTCTAAGAAACTTAAAAATAAAATTAATGAAATAGAAAATTACAAATATTAGTCAAATACGTAATTCTTAGATTAAATTAAAAATTAAAATATTTTTAGTTAAGATGACGTTCCGAACCGTATCTTTCGAATACAATCGCGCCACCTACTCTCGTTATAGACATTGATAAAAAATCTTATGGCTTTTGCTTACTGACATTGTCTTTGAGTGTCTTTGCCTAAACAACAGTGGAGATCATGGGGGGTTCATCTGTGTATTTACTTCGCATTTCACCTCTTTTGGAAGGATGGATGGTTAGACAGGGATGAAAGCGGAAATTTCCTCATCATTATGAGAGGAACAAGTTGAATTCACCCGTGGCGTTGGGACGACAAAGAATTTCAAGTAATAAGAATTTTTTATGCGTGCTTCACCGTTTATATACATAATTCTAAGAAATTTAAAAATAAAATTAATGAAATAGAAAATTACAAATATTAGTCAAATAGGTAATTCTTAGATTAAATTAAAAATTAAAATATTTTTAGTTAAGATGACGTTCCGAACAGTATCTTTCGAATATAATCGCGCCACCTACTCTCGTTATAGACATTGATAAAAAATCTTATGGCTTTTGCTTACTGACATTGTCTTTGAGTGTCTTTGCCTAAACAACAGTGGAGATCATGGGGGGTTCATCTGTGTATTTACTTCGCATTTCACCTCTTTTGGAAGGATGGGTGGTTAGACGAAGATGAAAGCGGAAATTTCCTCATCATTATGAGAGGAACGAGTTGAATTCACCCGTGGCGTTGGGACGACAAAGAATTTCAAGTAATAAGAATTTTTTATGCCTGCTTCAGCGTTTATATACGTAATTCTAAGAAACTTAAAAATAAAACTAATGAAATAGAAAATTACAAATATTAGTCAAATACGTAATTCTTAGATTAAATTAAAAATTAAAATATTTTTAGTTAATATGACGTTCCGAACCGTATCTTTCGAATACAATCGCGCCACCTACTCTCGTTATAGACATTGATAAAAAACCTTACGGCTTTTGCTTACTGACATTGTCTTTGAGTGTCTTTGCCTAAACAACAGTGGAGATCATGGGGGGTTCATCTGTGTATTTACTTCGCATTTCACCTCTTTTGGAAGGATGGGTGGTTAGACGGGGATGAAAGCGGAAATTTCCTCATCATTATGAGAGGAACAAGTTGAATTCACCCGTGGCGTTGGGACGACAAAGAATTTCAAGTAATAAGAATTTTTTATGCGTGCTTCACCGTTTATATACATAATTCTAAGAAACTTAAAAATTAAATTAATGAAATAGAAAATTACAAATATTAGTCAAATACGTAATTCATAGATTAAATTAAAAATTAAAATATTTTTATTTAAGATGACGTTCCGAACCGTATCTCTCGAATACAATCGCGCCACCTACTCTCGTTATAGACATTGATAAAAAATCTTATGGCTTTTGCTTACTGACATTGTCTTTGAGTGTCTTTGCCTAAACAACAGTGGAGATCATGGGGGGTTCATCTGTGTATTTACTTCGCATTTCACCTCTTTTGGAAGGATGAGTGGTTAGACGGGGATGAAAGCGGAAATTTCCTCATCATTATGAGAGGAACGAGTTGAATTCACCCGTGGCGTTGGGACGACAAAGAATTTCAATTAATAAGAATTTTTTATGCCTGCTTCAGCGTTTATATACGTAATTCTAAGAAACTTAAAAATAAAACTAATGAAATAGAAAATTACAAATATTAGTCAAATACGTAATTCTTAGATTAAATTAAAAATTAAAATATTTTTAGTTAAGATGACGTTCCGAACCGTATCTTTCGAATACAATCGCGCCACCTACTCTCGTTATAGACATTGATAAAAAACCTTACGGCTTTTGCTTACTGACATTGTCTTTGAGTGTCTTTGCCTAAACAACAGTGGAGATCATGGGGGGTTCATCTGTGTATTTACTTCGCATTTCACCTCTTTTGGAAGGATGGGTGGTTAGACGGGGATGAAAGCGGAAATTTCCTCATCATTATGAGAGGAACAAGTTGAATTCACCCGTGGCGTTGGGACGACAAAGAATTTCAAGTAATAAGAATTTTTTATGCGTGCTTCACCGTTTATATACATAATTCTAAGAAACTTAAAAATTAAATTAATGAAATAGAAAATTACAAATATTAGTCAAATACGTAATTCATAGATTAAATTAAAAATTAAAATATTTTTAGTTAAGATGACGTTCCGAACCGTATCTTTCGAATACAATCGCGCCACCTACTCTCGTTATAGACATTGATAAAAAATCTTATGGCTTTTGCTTACTGACATTGTCTTTGAGTGTCTTTGCCTAAACAACAGTGGAGATCATGGGGGGTTCATCTGTGTATTTACTTCGCATTTCACCTCTTTTGGAAGGATGGGTGGTTAGACGGGGATGAAAGCGGAAATTTCCTCATCATTATGAGAGGAACAAGTTGAATTCACCCGTGGCGTTGGGACGACAAATAATTTCAAGTAATAAGAATTTTTTATGCCTGCATCAGCGTTTATGTACATAATTCTAAGAAACTTAAAAATAAAATTAATGAAATACAAAATTACAAATATTAGTCAAATACGTAATTCTTAGATTAAATTAAAAATTAAAATATTTTTAGTAAAGATGACGTTCCGAACCGTATCTTTCGAATACAATCGCGCCACCTACTCTCGTTATAGACATTGATAAAAAAAATCTTATGGCTTTTGCTTACTGACATTGTCTTTGAGTGTCTTTGCCTAAACAACAGTGGAGATCATAAGGGTTCATCTGTGTATTTACTTCGCATTTCACCTCTTTTGGAAGGATGGGTGGTTAGACGGGGATGAAAGCGGAAATTTCCTCATCATTATGAGAGGAACAAGTTGAATTCACCCGTGGCGTTGGGACGACAAAGAATTTCAAGTAATAAGAATTTTTTATGCGTGCTTCACCGTTTATATACATAATTCTAAGAAACTTAAAAATTAAATTAATGAAATAGAAAATTACAAATATTAGTCAAATACGTAATTCATAGATTAAATTAAAAATTAAAATATTTTTAGTTAAGATGACGTTCCGAACAGTATCTTTCGAATAGAATCGCGCCACCTACTCTCGTTATAGACATTGATAAAAAAATCTTATGGCTTTTGCTTACTGACATTGTCTTTGAGTGTCTTTGCCTAAACAACAGTGGAGATCATGGGGGGTTCATCTGTGTATTTACTTCGCATTTCACCTCTTTCGGAAGGATGGATGGTTAGACGGGGATGAAAGCGGAAATTTCCTCATCATTATGAGAGGAACACGTTGAATTCACCCGTGGCGTTGGGACGACAAAGAATTTCAAGTAATAAGAATTTTTTATGCGTGCTTCACCGTTTGTATATATAATTCTAAGAAACTTAAAAATAAAATTAATGAAATAGAAAATTACAAATATTAGTCAAATACGTAATTCTTAGATTAAATTAAAAATTAAAATATTTTTAGTTAAGATGACGTTCCGAACAGTATCTTTCGAATATAATCGCGCCACCTACTCTCGTTATAGACATTGATAAAAAATCTTATGGCTTTTGCTTACTGACATTGTCTTTGAGTGTCTTTGCCTAAACAACAGTGGAGATCATGGGGGGTTCATCTGTGTATTTACTTCGCATTTCACCTCTTTTGGAAGGATGGGTGGTTAGACGGGGATGAAAGCGGAAATTTCCTCATCATTATGAGAGGAACAAGTTGAATTCACCCGTGGCGTTGGGACGACAAAGAATTTCAAGTAATAAGAATTTTTTATGCGTGCTTCACCGTTTATATACATAATTCTAAGAAACTTAAAAATTAAATTAATGAAATAGAAAATTACAAATATTAGTCAAATACGTAATTCATAGATTAAATTAAAAATTAAAATATTTTTATTTAAGATGACGTTCCGAACCGTATCTCTCGAATACAATCGCGCCACCTACTCTCGTTATAGACATTGATAAAAAATCTTATGGCTTTTGCTTACTGACATTGTCTTTGAGTGTCTTTGCCTAAACAACAGTGGAGATCATGGGGGGTTCATCTGTGTATTTACTTCGCATTTCACCTCTTTTGGAAGGATGAGTGGTTAGACGGGGATGAAAGCGGAAATTTCCTCATCATTATGAGAGGAACGAGTTGAATTCACCCGTGGCGTTGGGACGACAAAGAATTTCAATTAATAAGAATTTTTTATGCCTGCTTCAGCGTTTATATACGTAATTCTAAGAAACTTAAAAATAAAACTAATGAAATAGAAAATTACAAATATTAGTCAAATACGTAATTCTTAGATTAAATTAAAAATTAAAATATTTTTAGTTAAGATGACGTTCCGAACCGTATCTTTCGAATACAATCGCGCCACCTACTCTCGTTATAGACATTGATAAAAAACCTTACGGCTTTTGCTTACTGACATTGTCTTTGAGTGTCTTTGCCTAAACAACAGTGGAGATCATGGGGGGTTCATCTGTGTATTTACTTCGCATTTCACCTCTTTTGGAAGGATGGGTGGTTAGACGGGGATGAAAGCGGAAATTTCCTCATCATTATGAGAGGAACAAGTTGAATTCACCCGTGGCGTTGGGACGACAAAGAATTTCAAGTAATAAGAATTTTTTATGCGTGCTTCACCGTTTATATACATAATTCTAAGAAACTTAAAAATTAAATTAATGAAATAGAAAATTACAAATATTAGTCAAATACGTAATTCATAGATTAAATTAAAAATTAAAATATTTTTAGTTAAGATGACGTTCCGAACCGTATCTTTCGAATACAATCGCGCCACCTACTCTCGTTATAGACATTGATAAAAAATCTTATGGCTTTTGCTTACTGACATTGTCTTTGAGTGTCTTTGCCTAAACAACAGTGGAGATCATGGGGGGTTCATCTGTGTATTTACTTCGCATTTCACCTCTTTTGGAAGGATGGGTGGTTAGACGGGGATGAAAGCGGAAATTTCCTCATCATTATGAGAGGAACAAGTTGAATTCACCCGTGGCGTTGGGACGACAAATAATTTCAAGTAATAAGAATTTTTTATGCCTGCATCAGCGTTTATGTACATAATTCTAAGAAACTTAAAAATAAAATTAATGAAATACAAAATTACAAATATTAGTCAAATACGTAATTCTTAGATTAAATTAAAAATTAAAATATTTTTAGTAAAGATGACGTTCCGAACCGTATCTTTCGAATACAATCGCGCCACCTACTCTCGTTATAGACATTGATAAAAAAAATCTTATGGCTTTTGCTTACTGACATTGTCTTTGAGTGTCTTTGCCTAAACAACAGTGGAGATCATAAGGGTTCATCTGTGTATTTACTTCGCATTTCACCTCTTTTGGAAGGATGGGTGGTTAGACGGGGATGAAAGCGGAAATTTCCTCATCATTATGAGAGGAACAAGTTGAATTCACCCGTGGCGTTGGGACGACAAAGAATTTCAAGTAATAAGAATTTTTTATGCGTGCTTCACCGTTTATATACATAATTCTAAGAAACTTAAAAATTAAATTAATGAAATAGAAAATTACAAATATTAGTCAAATACGTAATTCATAGATTAAATTAAAAATTAAAATATTTTTAGTTAAGATGACGTTCCGAACAGTATCTTTCGAATAGAATCGCGCCACCTACTCTCGTTATAGACATTGATAAAAAAATCTTATGGCTTTTGCTTACTGACATTGTCTTTGAGTGTCTTTGCCTAAACAACAGTGGAGATCATGGGGGGTTCATCTGTGTATTTACTTCGCATTTCACCTCTTTCGGAAGGATGGATGGTTAGACGGGGATGAAAGCGGAAATTTCCTCATCATTATGAGAGGAACACGTTGAATTCACCCGTGGCGTTGGGACGACAAAGAATTTCAAGTAATAAGAATTTTTTATGCGTGCTTCACCGTTTGTATATATAATTCTAAGAAACTTAAAAATAAAATTAATGAAATAGAAAATTACAAATATTAGTCAAATACGTAATTCTTAGATTAAATTAAAAATTAAAATATTTTTAGTTAAGATGACGTTCCGAACAGTATCTTTCGAATATAATCGCGCCACCTACTCTCGTTATAGACATTGATAAAAAATCTTATGGCTTTTGCTTACTGACATTGTCTTTGAGTGTCTTTGCCTAAACAACAGTGGAGATCATGGGGGGTTCATCTGTGTATTTACTTCGAATTTCACCGCTTTTGGAAGGATGGGTGGTTAGACGGGGATGAAAGCGGAAATTTCCTCATCATTATGAGAGGAACGAGTTGAATTCACCCGTGGCGTTGGGACGACAAAGAATTTCTTGTAATAAGAATTTTTTATGCCTGCTTCAGCGTTTATATACGTAATTCTAAGAAACTTAAAAATAAAACTAATGAAATAGAAAATTACAAATATTAGTCAAATACGTAATTCTTAGATTAAAAATAAAACTAATGAAATAGAAAATTACAAATATTAGTCAAATACGTAATTCTTAGATTAAATTAAAAATTAAAATATTTTTAGTTAAGATGACGTTCCGAACCGTATCTTTCGAATACAATCGCGCCACCTACTCTCGTTATAGACATTGATAAAAAACCTTACGGCTTTTGCTTACTGACATTGTCTTTGAGTGTCTTTGCCTAAACAACAGTGGAGATCATTGGGGGTTCATCTGTGTATTTACTTCGCATTTCACCTCTTTTGGAAGGATGGGTGGTTAGACGGGGATGAAAGCGGAAATTTCCTCATCATTATGAGAGGAACAAGTTGAATTCACCCGTGGCGTTGGGACGACAAAGAATTTCAAGTAATGAGAATTTTTTATGCGTGCTTCACCGTTTATATACATAATTCTAAGAAACTTAAAAATTAAATTAATGAAATAGAAAATTACAAACATTAGTCAAATACGTAATTCTTAGATTAAATTAAAAATTAAAATATTTTTAGTTAAGATGACGTTCCGAACAGTATCTTTCGAATAGAATCGCGCCACCTACTCTCGTTATAGACATTGATAAAAAAATCTTATGGCTTTTGCTTACTGACATTGTCTTTGAGTGTCTTTGCCTAAACAACAGTGCAGATCATGGGGGGTTCATCTGTGTATTTACTTCGCATTTCACCTCTTTCGGAAGGATGGATGGTTAGACGGGGATGAAAGCGGAAATTTCCTCATCATTATGAGAGGAACACGTTGAATTCACCCGAGGCGTTGGGACGACAAAGAATTTCAAGTAATAAGAATTTTTTATGCGTGCTTCACCGTTTATATACATAATTCTAAGAAACTTAAAAATAAAATTAATGAAATAGAAAATTACAAATATTAGTCAAATACGTAATTCTTAGATTAAATTAAAAATTAAAATATTTTTAGTTAAGATGACGTTCCGAACAGTATCTTTCGAATATAATCGCGCCACCTACTCTCGTTATAGACATTGATAAAAAATCTTATGGCTTTTGCTTACTGACATTGTCTTTGAGTGTCTTTGCCTAAACAACAGTGGAGATCATGGGGGGTTCATCTGTGTATTTACTTCGCATTTCACCTCTTTTGGAAGGATGGGTGGTTAGACGGGGATGAAAGCGGAAATTTCCTCATCATTATGAGAGGAACAAGTTGAATTCACCCGTGGCGTTGGGACGACAAATAATTTCAAGTAATAAGAATTTTTTATGCGTGCTTCACCGTTTATATACATAATTCTAAGAAACTTAAAAATAAAATAAATGAAATAGAAAATTACAAATATTAGTCAAATACGTAATTCTTAGATTAAATTAAAAATTAAAATATTTTTAGTTAAGATGACGTTCCGAACAGTATCTTTCGAATAGAATCGCGCCACCTACTCTCGTTATAGACATTGATAAAAAAAATCTTATGGCTTTTGCTTACTGTCATTGTCTTTGAGTGTCTTTGCCTAAACAACAGTGGAGATCATGGGGGGTTCATCTGTGTATTTACTTCGCATTTCACCTCTTTCGGAAGGATGGATGGTTAGACGGGGATGAAAGCGGAAATTTCCTCATCATTATGAGAGGAACACGTTGAATTCACCCGTGGCGTTGGGACGACAAAGAATTTCAAGCAATAAGAATTTTTTATGCGTGCTTCACCGTTTATATACATAATTCTAAGAAACTTAAAAATAAAATTAATGAAATAGAAAATTACAAATATTAGTCAAATACGTAATTCTTAGATTAAATTAAAAATTAAAATATTTTTAGTTAAGATGACGTTCCGAACAGTATCTTTCGAATATAATCGCGCCACCTACTCTCGTTATAGACATTGATAAAAAATCTTATGGCTTTTGCTTACTGACATTGTCTTTGAGTGTCTTTGCCTAAACAACAATGGAGATCATGGGGGGTTCATCTGTGTATTTACTTCGCATTTCACCTCTTTTGGAAGGATGGGTGGTTAGACGGGGATGAAAGCGGAAATTTCCTCATCATTATGAGAGGAACAAGTTGAATTCACCCGTGGCGTTGGGACGACAAAGAATTTCAAGTAATAAGAATTTTTTATGCCTGCTTCAGCGTTTATATACATAATTCTAAGAAACTTAAAAATAAAACTAATGAAATAGAAAATTACAAATATTAGTCAAATACGTAATTCATAGATTAAATTAAAAATTAAAATATTTTTATTTAAGATGACGTTCCGAACCGTATCTCTCGAATACAATCGCGCCACCTACTCTCGTTATAGACATTGATAAAAAATCTTATGGCTTTTGCTTACTGACATTGTCTTTGAGTGTCTTTGCCTAAACAACAGTGGAGATCATGGGGGGTTCATCTGTGTATTTACTTCGCATTTCACCTCTTTTGGAAGGATGAGTGGTTAGACGGGGATGAAAGCGGAAATTTCCTCATCATTATGAGAGGAACGAGTTGAATTCACCCGTGGCGTTGGGACGACAAAGAATTTCAATTAATAAGAATTTTTTATGCCTGCTTCACCGTTTATATACATAATTCTAAGAAACTTAAAAATTAAATTAATGAAATAGAAAATTACAAATATTAGTCAAATACGTAATTCATAGATTAAATTAAAAATTAAAATATTTTTAGTTAAGATGACGTTCCGAACCGTATCTTTCGAATACAATCGCGCCACCTACTCTCGTTATAGACATTTATAAAAAATCTTATGGCTTTTGCTTACTGACATTGTCTTTGAGTGTCTTTGCCTAAACAACAGTGGAGATCATGGGGGGTTCATCTGTGTATTTACTTCGCATTTCACCTCTTTTGGAAGGATGGGTGGTTAGACGGGGATGAAAGCGGAAATTTCCTCATCATTATGAGAGGAACAAGTTGAATTCACCCGTGGCGTTGGGACGACAAATAATTTCAAGTAATAAGAATTTTTTATGCCTGCATCAGCGTTTATGTACATAATTCTAAGAAACTTAAAAATAAAATTAATGAAATACAAAATTACAAATATTAGTCAAATACGTAATTCTTAGATTAAATTAAAAATTAAAATATTTTTAGTAAAGATGACGTTCCGAACCGTATCTTTCGAATACAATCGCGCCACCTACTCTCGTTATAGACATTGATAAAAAAAATCTTATGGCTTTTGCTTACTGACATTGTCTTTGAGTGTCTTTGCCTAAACAACAGTGGAGATCATGGGGGTTCATCTGTGTATTTACTTCGCATTTCACCTCTTTTGGAAGGATGGGTGGTTAGACGGGGATGAAAGCGGAAATTTCCTCATCATTATGAGAGGAACAAGTTGAATTCACCCGTGGCGTTGGGACGACAAAGAATTTCAAGTAATAAGAATTTTTTATGCGTGCTTCACCGTTTATATACATAATTCTAAGAAACTTAAAAATTAAATTAATGAAATAGAAAATTACAAATATTAGTCAAATACGTAATTCATAGATTAAATTAAAAATTAAAATATTTTTAGTTAAGATGACGTTCCGAACAGTATCTTTCGAATAGAATCGCGCCACCTACTCTCGTTATAGACATTGATAAAAAAATCTTATGGCTTTTGCTTACTGACATTGTCTTTGAGTGTCTTTGCCTAAACAACAGTGGAGATCATGGGGGGTTCATCTGTGTATTTACTTCGCATTTCACCTCTTTCGGAAGGATGGATGGTTAGACGGGGATGAAAGCGGAAATTTCCTCATCATTATGAGAGGAACACGTTGAATTCACCCGTGGCGTTGGGACGACAAAGAATTTCAAGTAATAAGAATTTTTTATGCGTGCTTCACCGTTTGTATATATAATTCTAAGAAACTTAAAAATAAAATTAATGAAATAGAAAATTACAAATATTAGTCAAATACGTAATTCTTAGATTAAATTAAAAATTAAAATATTTTTAGTTAAGATGACGTTCCGAACAGTATCTTTCGAATATAATCGCGCCACCTACTCTCGTTATAGACATTGATAAAAAATCTTATGGCTTTTGCTTACTGACATTGTCTTTGAGTGTCTTTGCCTAAACAACAGTGGAGATCATGGGGGGTTCATCTGTGTATTTACTTCGAATTTCACCGCTTTTGGAAGGATGGGTGGTTAGACGGGGATGAAAGCGGAAATTTCCTCATCATTATGAGAGGAACGAGTTGAATTCACCCGTGGCGTTGGGACGACAAAGAATTTCAAGTAATAAGAATTTTTTATGCCTGCTTCAGCGTTTATATACGTAATTCTAAGAAACTTAAAAATAAAACTAATGAAATAGAAAATTACAAATATTAGTCAAATACGTAATTCTTAGATTAAAAATAAAACTAATGAAATAGAAAATTACAAATATTAGTCAAATACGTAATTCTTAGATTAAATTAAAAATTAAAATATTTTTAGTTAAGATGACGTTCCGAACCGTATCTTTCGAATACAATCGCGCCACCTACTCTCGTTATAGACATTGATAAAAAACCTTACGGCTTTTGCTTACTGACATTGTCTTTGAGTGTCTTTGCCTAAACAACAGTGGAGATCATTGGGGGTTCATCTGTGTATTTACTTCGCATTTCACCTCTTTTGGAAGGATGGGTGGTTAGACGGGGATGAAAGCGGAAATTTCCTCATCATTATGAGAGGAACAAGTTGAATTCACCCGTGGCGTTGGGACGACAAAGAATTTCAAGTAATGAGAATTTTTTATGCGTGCTTCACCGTTTATATACATAATTCTAAGAAACTTAAAAATTAAATTAATGAAATAGAAAATTACAAATATTAGTCAAATACGTAATTCTTAGATTAAATTAAAAATTAAAATATTTTTAGTTAAGATGACGTTCCGAACAGTATCTTTCGAATAGAATCGCGCCACCTACTCTCGTTATAGACATTGATAAAAAAATCTTATGGCTTTTGCTTACTGACATTGTCTTTGAGTGTCTTTGCCTAAACAACAGTGCAGATCATGGGGGGTTCATCTGTGTATTTACTTCGCATTTCACCTCTTTCGGAAGGATGGATGGTTAGACGGGGATGAAAGCGGAAATTTCCTCATCATTATGAGAGGAACACGTTGAATTCACCCGAGGCGTTGGGACGACAAAGAATTTCAAGTAATAAGAATTTTTTATGCGTGCTTCACCGTTTATATATATAATTCTAAGAAACTTAAAAATAAAATTAATGAAATAGAAAATTACAAATATTAGTCAAATACGTAATTCTTAGATTAAATTAAAAATTAAAATATTTTTAGTTAAGATGACGTTCCGAACAGTATCTTTCGAATATAATCGCGCCACCTACTCTCGTTATAGACATTGATAAAAAATCTTATGGCTTTTGCTTACTGACATTGTCTTTGAGTGTCTTTGCCTAAACAACAGTGGAGATCATGGGGGGTTCATCTGTGTATTTACTTCGCATTTCACCTCTTTTGGAAGGATGGGTGGTTAGACGGGGATGAAAGCGGAAATTTCCTCATCATTATGAGAGGAACAAGTTGAATTCACCCGTGGCGTTGGGACGACAAATAATTTCAAGTAATAAGAATTTTTTATGCGTGCTTCACCGTTTATATACATAATTCTAAGAAACTTAAAAATAAAATAAATGAAATAGAAAATTACAAATATTAGTCAAATACGTAATTCTTAGATTAAATTAAAAATTAAAATATTTTTAGTTAAGATGACGTTCCGAACAGTATCTTTCGAATAGAATCGCGCCACCTACTCTCGTTATAGACATTGATAAAAAAATCTTATGGCTTTTGCTTACTGTCATTGTCTTTGAGTGTCTTTGCCTAAACAACAGTGGAGATCATGGGGGGTTCATCTGTGTATTTACTTCGCATTTCACCTCTTTCGGAAGGATGGATGGTTAGACGGGGATGAAAGCGGAAATTTCCTCATCATTATGAGAGGAACACGTTGAATTCACCCGTGGCGTTGGGACGACAAAGAATTTCAAGCAATAAGAATTTTTTATGCGTGCTTCACCGTTTATATACATAATTCTGAGAAACTTAAAAATAAAATTAATGAAATAGA
Source organism: Maratus speciosus (assembly GCA_963932465.1). Lineage (NCBI taxonomy): Eukaryota > Metazoa > Arthropoda > Arachnida > Araneae > Salticidae > Maratus > Maratus speciosus. The sequence continues at coordinate 629,913,999 of OZ010788.1, forward strand.
AAATTACAAATATTAGTCAAATACGTAATTCTTAGATTAAATTAAAAATTAAAATATTTTTAGTTAAGATGACGTTCCGAACAGTATCTTTCGAATATAATCGCGCCACCTACTCTCGTTATAGACATTGATAAAAAATCTTATGGCTTTTGCTTACTGACATTGTCTTTGAGTGTCTTTGCCTAAACAACAGTGGAGATCATGGGGGGTTCATCTGTGTATTTACTTCGCATTTCACCTCTTTTGGAAGGATGGGTGGTTAGACGGGGATGAAAGCGGAAATTTCCTCATCATTATGAGAGGAACAAGTTGAATTCACCCGTGGCGTTGGGACGACAAAGAATTTCAAGTAATAAGAATTTTTTATGCCTGCTTCAGCGTTTATATACATAATTCTAAGAAACTTAAAAATAAAACTAATGAAATAGAAAATTACAAATATTAGTCAAATACGTAATTCTTAGATTAAATTAAAAATTAAAATATTTTTAGTTAAGATGACGTTCCGAACCGTATCTTTCGAATACAATCGCGCCACCTACTCTCGTTATAGACATTGATAAAAAATCTTACGGCTTTTGCTTACTGACATTGTCTTTGAGTGCCTTTGCCTAAACAACAGTGGAGATCATGGGGAGTTCATCTGTGTATTTACTTCGCATTTCACCTCTTTTGGAAGGATGGGTGGTTAGACGGGGATGAAAGCGGAAATTTCCTCATCATTATGAGAGGAACAAGTTGAATTCACCCGTGGCGTTGGGACGACAAAGAATTTCAAGTAATAAGAATTTTTTATGCGTGCTTCACCGTTTATATACATAATTCTAAGAAACTTAAAAATAAAATTAATGAAATAGAAAATTACAAATATTAGTCAAATACGTAATTCTTAGATTAAATTAAAAATTAAAATATTTTTAGTTAAGATGACGTTCCGAACAGTATCTTTCGAATATAATCGCGCCACCTACTCTCGTTATAGACATTGATAAAAAATCTTATGGCTTTTGCTTACTGACATTGTCTTTGAGTGTCTTTGCCTAAACAACAGTGGAGAACATGGGGGGTTCATCTGTGTATTTACTTCGCATTTCACTTCTTTTGGAAGGATGGGTGGTTAGACGGGGATGAAAGCGGAAATTTCCTCATCATTATGAGAGGAACAAGTTGAATTCACCCGTGGCGTTGGGACGACAAAGAATTTCAAGTAATAAGAATTTTTTATGCGTGCTTCACCGTTTATATACATAATTCTAAGAAACTTAAAAATAAAATTAATGAAATAGAAAATTACAAATATTAGTCAAATACGTAATTCTTATATTAAATTAAAAATTAAAATATTTTTAGTTAAGATGACATTCCGAACCGCATCTTTCGAATACAATCGCGCCACCTACTCTCGTTATAGACATTGATAAAAAATCTTATGGCTTTTGCTTACTGACATTGTCTTTGAGTGTCTTTGCCTAAACAACAGTGGAGATCATGGGGGGTTCATCTGTGTATTTACTTCGCATTTGACCTCTTTTGGAAGGATGGGTGGTTAGACGGGGATGAAAGCGGAAATTCCCTCACCATTATGAGAGGAACAAGTTGAATTCACCCGTGGCGTTGGGACGACAAAGAATTTCAAGTAATAAGAATTTTTTATGCGTGCTTCACCGTTTATATACATAATTCTAAGAAACTTAAATATAAAATTAATGAAATAGAAAATTACAAATATTAGTCAAATACGTAATTCTTAGATTAAATTAAAAATTAAAATATTTTTAGTTAAGATGACGTTCCGAACCGTATCTTTCGAATACAATCGCGCCACCTACTCTCGTTATAGACATTGATAAAAAATCTTATGGCTTTTGCTTACTGACATTGTCTTTGAGTGTCTTTGCCTAAACAACAGTGGAGATCATGGGGGGTTCATCTGTGTATTTACTTCGCATTTCACCTCTTTTGGAAGGATGGGTGGTTAGACGGGGATGAAAGCGGAAATTTCCTCATCATTATGAGAGGAACAAGTTGAATTCACCCGTGGCGTTGGGACGACAAAGAATTTCAAGTAATAAGAATTTTTTATGCGTGCTTCACCGTTTATATACATAATTCTAAGAAACTTAAAAATAAAATTAATGAAATAGAAAATTACATTTATTAGTCAAATGCATAATTCTTAGATTAAATTAAAAATTAAAATATTTTTAGTTAAGATGACGTTCCGAACAGTATCTTTCGAATATAATCGCGCCACCTACTCTCGTTATAGACATTGATAAAAAATCTTATGGCTTTTGCTTACTGACATTTTCTTTGAGTGTCTTTGCCTAAACAACAGTGGAGATCATGGGGGGTTCATCTGTGTATTTACTTCGCATTTCACTTCTTTTGGAAGGATGGGTGGTTAGACGGGGATGAAAGCGGAAATTTCCTCATCATTATGAGAGGAATAAGTTGAATTCACCCATGGCGTTGGGACGACAAAGAATTTCAAGTAATAAGAATTTTTTATGCGTGCTTCACCGTTTATATACATAATTCTAAGAAACTTAAAAATAAAATTAATGAAATAGAAAATTACAAATATTAGTCAAATACGTAATTCTTAGATTAAATTAAAAATTAAAATATTTTTAGTTAAGATGACGTTCCGAACCGCATCTTTCGAATACAATCGCGCCACCTACTCTCGTTATAGACATTGATAAAAAATCTTATGGCTTTTGCTTACTGACATTGTCTTTGAGTGTCTTTGCCTAAACAACAGTGGAGATCATGGGGGGTTCATCTGTGTATTTACTTCGCATTTGACCTCTTTTGGAAGGATGGGTGGTTACACGGGGATGAAAGCGGAAATTCCCTCACCATTATGAGAGGACAACAGTGGAGATCATGGGGGGATCTTCTGTGTATATACTTCGCATTTGACCTCTTTTGGAAGGATGGGTGGTTAGACGGGGATGAAAGCGGAAATTTCCTCATCATTATGAGAGGAACAAGTTGAATTCACCCGTGGCGTTGGGACGTAAAAGAATTTCAAGTAATAAGAATTTTTTATGCGTGCTTCACCGTTTATATACATAATTCTAAGAATCTTAAAAATAAATTTAACGAAATAAAAAATTACAAATATTAGTCAAATACGTAATTCTTAGATTAAATTAAAAATTAAAATATTTTTAGTTAAGATGACGTTCCGAACAGTATCTTTCGAATATAATCGCGCCACCTACTCTCGTTATAGACATTGATAAAAAATCTTATGGCTTTTGCTTACTGACATTGTCTTTGAGTGTCTTTGCCTAAACAACAGTGGAGATCATGGGGGGTTCATCTGTGTATTTACTTCGCATTTCACCTCTTTTGGAAGGATGAGTGGTTAGACGGGGATGAAAGCGGAAATTTCCTCATCATTATGAGAGGAACGAGTTGAATTCACCCGTGGCGTTGGGACGACAAAGAATTTCAATTAATAAGAATTTTTTAAGCCTGCTTCAGCGTTTATATACGTAATTCTAAGAAACTTAAAAATAAAACTAATGAAATAGAAAATTACAAATATTAGTCAAATACGTAATTCTTAGATTAAATTAATAATTAAAATATTTTTAGTTAAGATGACGTTCCGAACCGTATCTTTCGAATACAATCGCGCCACCTACTCTCGTTATAGACATTGATAAAAAACCTTACGGCTTTTGCTTACTGACATTGTCTTTGAGTGTCTTTGCCTAAACAACAGTGGAGATGATGGGGGGTTCATCTGTGTATTTACTTCGCATTTCACCTCTTTTGGAAGGATGGGTGGTTAGACGGGGATGAAAGCGGAAATTTCCTCATCATTATGAGAGGAACAAGTTGAATTCACCCGTGGCGTTGGGACGACAAAGAATTTCAAGTAATAAGAATTTTTTATGCGTGCTTCACCGTTTATATACATAATTCTAAGAAACTTAAAAATTAAATTAATGAAATAGAAAATTACAAATATTAGTCAAATACGTAATTCATAGATTAAATTAAAAATTAAAATATTTTTAGTTAAGATGACGTTCCGAACCGTATCTTTCGAATACAATCGCGCCACCTACTCTCGTTATAGACATTGATAAAAAATCTTATGGCTTTTGCTTACTGACATTGTCTTTGAGTGTTTTGCCTAAACAACAGTGGAGATCATGGGGGGTTCATCTGTGTATTTACTTCGCATTTCACCTCTTTTGGAAGGATGGGTGGTTAGACGGGGATGAAAGCGGAAATTTCCTCATCATTATGAGAGGAACAAGTTGAATTCACCCGTGGCGTTGGGACGACAAATAATTTCAAGTAATAAGAATTTTTTATGCCTGCATCAGCGTTTATGTACATAATTCTAAGAAACTTAAAAATAAAATTAATGAAATACAAAATTACAAATATTAGTCAAATACGTAATTCTTAGATTAAATTAAAAATTAAAATATTTTTAGTAAAGATGACGTTCCGAACCGTATCTTTCGAATACAATCGCGCCACCTACTCTCGTTATAGACATTGATAAAAAAAATCTTATGGCTTTTGCTTACTGACATTGTCTTTGAGTGTCTTTGCCTAAACAACAGTGGAGATCATGGGGGGTTCATCTGTGTATTTACTTCGCATTTCACCTCTTTTGGAAGGATGGGTGGTTAGACGGGGATGAAAGCGGAAATTTCCTCATCATTATGAGAGGAACAAGTTGAATTCACCCGTGGCGTTGGGACGACAAAGAATTTCAAGTAATAAGAATTTTTTATGCGTGCTTCACCGTTTATATACATAATTCTAAGAAACTTAAAAATTAAATTAATGAAATAGAAAATTACAAATATTAGTCAAATACGTAATTCATAGATTAAATTAAAAATTAAAATATTTTTAGTTAAGATGACGTTCCGAACAATATCTTTCGAATAGAATCGCGCCACCTACTCTCGTTATAGACATTGATGAAAAAATCTTATGGCTTTTGCTTACTGACATTGTCTTTGAGTGTCTTTGCCTAAACAACAGTGGAGATCATGGGGGGTTCATCTGTGTATTTACTTCGCATTTCACCTCTTTCGGAAGGATGGATGGTTAGACGGGGATGAAAGCGGAAATTTCCTCATCATTATGAGAGGAACACGTTGAATTCACCCGTGGCGTTGGGACGACAAAGAATTTCAAGTAATAAGAATTTTTTATGCGTGCTTCACCGTTTGTATATATAATTCTAAGAAACTTAAAAATAAAATTAATGAAATAGAAAATTACAAATATTAGTCAAATACGTAATTCTTAGATTAAATTAAAAATTAAAATATTTTTAGTTAAGATGACGTTCCGAACAGTATCTTTCGAATATAATCGCGCCACCTATTCTCGTTATAGACATTGATAAAAAATCTTATGGCTTTTGCTTACTGACATTGTCTTTGAGTGTCTTTGCCTAAACAACAGTGGAGATCATGGGGGTTCATCTGTGTATTTACTTCGAATTTCACCGCTTTTGGAAGGATGGGTGGTTAGACGGGGATGAAAGCGGAAATTTCCTCATCATTATGAGAGGAACGAGTTGAATTCACCCGTGGCGTTGGGACGACAAAGAATTTCAAGTAATAAGAATTTTTTATGCCTGCTTCAGCGTTTATATACGTAATTCTAAGAAACTTAAAAATAAAACTAATGAAATAGAAAATTACAAATATTAGTCAAATAGTTAATTCTTAGATTAAAAATAAAACTAATGAAATAGAAAATTACAAATATTAGTCAAATACGTAATTCTTAGATTAAATTAAAAATTAAAATATTTTTAGTTAAGATGACGTTCCGAACCGTATCTTTCGAATACAATCGCGCCACCTACTCTCGTTATAGACATTGATAAAAAACATTACGGCTTTTGCTTACTGACATTGTCTTTGAGTGTCTTTGCCTAAACAACAGTGGAGATCATTGGGGGTTCATCTGTGTATTTACTTCGCATTTCACCTCTTTTGGAAGGATGGGTGGTTAGACGGGGATGAAAGCGGAAATTTCCTCATCATTATGAGAGGAACAAGTTGAATTCACCAGTGGCGTTGGGACGACAAAGAATTTCAAGTAATAAGAATTTTTTATGCGTGCTTCACCGTTTATATACATAATTCTAAGAAACTTAAAAATTAAATTAATGAAATACAAAATTACAAATATTAGTCAAATACGTAATTCATAGATTAAATTAAAAATTAAAATATTTTTAGTTAAGATGACGTTCCGAACCGTATCTTTCGAATACAATCGCGCCACCTACTCTCGTTATAGACATTGATAAAAAATCTTATGGCTTTTGCTTACTGACATTGTCTTTGAGTGTCTTTGCCTAAACAACAGTGGAGATCATGGGGGGTTCATCTGTGTATTTACTTCGCATTTCACCTCTTTTGGAAGGATGGGTGGTTAGACGGGGATGAAAGCGGAAATTTCCTCATCATTATGAGAGGAACAAGTTGAATTCACCCGTGGCGTTGGGACGACAAATAATTTCAAGTAATAAGAATTTTTTATGCGTGCTTCACCGTTTATATACATAATTCTAAGAAACTTAAAAATAAAATTAATGAAATAGAAAATTACAAATATTAGTCAAATACGTAATTCTTAGATTAAATTAAAAATTAAAATATTTTTAGTTAAGATGACGTTCCGAACAGTATCTTTCGAATAGAATCGCGCCACCTACTCTCGTTATAGACATTGATAAAAAATCTTATGGCTTTTGCTTACTGACATTGTCTTTGAGTGTCTTTGCCTAAACAACAGTGCAGATCATGGGGGGTTCATCTGTGTATTTACTTCGCATTTCACCTCTTTCGGAAGGATGGATGGTTAGACGGGGATGAAAGCGGAAATTTCCTCATCATTATGAGAGGAACACGTTGAATTCACCCGAGGCGTTGGGACGACAAAGAATTTCAAGTAATAAGAATTTTTTATGCGTGCTTCACCGTTTATATACATAATTCTAAGAAACTTAAAAATAAAATTAATGAAATAGAAAATTACAAATATTAGTCAAATACGTAATTCTTAGATTAAATTAAAAATTAAAATATTTTTAGTTAAGATGACGTTCCGAACAGTATCTTTCGAATATAATCGCGCCACCTACTCTCGTTATAGACATTGATAAAAAATCTTATGGCTTTTGCTTACTGACATTGTCTTTGAGTGTCTTTGCCTAAAAAACAGTGGAGATCATGGGGGGTTCATCTGTGTATTTACTTCGCATTTCACCTCTTTTGGAAGGATGGGTGGTTAGACGGGGATGAAAGCGGAAATTTCCTCATCATTATGAGAGGAACAAGTTGAATTCACCCGTGGCGTTGGGACGACAAAGAATTTCAAGTAATAAGAATTTTTTATGCCTGCTTCAGCGTTTATATACATAATTCTAAGAAACTTAAAAATAAAACTAATGAAATAGAAAATTACAAATATTAGTCAAATACGTAATTCTTAGATTAAATTAAAAATTAAAATATTTTTAGTTAAGATGACGTTCCGAACCGTATCTTTCGAATACAATCGCGCCACCTACTCTCGTTATAGACATTGATAAAAAATCTTACGGCTTTTGCTTACTGACATTGTCTTTGGGTGCCTTTGCCTAAACAACAGTGGAGATCATGGGGAGTTCATCTGTGTATTTACTTCGCATTTCACCTCTTTTGGAAGGATGGGTGGTTAGACGGGGATGAAAGCGGAAATTTCCTCATCATTATGAGAGGAACAAGTTGAATTCACCCGTGGCGTTGGGACGACAAAGAATTTCAAGTAATAAGAATTTTTTATGCGTGCTTCACCGTTTATATACATAATTCTAAGAAACTTAAAAATAAAATTAATGAAATAGAAAATTACAAATATTAGTCAAATACGTAATTCTTAGATTAAATTAAAAATTAAAATATTTTTAGTTAAGATGACGTTCCGAACAGTATCTTTCGAATATAATCGCGCCACCTACTCTCGTTATAGACATTGATAAAAAATCTTATGGCTTTTGCTTACTGACATTGTCTTTGAGTGTCTTTGCCTAAACAACAGTGGAGATCATGGGGGGTTCATCTGTGTATTTACTTCGCATTTCACCTCTTTTGGAAGGATGGGTGGTTAGACGGGGATGAAAGCGGAAATTTCCTCATCATTATGAGAGGAACAAGTTGAATTCACCCGTGGCGTTGGGACGACAAAGAATTTCAAGTAATAAGAATTTTTTATGCCTGCTTCAGCGTTTATATACATAATTCTAAGAAACTTAAAAATAAAACTAATGAAATAGAAAATTACAAATATTAGTCAAATACGTAATTCTTAGATTAAATTAAAAATTAAAATATTTTTAGTTAAGATGACGTTCCGAACCGTATCTTTCGAATACAATCGCGCCACCTACTCTCGTTATAGACATTGATAAAAAATCTTACGGCTTTTGCTTACTGACATTGTCTTTGGGTGCCTTTGCCTAAACAACAGTGGAGATCATGGGGAGTTCATCTGTGTATTTACTTCGCATTTCACCTCTTTTGGAAGGATGGGTGGTTAGACGGGGATGAAAGCGGAAATTTCCTCATCATTATGAGAGGAACAAGTTGAATTCACCCGTGGCGTTGGGACGACAAAGAATTTCAAGTAATAAGAATTTTTTATGCGTGCTTCACCGTTTATATACATAATTCTAAGAAACTTAAAAATAAAATTAATGAAATAGAAAATTACAAATATTAGTCAAATACGTAATTCTTAGATTAAATTAAAAATTAAAATATTTTTAGTTAAGATGACGTTCCGAACCGCATCTTTCGAATACAATCAGGCCACTTACTCTCGTTATAGACATTGATAAAAAATCTTATGGCTTTTGCTTACTGACATTGTCTTTGAGTGTCTTTGCCTAAACAACAGTGGAGATCATGGGGGGTTCATCTGTGTATTTACTTCGCATTTGACCTCTTTTGGAAGGATGGGTGGTTAGACGGGGATGAAAGCGGAAATTCCCTCACCATTATGAGAGGAACAAGTTGAATTCACCCGTGGCGTTGGGACGACAAAGAATTTCAAGTAATAAGAATTTTTTATGCGTGCTTCACCGTTTATATACATAATTCTAAGAAACTTAAATATAAAATTAATGAAATATAAAATTACAAATATTAGTCAAATACGTAATTCTTAGATTAAATTAAAAATTAAAATATTTTTAGTTAAGATGACGTTCCGAACCGTATCTTTCGAATACAATCGCGCCACCTACTCTCGTTATAGACATTGATAAAAAATCTTATGGCTTTTGCTTACTGACATTGTCTTTGAGTGTCTTTGCCTAAACAACAGTGGAGATCATGGGGGGTTCATCTGTGTATTTACTTCGCATTTCACCTCTTTTGGAAGGATGGGTGGTTAGACGGGGATGAAAGCGGAAATTTCCTCATCATTATGAGAGGAACAAGTTGAATTCACCCGTGGCGTTGGGACGACAAAGAATTTCAAGTAATAAGAATTTTTTATGCGTGCTTCACCGTTTATATACATAATTCTAAGAAACTTAAAAATAAAATTAATGAAATAGAAAATTACATTTATTAGTCAAATACATAATTCTTAGATTAAATTAAAAATTAAAATATTTTTAGTTAAGATGACGTTCCGAACAGTATCTTTCGAATATAATCGCGCCACCTACTCTCGTTATAGACATTGATAAAAAATCTTATGGCTTTTGCTTACTGACATTTTCTTTGAGTGTCTTTGCCTAAACAACAGTGGAGATCATGGGGGGTTCATCTGTGTATTTACTTCGCATTTCACGTCTTTTGGAAGGATGGGTGGTTAGACGGGGATGAAAGCGGAAATTTCCTCATCATTATGAGAGGAACAAGTTGAATTCACCCGTGGCGTTGGGACGACAAAGAATTTCAAGTAATAAGAATTTTTTATGCGTGCTTCACCGTTTATATACATAATTCTAAGAAACTTAAAAATAAAATTAATGAAATAGAAAATTACAAATATTAGTCAAATACGTAATTCTTAGATTAAATTAAAAATTAAAATATTTTTAGTTAAGATGACGTTCCGAACCGCATCTTTCGAATACAATCGCGCCACCTACTCTCGTTATAGACATTGATAAAAAATCTTATGGCTTTTGCTTACTGACATTGTCTTTGAGTGTCTTTGCCTAAACAACAGTGGAGATCATGGGGGGTTCATCTGTGTATTTACTTCGCATTTGACCTCTTTTGGAAGGATGGGTGGTTACACGGGGATGAAAGCGGAAATTCCCTCACCATTATGAGAGGACAACAGTGGAGATCATGGGGGGATCTTCTGTGTATATACTTCGCATTTGACCTCTTTTGGAAGGATGGGTGGTTAGACGGGGATGAAAGCGGAAATTTCCTCATCATTATGAGAGGAACAAGTTGAATTCACCCGTGGCGTTGGGACGACAAAGAATTTCAAGTAATAAGAATTTTTTATGCGTGCTTCACCGTTTATATACATAATTCTAAGAAACTTAAAAATAAAATTAACGAAATAAAAAATTACAAATATTAGTCAAATACGTAATTCTTAGATTAAATTAAAAATTAAAATATTTTTAGTTAAGATGACGTTCCGAACAGTATCTTTCGAATATAATCGCGCCACCTACTCTCGTTATAGACATAGATAAAAAATCTTATGGCTTTTGCTTACTGACATTGTCTTTGAGTGTCTTTGCCTAAACAACAGTGGAGATCATGGGGGGTTCATCTGTGTATTTACTTCGCATTTCACCTCTTTTGGAAGGATGGGTGTTTAGACGGGGATGAAAGCGGAAATTTCCTCATCATTATGAGAGGAACAAGTTGAATTCACCCGTGGCGTTGGGACGACAAAGAATTTCAAGTAATAAGAATTTTTTATGCGTGCTTCACCGTTTATATACATAATTCTAAGAAACTTAAAAATAAAATTAATGAAATAGAAAATTACAAATATTAGTCAAATACGTAATTCTTAGATTAAATTAAAAATTAAAATATTTTTAGTTAAGATGACGTTCCGAACCGTATCTTTCGAATACAATCACGCCACCTACTCTCGTTATAGACATTGATAAAAAATCATATGGCTTTTGCTTACTGACATTGTCTTTGAGTGTCTTTGCCTAAACAACAGTGGAGATCATGGGGGGTTCACCTGTGTATTTACTTCGCATTTCACCTCTTTTGGAAGGATGGATGGTTAGACGGGGATGAAAGCGGAAATTTCCTCATCATTATGAGAGGAACAAGTTGAATTCACCCGTGGCGTTGGGACGACAAAGAATTTCAAGTAATAAGAATTTTTATGCGTGCTTCACCGTTTATATACATAATTCTAAGAAACTTAAAAATAAAATTAATGAAATAGAAAATTACAAATATTAGTCAAATACGTAATTCTTAGATTAAATTAAAAATTAAAATATTTTTAGTTAAGCTGACGTTCCGAACCGTATCTTTCGAATACAATCGCGCCACCTGCTTTCGTTATAGACATTGATAAAAAATCTTATGGCTTTTGCTTACTGACATTGTCTTTGAATGTCTTTGCCTAAACAACAGTGGAGATCATGGGGGGTTCATCTGTGGATTTACTTCGCATTTCACCTCTTTTGGAAGGATGGATGGTTAGACGGGGATGAAAGCGGAAATTTCCTCATCATTATGAGAGGAACAAGTTGAATTCACCCGTGGCGTTGGGACGACAAAGAATTTCAAGTAATAAGAATTTTTATGCGTGCTTCACCGTTTATATACATAATTCTAAGAAACTTAAAAATAAAATTAATGAAATAGAAAATTACAAATATTAGTCAAATACGTAATTCTTAGATTAAATTAAAAATTAAAATATTTTTAGTTAAGCTGACGTTCCGAACCGTATCTTTCGAATACAATCGCGCCACCTGCTTTCGTTATAGACATTGATAAAAAATCTTATGGCTTTTGCTTACTGACATTGTCTTTGAGTGTCTTTGCCTAAACAACAGTGGAGATCATGGGGGGTTCATCTGTGTATTTACTTCGCATTTCACCTCTTTCGGAAGGATGGATGGTTAGACGGGGATGAAAGCGGAAATTCCTCATCATTATGAGAGGAACAAGTTGAATTCACCCGTGACGTTGGGACGACAAAGAATTTCAAGTAATAAGAATTTTTTATGCGTGCTTCATCGTTTATATACATAATTCTAAGAAACTTAAAAATAAAATTAATGAAATAGAAAATTACAAATATTAGTCAAATACGTAATTCTTAGATTAAAATAAAAATTAAAATATTTTTAGTTAAGATGACGTTCCGAACCGTATCTTTCGAATACAATCGCGCCACCTACTCTCGTTATAGACATTGATAAAAAATCTTATGGCTTTTTCTTACTGACATTGTCTTTGAGTGTCTTTGCCTAAACAACAGTGGAGATCATGGGGGGTTCATCTGTGTATTTACTTCGCATTTCACCTCTTTTGGAAGGATGGATGGTTAGACGGGGATGAAAGCGGAAATTTCCTCATCATTATGAGAGGAACATGTTGAATTCACCCGTGGCGTTGGGACGACAAAGAATTTCAAGTAATAAGAATTTTTTATGCGTGCTTCACCGTTTATATACATAATTCTAAGAAACTTAAAAATAAAATTAATGAAATAGAAAATTACAAATATTAGTCAAATACGTAATTCTTAGATTAAATTAAAAATTAAAATATTTTTAGTTAAGATGACGTTCCGAACAGTATCTTTCGAATATAATCGCGCCACCTACTCTCGTTATAGACATAGATAAAAAATCTTATGGCTTTTGCTTACTGACATTGTCTTTGAGTGTCTTTGCCTAAACAACAGTGGAGATCATGGGGGGTTCATCTGTGTATTTACTTCGCATTTCACCTCTTTTGGAAGGATGGGTGTTTAGACGGGGATGAAAGCGGAAATTTCCTCATCATTATGAGAGGAACAAGTTGAATTCACCCGTGGCGTTGGGACGACAAAGAATTTCAAGTAGTAAGAATTTTTTATGCGTGCTTCACCGTTTATATACATAATTCTAAGAAACTTAAAAATAAAATTAATGAAATAGAAAATTACAAATATTAGTCAAATACGTAATTCTTAGATTAAATTAAAAATTAAAATATTTTTAGTTAAGATGACGTTCCGAACCGTATCTTTCGAATACAATCACGCCACCTACTCTCGTTATAGACATTGATAAAAAATCATATGGCTTTTGCTTACTGACATTGTCTTTGAGTGTCTTTGCCTAAACAACAGTGGAGATCATGGGGGGTTCACCTGTGTATTTACTTCGCATTTCACCTCTTTTGGAAGGATGGATGGTTAGACGGGGATGAAAGCGGAAATTTCCTCATCATTATGAGAGGAACAAGTTGAATTCACCCGTGGCGTTGGGACGACAAAGAATTTCAAGTAATAAGAATTTTTATGCGTGCTTCACCGTTTATATACATAATTCTAAGAAACTTAAAAATAAAATTAATGAAATAGAAAATTACAAATATTAGTCAAATACGTAATTCTTAGATTAAATTAAAAATTAAAATATTTTTAGTTAAGCTGACGTTCCGAACCGTATCTTTCGAATACAATCGCGCCACCTGCTTTCGTTATAGACATTGATAAAAAATCTTATGGCTTTTGCTTACTGACATTGTCTTTGAGTGTCTTTGCCTAAACAACAGTGGAGATCATGGGGGGTTCATTTGTGTATTTACTTCGCATTTCACCTCTTTTGGAAGGATGGATGGTTAGACGGGGATGAAAGCGGAAATTCCTCATCATTATGAGAGGAACAAGTTGAATTCACCCGTGACGTTGGGACGACAAAGAATTTCAAGTAATAAGAATTTTTTATGCGTGCTTCATCGTTTATATACATAATTCTAAGAAACTTAAAAATAAAATTAATGAAATAGAAAATTACAAATATTAGTCAAATACGTAATTCTTAGATTAAATTAAAAATTAAAATATTTTTAGTTAAGCTGACGTTCCGAACCGTATCTTTCGAATACAATCGCGCCACCTGCTTTCGTTATAGACATTGATAAAAAATCTTATGGCTTTTGCTTACTGACATTGTCTTTGAGTGTCTTTGCCTAAACAACAGTGGAGATCATGGGGGGTTCATCTGTGTATTTACTTCGCATTTCACCTCTTTTGGAAGGATGGATGGTTAGACGGGGATGAAAGCGGAAATTTCCTCATCATTATGAGAGGAACAAGTTGAATTCACCCGTGGCGTTGGGACGACAAAGAATTTCAAGTAATAAGAATTTTTATGCGTGCTTCACCGTTTATATACATAATTCTAAGAAACTTAAAAATAAAATTAATGAAATAGAAAATTACAAATATTAGTCAAATACGTAATTCTTAGATTAAATTAAAAATTAAAATATTTTTAGTTAAGCTGACGTTCCGAACCGTATCTTTCGAATACAATCGCGCCACCTGCTTTCGTTATAGACATTGATAAAAAATCTTATGGCTTTTGCTTACTGACATTGTCTTTGAGTGTCTTTGCCTAAACAACAGTGGAGATCATGGGGGGTTCATCTGTGTATTTACTTCGCATTTCACCTCTTTTGGAAGGATGGATGGTTAGACGGGGATGAAAGCGGAAATTTCCTCATCATTATGAGAGGAACAAGTTGAATTCACCCGTGGCGTTGGGACGACAAAGAATTTCAAGTAATAAGAATTTTTATGCGTGCTTCACCGTTTATATACATAATTCTAAGAAACTTAAAAATAAAATTAATGAAATAGAAAATTACAAATATTAGTCAAATACGTAATTCTTAGATTAAATTAAAAATTAAAATATTTTTAGTTAAGCTGACGTTCCGAACCGTATCTTTCGAATACAATCGCGCCACCTGCTTTCGTTATAGACATTGATAAAAAATCTTATGGCTTTTGCTTACTGACATTGTCTTTGAGTGTCTTTGCCTAAACAACAGTGGAGATCATGGGGGGTTCATCTGTGTATTTACTTCGCATTTCACCTCTTTCGGAAGGATGGATGGTTAGACGGGGATGAAAGCGGAAATTCCTCATCATTATGAGAGGAACAAGTTGAATTCACCCGTGACGTTGGGACGACAAAGAATTTCAAGTAATAAGAATTTTTTATGCGTGCTTCATCGTTTATATACATAATTCTAAGAAACTTAAAAATAAAATTAATGAAATAGAAAATTACAAATATTAGTCAAATACGTAATTCTTAGATTAAAATAAAAATTAAAATATTTTTAGTTAAGATGACGTTCCGAACCGTATCTTTCGAATACAATCGCGCCACCTACTCTCGTTATAGACATTGATAAAAAATCTTATGGCTTTTTCTTACTGACATTGTCTTTGAGTGTCTTTGCCTAAACAACAGTGGAGATCATGGGGGGTTCATCTGTGTATTTACTTCGCATTTCACCTCTTTTGGAAGGATGGATGGTTAGACGGGGATGAAAGCGGAAATTTCCTCATCATTATGAGAGGAACATGTTGAATTCACCCGTGGCGTTGGGACGACAAAGAATTTCAAGTAATAAGAATTTTTTATGCGTGCTTCACCGTTTATATACATAATTCTAAGAAACTTAAAAATAAAATTAATGAAATAGAAAATTACAAATATTAGTCAAATACGTAATTCTTAGATTAAATTAAAAATTAAAATATTTTTAGTTAAGATGACGTTCCGAACAGTATCTTTCGAATATAATCGCGCCACCTACTCTCGTTATAGACATAGATAAAAAATCTTATGGCTTTTGCTTACTGACATTGTCTTTGAGTGTCTTTGCCTAAACAACAGTGGAGATCATGGGGGGTTCATCTGTGTATTTACTTCGCATTTCACCTCTTTTGGAAGGATGGGTGTTTAGACGGGGATGAAAGCGGAAATTTCCTCATCATTATGAGAGGAACAAGTTGAATTCACCCGTGGCGTTGGGACGACAAAGAATTTCAAGTAGTAAGAATTTTTTATGCGTGCTTCACCGTTTATATACATAATTCTAAGAAACTTAAAAATAAAATTAATGAAATAGAAAATTACAAATATTAGTCAAATACGTAATTCTTAGATTAAATTAAAAATTAAAATATTTTTAGTTAAGATGACGTTCCGAACCGTATCTTTCGAATACAATCACGCCACCTACTCTCGTTATAGACATTGATAAAAAATCATATGGCTTTTGCTTACTGACATTGTCTTTGAGTGTCTTTGCCTAAACAACAGTGGAGATCATGGGGGGTTCACCTGTGTATTTACTTCGCATTTCACCTCTTTTGGAAGGATGGATGGTTAGACGGGGATGAAAGCGGAAATTTCCTCATCATTATGAGAGGAACAAGTTGAATTCACCCGTGGCGTTGGGACGACAAAGAATTTCAAGTAATAAGAATTTTTATGCGTGCTTCACCGTTTATATACATAATTCTAAGAAACTTAAAAATAAAATTAATGAAATAGAAAATTACAAATATTAGTCAAATACGTAATTCTTAGATTAAATTAAAAATTAAAATATTTTTAGTTAAGCTGACGTTCCGAACCGTATCTTTCGAATACAATCGCGCCACCTGCTTTCGTTATAGACATTGATAAAAAATCTTATGGCTTTTGCTTACTGACATTGTCTTTGAGTGTCTTTGCCTAAACAACAGTGGAGATCATGGGGGGTTCATTTGTGTATTTACTTCGCATTTCACCTCTTTTGGAAGGATGGATGGTTAGACGGGGATGAAAGCGGAAATTTCCTCATCATTATGAGAGGAACAAGTTGAATTCACCCGTGGCGTTGGGACGACAAAGAATTTCAAGTAATAAGAATTTTTATGCGTGCTTCACCGTTTATATACATAATTCTAAGAAACTTAAAAATAAAATTAATGAAATAGAAAATTACAAATATTAGTCAAATACGTAATTCTTAGATTAAATTAAAAATTAAAATATTTTTAGTTAAGCTGACGTTCCGAACCGTATCTTTCGAATACAATCGCGCCACCTGCTTTCGTTATAGACATTGATAAAAAATCTTATGGCTTTTGCTTACTGACATTGTCTTTGAGTGTCTTTGCCTAAACAACAGTGGAGATCATGGGGGGTTCATCTGTGTATTTACTTCGCATTTCACCTCTTTTGGAAGGATGGATGGTTAGACGGGGATGAAAGCGGAAATTCCTCATCATTATGAGAGGAACAAGTTGAATTCACCCGTGACGTTGGGACGACAAAGAATTTCAAGTAATAAGAATTTTTTATGCGTGCTTCATCGTTTATATACATATTTCTAAGAAACTTAAAAATAAAATTAATGAAATAGAAAATTACAAATATTAGTCAAATACGTATACAATACAATATTAGTCAAATATTAGTCTTACAGTATCTTTCGAATATAATCGCGCAACCTTCTCTCGTTATAGACATTGATAAAATATCTTATGGCTTCTGCTTACTGACATTGTCTTTGAGTGTCTTTGCCTAAACAACAGTGGAGATCATGGGGGGTTCATCTGTGTATTTACTTCGCATCTCACCTCTTTTGGAAGGATGGGTGGTTAGACGGGGATGAAAGCGGAAATTTCCTCATCATTATGAGAGGAACAAGTTGAATTCACCCGTGGCGTTGGGATGACAAAGAATTTCAAGTAATAAGAATTTTTTATGCCTGCTTCAGCGTTTATATACATAATTCTAAGAAACTTAAAAATAAAATTAATGAAATAGAAAATTACAAATATTAGTCAAATACGTAATTCTTAGATTAAAATAAAAATTAAAATATTTTTAGTTAAGATGACGTTCCGAACCGTATCTTTCGAATACAATCGCGCCACCTACTCTCGTTATAGACATTGATAAAAAATCTTATGGCTTTTGCTTACTGACATTGTCTTTGAGTGTCTTTGCCTAAACAACAGTGGAGATCATGGGGGGTTCATCTGTGTATTTACTTCGCATTTCACCTCTTTTGGAAGGATGGATGGTTAGACGGGGATGAAAGCGGAAATTTCCTCATCATTATGAGAGGAACATGTTGAATTCACCCGTGGCGTTGGGACGACAAAGAATTTCAAGTAATAAGAATTTTTATGCGTGCTTCACCGTTTATATACATAATTCTAAGAAACTTAAAAATAAAATTAATGAAATAGAAAATTACAAATATTAGTCAAATACGTAATTCTTAGATTAAATTAAAAATTAAAATATTTTTAGTTAAGCTGACGTTCCGAACCGTATCTTTCGAATACAATCGCGCCACCTGCTTTCGTTATAGACATTGATAAAAAATCTTATGGCTTTTGCTTACTGACATTGTCTTTGAGTGTCTTTGCCTAAACAACAGTGGAGATCATGGGGGGTTCATCTGTGTATTTACTTCGCATTTCACCTCTTTTGGAAGGATGGATGGTTAGACGGGGATGAAAGCGGAAATTTCCTCATCATTATGAGAGGAACAAGTTGAATTCACCCGTGGCGTTGGGACGACAAAGAATTTCAAGTAATAAGAATTTTTATGCGTGCTTCACCGTTTATATACATAATTCTAAGAAACTTAAAAATAAAATTAATGAAATAGAAAATTACAAATATTAGTCAAATACGTAATTCTTAGATTAAATTAAAAATTAAAATATTTTTAGTTAAGCTGACGTTCCGAACCGTATCTTTCGAATACAATCGCGCCACCTGCTTTCGTTATAGACATTGATAAAAAATCTTATGGCTTTTGCTTACTGACATTGTCTTTGAGTGTCTTTGCCTAAACAACAGTGGAGATCATGGGGGGTTCACCTGTGTATTTACTTCGCATTTCACCTCTTTTGGAAGGATGGATGGTTAGACGGGGATGAAAGCGGAAATTTCCTCATCATTATGAGAGGAACAAGTTGAATTCACCCGTGGCGTTGGGACGACAAAGAATTTCAAGTAATAAGAATTTTTATGCGTGCTTCACCGTTTATATACATAATTCTAAGAAACTTAAAAATAAAATTAATGAAATAGAAAATTACAAATATTAGTCAAATACGTAATTCTTAGATTAAATTAAAAATTAAAATATTTTTAGTTAAGCTGACGTTCCGAACCGTATCTTTCGAATACAATCGCGCCACCTGCTTTCGTTATAGACATTGATAAAAAATCTTATGGCTTTTGCTTACTGACATTGTCTTTGAGTGTCTTTGCCTAAACAACAGTGGAGATCATGGGGGGTTCATTTGTGTATTTACTTCGCATTTCACCTCTTTTGGAAGGATGGATGGTTAGACGGGGATGAAAGCGGAAATTTCCTCATCATTATGAGAGGAACAAGTTGAATTCACCCGTGGCGTTGGGACGACAAAGAATTTCAAGTAATAAGAATTTTTATGCGTGCTTCACCGTTTATATACATAATTCTAAGAAACTTAAAAATAAAATTAATGAAATAGAAAATTACAAATATTAGTCAAATACGTAATTCTTAGATTAAATTAAAAATTAAAATATTTTTAGTTAAGCTGACGTTCCGAACCGTATCTTTCGAATACAATCGCGCCACCTGCTTTCGTTATAGACATTGATAAAAAATCTTATGGCTTTTGCTTACTGACATTGTCTTTGAGTGTCTTTGCCTAAACAACAGTGGAGATCATGGGGGGTTCATCTGTGTATTTACTTCGCATTTCACCTCTTTTGGAAGGATGGATGGTTAGACGGGGATGAAAGCGGAAATTCCTCATCATTATGAGAGGAACAAGTTGAATTCACCCGTGACGTTGGGACGACAAAGAATTTCAAGTAATAAGAATTTTTTATGCGTGCTTCATCGTTTATATACATATTTCTAAGAAACTTAAAAATAAAATTAATGAAATAGAAAATTACAAATATTAGTCAAATACGTATACAATACAATATTAGTCAAATATTAGTCTTACAGTATCTTTCGAATATAATCACGCAACCTTCTCTCGTTATAGACATTGATAAAATATCTTATGGCTTCTGCTTACTGACATTGTCTTTGAGTGTCTTTGCCTAAACAACAGTGGAGATCATGGGGGGTTCATCTGTGTATTTACTTCGCATCTCACCTCTTTTGGAAGGATGGGTGGTTAGACGGGGATGAAAGCGGAAATTTCCTCATCATTATGAGAGGAACAAGTTGAATTCACCCGTGGCGTTGGGATGACAAAGAATTTCAAGTAATAAGAATTTTTTATGCCTGCTTCAGCGTTTATATACATAATTCTAAGAAACTTAAAAATAAAATTAATGAAATAGAAAATTACAAATATTAGTCAAATACGTAATTCTTAGATTAAAATAAAAATTAAAATATTTTTAGTTAAGATGACGTTCCGAACCGTATCTTTCGAATACAATCGCGCCACCTACTCTCGTTATAGACATTGATAAAAAATCTTATGGCTTTTGCTTACTGACATTGTCTTTGAGTGTCTTTGCCTAAACAACAGTGGAGATCATGGGGGGTTCATCTGTGTATTTACTTCGCATTTCACCTCTTTTGGAAGGATGGATGGTTAGACGGGGATGAAAGCGGAAATTTCCTCATCATTATGAGAGGAACATGTTGAATTCACCCGTGGCGTTGGGACGACAAAGAATTTCAAGTAATAAGAATTTTTTATGCGTGCTTCACCGTTTATATACATAATTCTAAGAAACTTAAAAATAAAATTAATGAAATAGAAAATTACAAATATTAGTCAAACACGTAATTCTTAGATTAAATTAAAAATTAAAATATTTTTAGTTAAGATGACGTTCCGAACCGTATCTTTCGAATACAATCGCGCCACCTACTCTCGTTATAGACATTGATAAAAAATCTTATGGCTTTTGCTTACTGACATTGTCTTTGAGTGTCTTTGCCTAAACAACAGTGGAGATCATGGGGGGTTCATCTGTGTATTTACTTCGCATTTCACCTCTTTTGGAAGGATGGATGGTTAGACGGGGATGAAAGCGGAAATTTCCTCATCATTATGAGAGGAACATGTTGAATTCACCCGTGGCGTTGGGACGACAAAGAATTTCAAGTAATAAGAATTTTTTATGCGTGCTTCACCGTTTATATACATAATTCTAAGAAACTTAAAAATAAAATTAATGAAATAGAAAATTACAAATATTAGTCAAATACGTAATTCTTAGATTAAATTAAAAATTAAAATATTTTTAGTTAAGATGACGTTCCGAACCGTATCTTTCGAATACAATCGCGCCACCTGCTCTCGTTATAGACATTGATAAAAAATCTTATGGCTTTTGCTTACTGACATTGTCTTTGAGTGTCTTTGCCTAAACAACAGTAGAGATCATGGGGGGTTCATCTGTGTATTTACTTCGCATTTCACCTCTTTTGGAAGGATGGATGGTTAGACGGGGATGAAAGCGGAAATTTCCTCATCATTATGAGAGGAACAAGTTGAATTCACCCGTGGCGTTGGGACGACAAAGAATTTCAAGTAATAAGAATTTTTTATGCGTGCTTCACCGTTTATATACATAATTCTAAGAAACTTAAAAATAAAATTAATGAAATAGAAAATTACAAATATTAGTCAAATACGTAATTCTTAGATTAAATTAAAAATTAAAATATTTTTAGTTAAGATGACGTTCCGAACCGTATCTTTCGAATACAATCGCGCCACCTGCTCTGGTTATAGACATTGATAAAAAATCTTATGGCTTTTGCTTACTGACATTGTCTTTGAGTGTCTTTGCCTAAACAGCAGTGGAGATCATGGGGGGTTCACCTGTGTATTTACTTCGCATTTCACCTATTTTGGAAGGATGGATGGTTAGACGGGGATGAAAGCGGAAATTTCCTCATCATTATGAGAGGAACAAGTTGAATTCACCCGTGGCGTTGGGACGACAAAGAATTTTTTATGCGTGCTTCACCGTTTATATACATAATTCTAAGAAACTTAAAAATAAAATTAATGAAATAGAAAATTACAAATATTAGTCAAATACGTAATTCTTAGATTAAATTAAAAATTAAAATATTTTTAGTTAAGCTGACGTTCCGAACCGTATCTTTCGAATACAATCGCGCCACCTGCTTTCGTTATAGACATTGATAAAAAATCTTATGGCTTTTGCTTACTGACATTGTCTTTGAGTGTCTTTGCCTAAACAACAGTGGAGATCATGGGGGGTTCATCTGTGTATTTACTTCGCATTTCACCTCTTTTGGAAGGATGGATGGTTAGACGGGGATGAAAGCGGAAATTCCTCATCATTATGAGAGGAACAAGTTGAATTCACCCGTGACTTTGGGACGACAAAGAATTTCAAGTAATAAGAATTTTTTATGCGTGCTTCATCGTTTATATACATAATTCTAAGAAACTTAAAAATAAAATTAATGAAATAGAAAATTACAAATATTAGTCAAATACGTAATTCTTAGATTAAATTAAAAATTAAAGTATTTTTAGTTAAGATGACGTTCCGAACCGTATCTTTCGAATACAATCGCGCCACCTGCTCTCGTTATAGACATTGATAAAAAATCTTATGGCTTTTGCTTACTGACATTGTCTTTGAGTGTCTTTGCCTAAACAACAGTGGAGATCATGGGGGGTTCATCTGTGTATTTACTTAGCATTTCACCTCTTTTGGAAGGATGGGTGGTTAGACGGGGATGAAAGCGGAAATTTCCTCATCATTATGAGAGGAACAAGTTGAATTCACCCGTGGCGTTGGGACGACAAAGAATTTCAAATAATAAGAATTTTTTATGCGTGCTTCACCGTTTATATACATATTTCTAAGAAACTTAAAAATAAAATTAATGAAATAGAAAATTACAAATATTAGTCAAATACGTATACAATACAATATTAGTCAAATATTAGTCTTACAGTATCTTTCGAATATAATCGCGCCACCTGCTCTGGTTATAGACATTGATAAAAAATCTTATGGCTTTTGCTTACTGACATTGTCTTTGAGTGTCTTTGCCTAAACAGCAGTGGAGATCATGGGGGGTTCATCTGTGTATTTAATTCGCATTTCAACTCTTTTGGAAGGATGGGTGGTTAGACGGGGATGAAAGCGGATATTTCCTCATCATTATGAGAGGAACATGTTGAATTCACCCGTGGCGTTGGGACGACAAAGAATTTCAAGTAATAAGAATTTTTTATGCGTGCTTCACCGTTTATATACATAATTCTAAGAAACTTAAAAATAAAATTAATGAAATAGAAAATTACAAATATTAGTCAAATACGTAATTCTTAGATTAAATTAAAAATTAAAATATTTTTAGTTAAGATGACGTTCCGAACCGTATCTTTCGAATACAATCGCGCCACCTACTCTCGTTATAGACATTGATAAAAAATCTTATGGCTTTTGCTTACTGACATTGTCTTTGAGTGTCTTTGCCTAAACAACAGTGGAGATCATGGGGGGTTCACCTGTGTATTTACTTCGCATTTCACCTATTTTGGAAGGATGGATGGTTAGACGGGGATGAAAGCGGAAATTTCCTCATCATTATGAGAGGAACAAGTTGAATTCACCCGTGGCGTTGGGACGACAAAGAATTTTTTATGCGTGCTTCACCGTTTATATACATAATTCTAAGAAACTTAAAAATAAAATTAATGAAATAGAAAATTACAAATATTAGTCAAATACGTAATTCTTAGATTAAATTAAAAATTAAAATATTTTTAGTTAAGCTGACGTTCCGAACCGTATCTTTCGAATACAATCGCGCCACCTGCTTTCGTTATAGACATTGATAAAAAATCTTATGGCTTTTGCTTACTGACATTGTCTTTGAGTGTCTTTGCCTAAACAACAGTGGAGATCATGGGGGGTTCATCTGTGTATTTACTTCGCATTTCACCTCTTTTGGAAGGATGGATGGTTAGACGGGGATGAAAGCGGATATTTCCTCATCATTATGAGAGGAACATGTTGAATTCACCCGTGGCGTTGGGACGACAAAGAATTTCAAGTAATAAGAATTTTTTATGCGTGCTTCACCGTTTATATACATAATTCTAAGAAACTTAAAAATAAAATTAATGAAATAGAAAATTACAAATATTAGTCAAATACGTAATTCTTAGATTAAATTAAAAATTAAAATATTTTTAGTTAAGATGACGTTCCGAACCGTATCTTTCGAATACAATCGCGCCACCTACTCTCGTTATAGACATTGATAAAAAATCTTATGGCTTTTGCTTACTGACATTGTCTTTGAGTGTCTTTGCCTAAACAACAGTGGAGATCATGGGGGGTTCACCTGTGTATTTACTTCGCATTTCACCTCTTTTGGAAGGATGGATGGTTAGACGGGGATGAAAGCGGAAATTTCCTCATCATTATGAGAGGAACAAGTTGAATTCACCCGTGGCGTTGGGACGACAAAGAATTTTTTATGCGTGCTTCACCGTTTATATACATAATTCTAAGAAACTTAAAAATAAAATTAATGAAATAGAAAATTACAAATATTAGTCAAATACGTAATTCTTAGATTAAATTAAAAATTAAAATATTTTTAGTTAAGATGACATTCCGAACCGTATCTTTCGAATACAATCGCGCCACCTGCTCTCGTTATAGACATTGATAAAAAATCTTATGGCTTTTGCTTACTGACATTGTCTTTGAGTGTCTTTGCCTAAACAACAGTGGAGATCATGGGGGGTTCATCTGTGTATTTACTTCGCATTTCACCTCTTTTGGAAGGATGGGTGGTTAGATGGGGATGAAAGCGGAAATTTCCTCATCATTATGAGAGGAACAAGTTGAATTCACCCGTGGCGTTGGGACGACAAAGAATTTCAAGTAATAAGAATTTTTTATGCGTGCTTCACCGTTTATATACATAATTCTAAGAAACTTAAAAATAAAATTAATGAAATAGAAAATTACAAATATTAGTCAAATACGTAATTCTTAGATTAAATTAAAAATTAAAATATTTTTAGTTAAGATGACGTTCCGAACCGTATCTTTCGAATACAATCGCGCCACCTGCTCTCGTTATAGACATTGATAAAAAATCTTATGGCTTTTGCTTACTGACATTGTCTTTGAGTGTCTTTGCCTAAACAACAGTGGAGATCATGGGGGGTTCATCTGTGTATTTACTTCGCATTTCACCTCTTTTGGAAGGATGGATGGTTAGACGGGGATGAAAGCGGAAATTTCCTCATCATTATGAGAGGAACATGTTGAATTCACCCGTGGCGTTGGGACGACAAAGAATTTCAAGTAATAAGAATTTTTTATGCGTGCTTCACCGTTTATATACATAATTCTAAGAAACTTAAAAATAAAATTAATGAAATAGAAAATTACAAATATTAGTCAAATACGTAATTCTTAGATTAAATTAAAAATTAAAATATTTTTAGTTAAGATGACGTTCCGAACCGTATCTTTCGAATACAATCGCGCCACCTGCTCTCGTTATAGACATTGATAAAAAATCTTATGGCTTTTGCTTACTGACATTGTCTTTGAGTGTCTTTGCCTAAACAACAGTAGAGATCATGGGGGGTTCATCTGTGTATTTACTTCGCATTTCACCTCTTTTGGAAGGATGGATGGTTAGACGGGGATGAAAGCGGAAATTTCCTCATCATTATGAGAGGAACAAGTTGAATTCACCCGTGGCGTTGGGACGACAAAGAATTTCAAGTAATAAGAATTTTTTATGCGTGCTTCACCGTTTATATACATAATTCTAAGAAACTTAAAAATAAAATTAATGAAATAGAAAATTACAAATATTAGTCAAATACGTAATTCTTAGATTAAATTAAAAATTAAAATATTTTTAGTTAAGATGACGTTCCGAACCGTATCTTTCGAATACAATCGCGCCACCTGCTCTGGTTATAGACATTGATAAAAAATCTTATGGCTTTTGCTTACTGACATTGTCTTTGAGTGTCTTTGCCTAAACAGCAGTGGAGATCATGGGGGGTTCATCTGTGTATTTAATTCGCATTTCAACTCTTTTGGAAGGATGGGTGGTTAGACGGGGATGAAAGCGGATATTTCCTCATCATTATGAGAGGAACATGTTGAATTCACCCGTGGCGTTGGGACGACAAAGAATTTCAAGTAATAAGAATTTTTTATGCGTGCTTCACCGTTTATATACATAATTCTAAGAAACTTAAAAATAAAATTAATGAAATAGAAAATTACAAATATTAGTCAAATACGTAATTCTTAGATTAAATTAAAAATTAAAATATTTTTAGTTAAGATGACGTTCCGAACCGTATCTTTCGAATACAATCGCGCCACCTACTCTCGTTATAGACATTGATAAAAAATCTTATGGCTTTTGCTTACTGACATTGTCTTTGAGTGTCTTTGCCTAAACAACAGTGGAGATCATGGGGGGGTTCACCTGTGTATTTACTTCGCATTTCACCTATTTTGGAAGGATGGATGGTTAGACGGGGATGAAAGCGGAAATTTCCTCATCATTATGAGAGGAACAAGTTGAATTCACCCGTGGCGTTGGGACGACAAAGAATTTTTTATGCGTGCTTCACCGTTTATATACATAATTCTAAGAAACTTAAAAATAAAATTAATGAAATAGAAAATTACAAATATTAGTCAAATACGTAATTCTTAGATTAAATTAAAAATTAAAATATTTTTAGTTAAGCTGACGTTCCGAACCGTATCTTTCGAATACAATCGCGCCACCTGCTTTCGTTATAGACATTGATAAAAAATCTTATGGCTTTTGCTTACTGACATTGTCTTTGAGTGTCTTTGCCTAAACAACAGTGGAGATCATGGGGGGTTCATCTGTGTATTTACTTCGCATTTCACCTCTTTTGGAAGGATGGATGGTTAGACGGGGATGAAAGCGGAAATTCCTCATCATTATGAGAGGAACAAGTTGAATTCACCCGTGACTTTGGGACGACAAAGAATTTCAAGTAATAAGAATTTTTTGTGCGTGCTTCATCGTTTATATACATAATTCTAAGAAACTTAAAAATAAAATTAATGAAATAGAAAATTACAAATATTAGTCAAATACGTAATTCTTAGATTAAATTAAAAATTAAAGTATTTTTAGTTAAGATGACGTTCCGAACCGTATCTTTCGAATACAATCGCGCCACCTGCTCTCGTTATAGACATTGATAAAAAATCTTATGGCTTTTGCTTACTGACATTGTCTTTGAGTGTCTTTGCCTAAACAACAGTGGAGATCATGGGGGGTTCATCTGTGTATTTACTTAGCATTTCACCTCTTTTGGAAGGATGGGTGGTTAGACGGGGATGAAAGCGGAAATTTCCTCATCATTATGAGAGGAACAAGTTGAATTCACCCGTGGCGTTGGGACGACAAAGAATTTCAAATAATAAGAATTTTTTATGCGTGCTTCACCGTTTATATACATATTTCTAAGAAACTTAAAAATAAAATTAATGAAATAGAAAATTACAAATATTAGTCAAATACGTATACAATACAATATTAGTCAAATATTAGTCTTACAGTATCTTTCGAATATAATCGCGCCACCTTCTCTCGTTATAGACATTAATAAAATATCTTATGGCTTTTGCTTACTGACATTGTCTTTGAGTGTCTTTGCCTAAACAACAGTGGAGATCATGGGGGGTTCATCTGTGTATTTACTTCGCATCTCACCTCTTTTGGAAGGATGGGTGGTTAGACGGGGATGAAAGCGGAAATTTCCTCATCATTATGAGAGGAACAAGTTGAATTCACCCGTGGCGTTGGGATGACAAAGAATTTCAAGTAATAAGAATTTTTTATGCCTGCTTCAGCGTTTATATACATAATTCTAAGAAACTTAAAAATAAAATTAATGAAACAGAAAATTACAAATATTAGTCAAATACGTAATTCTTAGATTAAAATAAAAATTAAAATATTTTTAGTTAAGATGACGTTCCGAACCGTATCTTTCGAATACAATCGCGCCACCTACTCTCGTTATAGACATTGATAAAAAATCTTATGGCTTTTGCTTACTGACATTGTCTTTGAGTGTCTTTGCCTAAACAACAGTGGAGATCATGGGGGGTTCATCTGTGTATTTACTTCGCATTTCACCTCTTTTGGAAGGATGGATGGTTAGACGGGGATGAAAGCGGAAATTTCCTCATCATTATGAGAGGAACATGTTGAATTCACCCGTGGCGTTGGGACGACAAAGAATTTCAAGTAATAAGAATTTTTTATGCGTGCTTCACCGTTTATATACATAATTCTAAGAAACTTAAAAATAAAATTAATGAAATAGAAAATTACAAATATTAGTCAAATACGTAATTCTTAGATTAAATTAAAAATTAAAATATTTTTAGTTAAGATGACGTTCCGAACCGTATCTTTCGAATACAATCGCGCCACCTACTCTCGTTATAGACATTGATAAAAAATCTTATGGCTTTTGCTTACTGACATTGTCTTTGAGTGTCTTTGCCTAAACAACAGTGGAGATCATGGGGGGTTCACCTGTGTATTTACTTCGCATTTCACCTCTTTTGGAAGGATGGATGGTTAGACGGGGATGAAAGCGGAAATTTCCTCATCATTATGAGAGGAACAAGTTGAATTCACCCGTGGCGTTGGGACGACAAAGAATTTTTTATGCGTGCTTCACCGTTTATATACATAATTCTAAGAAACTTAAAAATAAAATTAATGAAATAGAAAATTACAAATATTAGTCAAATACGTAATTCTTAGATTAAATTAAAAATTAAAATATTTTTAGTTAAGATGACGTTCCGAACCGTATCTTCCGAATACAATCGCGCCACCTGCTCTCGTTATAGACATTGATAAAAAATCTTATGGCTTTTGCTTACTGACATTGTCTTTGAGTGTCTTTGCCTAAACAACAGTGGAGATCATGGGGGGTTCATCTGTGTATTTACTTCGCATTTCACCTCTTTTGGAAGGATGGGTGGTTAGATGGGGATGAAAGCGGAAATTTCCTCATCATTATGAGAGGAACAAGTTGAATTCACCCGTGGCGTTGGGACGACAAAGAATTTCAAGTAATAAGAATTTTTTATGCGTGCTTCACCGTTTATATACATAATTCTAAGAAACTTAAAAATAAAATTAATGAAATAGAAAATTACAAATATTAGTCAAATACGTAATTCTTAGATTAAATTAAAAATTAAAATATTTTTAGTTAAGATGACGTTCCGAACCGTATCTTTCGAATACAATCGCGCCACCTGCTCTCGTTTTAGACATTGATAAAAAATCTTATGGCTTTTGCTTACTGACATTGTCTTTGAGTGTCTTTGCCTAAACAACAGTGGAGATCATGGGGGGTTCATCTGTGTATTTACTTCGCATTTCACCTCTTTTGGAAGGATGGATGGTTAGACGGGGATGAAAGCGGAAATTTCCTCATCATTATGAGAGGAACATGTTGAATTCACCCGTGGCGTTGGGACGACAAAGAATTTCAAGTAATAAGAATTTTTTATGCGTGCTTCACCGTTTATATACATAATTCTAAGAAACTTAAAAATAAAATTAATGAAATAGAAAATTACAAATATTAGTCAAATACGTAATTCTTAGATTAAATTAAAAATTAAAATATTTTTAGTTAAGATGACGTTCCGAACCGTATCTTTCGAATACAATCGCGCCACCTGCTCTCGTTATAGACATTGATAAAAAATCTTATGGCTTTTGCTTACTGACATTGTCTTTGAGTGTCTTTGCCTAAACAACAGTAGAGATCATTGGGGGTTCATCTGTGTATTTACTTCGCATTTCACCTCTTTTGGAAGGATGGATGGTTAGACGGGGATGAAAGCGGAAATTTCCTCATCATTATGAGAGGAACAAGTTGAATTCACCCGTGGCGTTGGGACGACAAAGAATTTCAAGTAATAAGAATTTTTTATGCGTGCTTCACCGTTTATATACATAATTCTAAGAAACTTAAAAATAAAATTAATGAAATAGAAAATTACAAATATTAGTCAAATACGTAATTCTTAGATTAAATTAAAAATTAAAATATTTTTAGTTAAGATGACGTTCCGAACCGTATCTTTCGAATACAATCGCGCCACCTGCTCTGGTTATAGACATTGATAAAAAATCTTATGGCTTTTGCTTACTGACATTGTCTTTGAGTGTCTTTGCCTAAACAGCAGTGGAGATCATGGGGGGTTCATCTGTGTATTTAATTCGCATTTCAACTCTTTTGGAAGGATGGGTGGTTAGACGGGGATGAAAGCGGATATTTCCTCATCATTATGAGAGGAACATGTTGAATTCACCCGTGGCGTTGGGACGACAAAGAATTTCAAGTAATAAGAATTTTTTATGCGTGCTTCACCGTTTATATACATAATTCTAAGAAACTTAAAAATAAAATTAATGAAATAGAAAATTACAAATATTAGTCAAATACGTAATTCTTAGATTAAATTAAAAATTAAAATATTTTTAGTTAAGATGACGTTCCGAACCGTATCTTTCGAATACAATCGCGCCACCTACTCTCGTTATAGACATTGATAAAAAATCTTATGGCTTTTGCTTACTGACATTGTCTTTGAGTGTCTTTGCCTAAACAACAGTGGAGATCATGGGGGGTTCATCTGTGTATTTACTTCGCATTTCACCTCTTTTGGAAGGATGGATGGTTAGACGGGGATGAAAGCGGAAATTTCCTCATCATTATGAGAGGAACATGTTGAATTCACCCGTGGCGTTGGGACGACAAAGAATTTCAAGTAATAAGAATTTTTTATGCGTGCTTCACCGTTTATATACATAATTCTAAGAAACTTAAAAATAAAATTAATGAAATAGAAAATTACAAATATTAGTCAAATACGTAATTCTTAGATTAAATTAAAAATTAAAATATTTTTAGTTAAGATGACGTTCCGAACCGTATCTTTCGAATACAATCGCGCCACCTGCTCTCGTTATAGACATTGATAAAAAATCTTATGGCTTTTGCTTACTGACATTGTCTTTGAGTGTCTTTGCCTAAACAACAGTAGAGATCATGGGGGGTTCATCTGTGTATTTACTTCGCATTTCACCTCTTTTGGAAGGATGGATGGTTAGACGGGGATGAAAGCGGAAATTTCCTCATCATTATAAGAGGAACAAGTTGAATTCACCCGTGGCGTTGGGACGACAAAGAATTTCAAGTAATAAGAATTTTTTATGCGTGCTTCACCGTTTGTATACATAATTCTAAGAAACTTAAAAATAAAATTAATGAAATAGAAAATTACAAATATTAGTCAAATACGTAATTCTTAGATTAAATTAAAAATTAAAATATTTTTAGTTAAGATGACGTTCCGAACCGTATCTTTCGAATACAATCGCGCCACCTGCTCTGGTTATAGACATTGATAAAAAATCTTATGGCTTTTGCTTACTGACATTGTCTTTGAGTGTCTTTGCCTAAACAGCAGTGGAGATCATGGGGGGTTCATCTGTGTATTTAATTCGCATTTCAACTCTTTTGGAAGGATGAGTGGTTAGACGGGGATGAAAGCGGATATTTCCTCATCATTATGAGAGGAACATGTTGAATTCACCCGTGGCGTTGGGACGACAAAGAATTTCAAGTAATAAGAATTTTTTATGCGTGCTTCACCGTTTATATACATAATTCTAAGAAACTTAAAAATAAAATTAATGAAACTGAAAATTACAAATATTAGTCAAATACGTAATTCTTAGATTAAATTAAAAATTAAAATATTTTTAGTTAAGATGACGTTCCGAACCGTATCTTTCGAATACAATCGCGCCACCTGCTCTGGTTATAGATATTGATAAAAAATCTTATGGCTTTTGCTTACTGACATTGTCTTTGAGTGTCTTTGCCTAAACAACAGTGGAGATCATGGGGGGTTCATCTGTGTATTTATTTCGCATTTCACCTCTTTTGGAAGGATGGATGGTTAGAAGGGGATGAAAGCGGAAATTTCCTCATCATTATGAGAGGAACAAGTTGAATTCACCCGTGGCGTTGGGACGACAAAGAATTTCAAGTAATAAGAATTTTTTATGCCTGCTTCAGCGTTTATATACATAATTCTAAGAAACTTAAAAATAAAATTAATGAAATAGAAAATTACAAATATTAGTCAAATACGTAATTCTTAGATTAAATTAAAAATTAAAATATATTTAGTTAAGATGACGTTCCGAACGTTATCTTTCGAATACAATCGCGCCACCTACTCTCGTTATAGACATTGATAAAAAATCTTACGGCTTTTGCTTACTGACATTGTCTTTGAGTGTCTTTGCCTAAACAACAGTGGAGATCATGGGGGGTTCATCTGTGTATTTATTTCGCATTTCACCTCTTTTGGAAGGATGGATGGTTAGACGGGGATGAAAGCGGAAATTTCCTCATCATTATGAGAGGAACAAGTTGAATTCACCCGTGGCGTTGGGACGACAAAGAATTTCAAGTAATAAGAATTTTTTATGCGTGCTTCACCGTTTATATACATAATTCTAAGAAACTTAAAAATAAAATTAATGAAATAGAAAATTACAAATATTAGTCAAATACGTAATTCTTAGATTAAATTAAAAATTAAAATATTTTTAGTTAAGATGACGTTCCGAACCGTATCTTTCGAATACAATCGCGCCACCTGCTCTGGTTATAGACATTGATAAAAAATCTTATGGCTTTTGCTTACTGACATTGTCTTTGAGTGTCTTTGCCTAAACATCAGTGGAGATCATGGGGGGTTCATCTGTGTATTTAATTCGCATTTCAACTCTTTTGGAAGGATGGGTGGTTAGACGGGGATGAAAGCGGATATTTCCTCATCATTATGAGAGGAACATGTTGAATTCACCCGTGGCGTTGGGACGACAAAGAATTTCAAGTAATAAGAATTTTTTATGCGTGCTTCACCGTTTATATACATAATTCTAAGAAACTTAAAAATAAAATTAATGAAATAGAAAATTACAAATATTAGTCAAATACGTAATTCTTAGATTAAATTAAAAATTAAAATATTTTTAGTTAAGATGACGTTCCGAACAGTATCTTTCGAATATAATAGCGCCACCTACTCTCGTTATAGATATTGATAAAAAATCTTATGGCTTTTGCTTACTGACATTGTCTTTGAGTGTCTTTGCCTAAACAACAGTGGAGATCATGGGGGGTTCATCTGTGTATTTATTTCGCATTTCACCTCTTTTGGAAGGATGGAATGTTAGACGGGGATGAAAGCGGAAATTTCCTCATCATTATGAGAGGAACAAGTTGAATTCACCCGTGGCGTTGGGACGACAAAGAATTTCAAGTAATAAGAATTTTTTATGCGTGCTTCACCGTTTATATACATAATTCTAAGAAACTTAAAAATAAAATTAATGAAATAGAAAATTACAAATATTAGTCAAATACGTAATTCTTAGATTAAATTAAAAATTAAAATATTTTTAGTTAAGATGACGTTCCGAACCGTATCTTTCGAATACAATCGCGCCACCTGCTCTGGTTATAGACATTGATAAAAAATCTTATGGCTTTTGCTTACTGACATTGTCTTTGAGTGTCTTTGCCTAAACAGCAGTGGAGATCATGGGGGGTTCATCTGTGTATTTAATTCGCATTTCAACTCTTTTGGAAGGATGGGTGGTTAGACGGGGATGAAAGCGGATATTTCCTCATCATTATGAGAGGAACATGTGGAATTCACCCGTGGCGTTGGGACGACAAAGAATTTCAAGTAATAAGAATTTTTTATGCGTGCTTCACCGTTTATATACATAATTCTAAGAAACTTAAAAATAAAATTAATGAAATAGAAAATTACAAATATTAGTCAAATACGTAATTCTTAGATTAAATTAAAAATTAAAATATTTTTAGTTAAGATGACGTTCCGAACCGTATCTTTCGAATACAATCGCGCCACCTACTCTCGTTATAGACATTGATAAAAAATCTTATGGCTTTTGCTTACTGACATTGTCTTTGAGTGTCTTTGCCTAAACAACAGTGGAGATCATGGGGGGTTCATCTGTGTATTTACTTCGCATTTCACCTCTTTTGGAAGGATGGATGGTTAGACGGGGATGAAAGCGGAAATTTCCTCATCATTATGAGAGGAACATGTTGAATTCACCCGTGGCGTTGGGACGACAAAGAATTTCAAGTAATAAGAATTTTTTATGCGTGCTTCACCGTTTATATACATAATTCTAAGAAACTTAAAAATAAAATTAATGAAATAGAAAATTACAAATATTAGTCAAATACGTAATTCTTAGATTAAATTAAAAATTAAAATATTTTTAGTTAAGATGACGTTCCGAACCGTATCTTTCGAATACAATCGCGCCACCTGCTCTCGTTATAGACATTGATAAAAAATCTTATGGCTTTTGCTTACTGACATTGTCTTTGAGTGTCTTTGCCTAAACAACAGTAGAGATCATGGGGGGTTCATCTGTGTATTTACTTCGCATTTCACCTCTTTTGGAAGGATGGATGGTTAGACGGGGATGAAAGCGGAAATTTCCTCATCATTATAAGAGGAACAAGTTGAATTCACCCGTGGCGTTGGGACGACAAAGAATTTCAAGTAATAAGAATTTTTTATGCGTGCTTCACCGTTTGTATACATAATTCTAAGAAACTTAAAAATAAAATTAATGAAATAGAAAATTACAAATATTAGTCAAATACGTAATTCTTAGATTAAATTAAAAATTAAAATATTTTTAGTTAAGATGACGTTCCGAACCGTATCTTTCGAATACAATCGCGCCACCTGCTCTGGTTATAGACATTGATAAAAAATCTTATGGCTTTTGCTTACTGACATTGTCTTTGAGTGTCTTTGCCTAAACAGCAGTGGAGATCATGGGGGGTTCATCTGTGTATTTAATTCGCATTTCAACTCTTTTGGAAGGATGAGTGGTTAGACGGGGATGAAAGCGGATATTTCCTCATCATTATGAGAGGAACATGTTGAATTCACCCGTGGCGTTGGGACGACAAAGAATTTCAAGTAATAAGAATTTTTTATGCGTGCTTCACCGTTTATATACATAATTCTAAGAAACTTAAAAATAAAATTAATGAAACTGAAAATTACAAATATTAGTCAAATACGTAATTCTTAGATTAAATTAAAAATTAAAATATTTTTAGTTAAGATGACGTTCCGAACCGTATCTTTCGAATACAATCGCGCCACCTGCTCTGGTTATAGATATTGATAAAAAATCTTATGGCTTTTGCTTACTGACATTGTCTTTGAGTGTCTTTGCCTAAACAACAGTGGAGATCATGGGGGGTTCATCTGTGTATTTATTTCGCATTTCACCTCTTTTGGAAGGATGGATGGTTAGAAGGGGATGAAAGCGGAAATTTCCTCATCATTATGAGAGGAACAAGTTGAATTCACCCGTGGCGTTGGGACGACAAAGAATTTCAAGTAATAAGAATTTTTTATGCCTGCTTCAGCGTTTATATACATAATTCTAAGAAACTTAAAAATAAAATTAATGAAATAGAAAATTACAAATATTAGTCAAATACGTAATTCTTAGATTAAATTAAAAATTAAAATATATTTAGTTAAGATGACGTTCCGAACGTTATCTTTCGAATACAATCGCGCCACCTACTCTCGTTATAGACATTGATAAAAAATCTTACGGCTTTTGCTTACTGACATTGTCTTTGAGTGTCTTTGCCTAAACAACAGTGGAGATCATGGGGGGTTCATCTGTGTATTTATTTCGCATTTCACCTCTTTTGGAAGGATGGATGGTTAGACGGGGATGAAAGCGGAAATTTCCTCATCATTATGAGAGGAACAAGTTGAATTCACCCGTGGCGTTGGGACGAC
This sequence comes from Maratus speciosus, assembly GCA_963932465.1. Lineage (NCBI taxonomy): Eukaryota > Metazoa > Arthropoda > Arachnida > Araneae > Salticidae > Maratus > Maratus speciosus. Next base: position 629,950,054 of record OZ010788.1, read on the forward strand.
AAAGAATTTCAAGTAATAAGAATTTTTTATGCGTGCTTCACCGTTTATATACATAATTCTAAGAAACTTAAAAATAAAATTAATGAAATAGAAAATTACAAATATTAGTCAAATACGTAATTCTTAGATTAAATTAAAAATTAAAATATTTTTAGTTAAGATGACGTTCCGAACCGTATCTTTCGAATACAATCGCGCCACCTGCTCTGGTTATAGACATTGATAAAAAATCTTATGGCTTTTGCTTACTGACATTGTCTTTGAGTGTCTTTGCCTAAACATCAGTGGAGATCATGGGGGGTTCATCTGTGTATTTAATTCGCATTTCAACTCTTTTGGAAGGATGGGTGGTTAGACGGGGATGAAAGCGGATATTTCCTCATCATTATGAGAGGAACATGTTGAATTCACCCGTGGCGTTGGGACGACAAAGAATTTCAAGTAATAAGAATTTTTTATGCGTGCTTCACCGTTTATATACATAATTCTAAGAAACTTAAAAATAAAATTAATGAAATAGAAAATTACAAATATTAGTCAAATACGTAATTCTTAGATTAAATTAAAAATTAAAATATTTTTAGTTAAGATGACGTTCCGAACAGTATCTTTCGAATATAATAGCGCCACCTACTCTCGTTATAGATATTGATAAAAAATCTTATGGCTTTTGCTTACTGACATTGTCTTTGAGTGTCTTTGCCTAAACAACAGTGGAGATCATGGGGGGTTCATCTGTGTATTTATTTCGCATTTCACCTCTTTTGGAAGGATGGAATGTTAGACGGGGATGAAAGCGGAAATTTCCTCATCATTATGAGAGGAACAAGTTGAATTCACCCGTGGCGTTGGGACGACAAAGAATTTCAAGTAATAAGAATTTTTTATGCGTGCTTCACCGTTTATATACATAATTCTAAGAAACTTAAAAATAAAATTAATGAAATAGAAAATTACAAATATTAGTCAAATACGTAATTCTTAGATTAAATTAAAAATTAAAATATTTTTAGTTAAGATGACGTTCCGAACCGTATCTTTCGAATACAATCGCGCCACCTGCTCTGGTTATAGACATTGATAAAAAATCTTATGGCTTTTGCTTACTGACATTGTCTTTGAGTGTCTTTGCCTAAACATCAGTGGAGATCATGGGGGGTTCATCTGTGTATTTAATTCGCATTTCAACTCTTTTGGAAGGATGGAATGTTAGACGGGGATGAAAGCGGAAATTTCCTCATCATTATGAGAGGAACAAGTTGAATTCACCCGTGGCGTTGGGACGACAAAGAATTTCAAGTAATAAGAATTTTTTATGCGTGCTTCACCGTTTATATACATAATTCTAAGATACTTAAAAATAAAATTAATGAAATAGAAAATTACAAATATTAGTCAAATACGTAATTCTTAGATTAAATTAAAAATTAAAATATTTTTAGTTAAGATGACGTTCCGAACAGTATCTTTCGAATATAATCGCACCACCTACTCTCGTTATAGACATTGATAAAAAATCTTATGGCTTTTGCTTACTGACATTGTCTTTGAGTGTCTTTGCCTAAACAACAGTGGAGATCATGGGGGGTTCATCTGTGTATTTACTTAGCATTTCACTTCTTTTGGAAGGATGGGTGGTTAGACGGGGATGAAAGCGGAAATTTCCTCATCATTATGAGATGAACAAGTTGAATTCACCCGTGGCGTTTGGACGACAAAGAATTTCAAGTAATAAGAATTTTTTATGCCTGCTTTAGCGTTTATATACATAATTCTAAGAAACTTAAAAATAAAATTAATGAAATAGAAAATTAGAAATATTAGTCAAATACGTAATTCTTAGTTTAAATTTAAAATTAAAATATTTTTAGTTAAGATGACGTTCCGAACCGTATCTTTCGAATACAATCGCGCCACCTACTCTCGTTATAGACATTGATAAAAAATCTTATGGCTTTTGTTTACTGACATTGTCTTTGAGTGTCTTTGCCTAAACAACAGTGGAGATCATGGGGGGTTCATCTGTGTATTTACTTAGCATTTCACTTCTTTTGGACGGATGGGTGGTTAGACGGGGATGAAAGCGGAAATTTCCTCATCATTATGAGAGGAACAAGTTGAATTCACCCGTGGCGTTGGGACGACAAAGAATTTCAAGTAATAAGAATTTTTTATGCCTGCTTTAGCGTTTATATACATAATTCTAAGAAACTTAAAAATAAAATTAATGAAATAGAAAATTACAAATATTAGTCAAATACGTAATTCTTAGTTTAAATTTAAAATTAAAATATTTTTAGTTAAGATGACGTTCCGAACCGTATCTTTCGAATACAATCGCGCCACCTACTCTCGTTATAGACATTGATAAAAAATCTTATGGCTTTTGCTTACTGACATTGTCTTTGAGTGTCTTTGCCTAAACAACAGTGGAGATCATGGGGGGTTCATCTGTGTATTTACTTAGCATTTCACTTCTTTTGGAAGGATGGGTGGTTAGACGGGGATGAAAGCGGAAATTTCCTCATCATTATGAGAGGAACAAGTTGAATTCACCCGTGGCGTTGGGACGACAAATAATTTCAAGTAATAAGAATTTTTTATGCCTGCTTTAGCGTTTATATACATAATTCTAAGAAACTTAAAAATAAAATTAATGAAATAGAAAATTACAAATATTAGTCAAATACGTAATTCTTAGTTTAAATTTAAAATTAAAATATTTTTAGTTAAGATGACGTTCCGAACCGTATCTTTCGAATACAATCGCGCCACCTACTCTCGTTATAGACATTGATAAAAAATCTTATGGGTTTTGCTTACTGACATTGTCTTTGAGTGTCTTTGCCTAAACAACAGTGGAGATCATTGGGGGGTTCATCTGTGTATTTACTTCGCATTTCACCTCTTTTGGAAGGATGGGTGGTTAGACGGGGATGAAAGCGGAAATTTCCTCATCATTATGAGAGGAACAAGTTGAATTCACCCGTGGCGTTGGGACGACAAAGAATTTCAAGTAATAAGAATTTTTTATGCCTGCTTCAGCGATTATAAACTTAAAAATTAAATTAATGAAATAGAAAATTACAAATATTAGTCAAATACGCAATTCTTGGATTAAATTAAAAATTAAAATATTTTTAGTTAAGATGATGTTCCGAACCGTATCTTTCGAATATAATCGCGCCACCTACACTCGTTCTCAAATACCAAAATAAATGTTCTCAAATACCTTTCTGAATTCATTTTTGTTCGGAAACACATGAAATTGACAGGTGTTCTTATTAATAAACTATGTAATCGTATGGCATTTTCAATTTTTTGGAAAAGCAGAGTATCTTT
>OZ010788.1:629953595-630272595 GCA_963932465.1 Maratus speciosus
TAGAAATTACTGTCGAAGTTGGCATTTTGAACTGAATTTTTAGATGTGACAGCAAGGGAAAGGAGAAAATCCTTTCGTCACGTGACAACAACCGCTTACATAGATCATTTATTTATGGAAAAAAAGGAAAAACACTGGTCGATTCTCAAATATGTGACAGAAAATTTCACGGCTGTTCTCAAATGCCTTTCTGAATTCTTTTTGTTCGGAAACACAGACACTAAACTAAGGAATAAAAACTCACTGTCATTAAAGTAATTTAAGTATCTAATATAACAGCTTTAGGCAATAATATAACTTAATTTCCTTAACATATTCAGAATAGCCATTCAAATAAAAAAGAAAAAACAAAAAAGTGCACCCCCCCCCCCCCCCCAAAAAAAAAAAAAACTTTTAAGTTTTACTACTTACAAATTGAACTTTGTTGCGTGTAAAGGGGAGGTGAGGAGGGTAAAATTTTTTTAGCGGAAATTTCAAGAGAGGATTTAGATGATTGATTATTGTTCCAACAGATATTTTTTTTTTTAAATATAAATATTTCAGGATTATATATGCTGAGAAATGGGCAGGAGAAATTGAAATTGAAAGTGAAATTTAGATGACGGGTTGTTTATTTGTTATTTCAGCAAAATAACAAATAGAGCAGTTTTTTTTTTTTAATTTTAAAAATTTTGCATATCGCAGATATCCACTTCTAAAGATTTCATCTGAATTTGCCGCCTTCTGAAACTTCTACTTCCACAAAATCACGCAAAGTTTAATATCTATATGTATTTATTTGTTTTTTAAATCATCTCTCCTATTTCTTGTTTTATAGTATTATTTTATTACATCTGCTACGATTATATTTTAATTTGAGCTTACAGAGTTTCATCATTATAAGGATTATTAAATTTAAAATCATTAAAAAGGGTAACATTTATAATTTATTTGAATAATTACGAATTCAATTAAATAAATTTATAATTAAATAAAATTATAAATTAATAGAAAATTAAAAAAAAAATATATTGTAAATATGTTAAATTATGTTAAATTGTAAAAAATGTAATTTATGTAAAAAAAAAAAAAAACGTTAAATTTAAAAAGTAACAAATTTATTAAAATTATTCTGAATCAGTGGTGTAGTCGTAAAAAGACCAGAGAGTTAGAGTTGCAAAGGGTGGAAAAAACCGGGTTTTTTGGGAAGGAAATTTTGAAAATTCCCGGGAACTTTCAGAAAGTTTTGGGTGAGGAAATTTTTATTTATTATTCTTAATTTTTTTTTGTTGTTGTTATTTTAATGAAAACATTTTTTGTCAATGTAAGCAAAATGTTTTTTACAAATGTAAAAAAAAAAAACCCAATAACATAAATACAGAAAAATAGCACAGTGTACATGAAAACTAACGAAACACATGCTTAAGCTGCCTTGTTCTCAGAATCATCCAATGTAAGCAATAGGGAAAATGAAAAACTAAAAGAAATCAATGCAAAAGTACAACGGAACTCGCAAGAAAATTTATATAGAGTGGACAGCAGGGACGTAGCTAGAAGGGGGGGGGGTTCGACCCCCCCCCACACACACACACACGCACACACATTCGGAATAGTCATATGCATTCGGTAATTTCACTTTTGTTCAAAAATTGCGTCATTTGGCGCTGTATTTTTCCCTTCTAAGAATTTTTAAAAATATATTAAAAAATTTATTACAAAACAGAAAACAATGTAAAAACATAAAATTATTGAATATTTTCTTAATTAGTAACGTTGTACGCTTTGCATTATGTTATTTTTCTTTCGCTTTGAGTCGATTTCAATTTCACTTTTCAGCTATTCTCTCGCAAAAATGCGACAAGTCGAAAACAAATCTTTGTCGTCTTGCTCGCAGAGCTATAGCGATCGCTCCCCCAATGCCATGGGGGCCCATGCCCAATGCGAAGGGGTCCATAGACCTGATCAAGTCTATTGATGCGAAAGCGCCGTCAGAAGGTGCATGCATCGGTTTTATCACCATAAACAAGTGCCTACCGAATAAAATTTCTGCAATTTCTGCGTATGTGCTGACTGTCTATTCTCTCAACAGAGGGATTTTTTGCTTTCGTCACTTTCGTGAATTAAAGACAGTGCGATTGACACTTATGTGAAATCATTACTCAATATCTATTACAGCACAAGTTCTTAATTCAATGGCAAGAAATTAAACATGGAAATTGCTGTTTTAAGCTTAACCACTTGATCCTAACTTTATTGTAGGCAAATGTAATGTAATACGAAACTTGATTTAACCCATCCGCTGCCAAAACTATAAAGTAAGAATTTTCAAATTTTTTGTTAAAAGTCGTTTGCTACCACAAATTCAGAAAGGTAAATTTCGCTTTACTAATACAGCGAAATTTCTGTCAATAAATGAGGCAATTTTTTTAATTCTAAAATAGTGGTGATAAATTAATTAATAAATTAAAGCCACGAAGATACTCGTGGATGACAGCGAATGGGTTAATTAAATTTAACTCTTCAGTATGCGCTCAGCTTTTTACATCACAGTGAATCTTTTTCATTGGTAAATATTAATGTAACTTCAATGTATTATTAATTGCAGTTATAGAGATTGGCCTTACATTTTTTATCCATGCTTTTTTTTAAATTAAGAAATTAAATAAGGATATACCTAAATTTTTAAAGTTACTCGAAATACTTCTATTATACATACACAATCAAGACAAGATTGCAAGGGACTGGTAAAAAGCTCCATTTTAGACAGGCTTCCATAGAAAGAAGTGTAATTAATTATGCTTCTAAGAAACACTACCCCAATAAGATCTATTGTTCGTTTCGCAGGGATTCTGAAACTCTTCCATTTGAGACAGGATTCCGTTATAAAAAGATTCCGCTTTCACAGGTTTCACTAAAGAACGATGAAAATCCCCCTTTAGACAGGTTTTCAGCAAATTTAATTGTATCGCAAATCATATTAAGACCATGTAACGTTTCCGTTAAAGAAAGGATTCTGTTATAGACAATTACTATTTTGACAAGCTTTATTCTATTCATATGACATAAATAGGTATATTTATATAAATACACAAAACTTGTAAAAATGGAACCTGCCTATAACGGAATTCTGCCTTAAACAGAAATGTCCCATAGTGCTACGGAAAAGAATACTATACAAATACACCTGATAACACGAAAACCTGTGTAAAACGGAAATTTCCACCAATATTTACGATTTTATCTTGACAGGTTTTACTATATATATAACCTAAAGGAAAAATTCTGGACCCCCCCCCCCTCCCGAAACGAAATCCTGGCTACGCCACTGCCTCAGTCCAGGAAAAAAAGATTTTATTACTAGAAAAAAAAAAATAAAAAAACAGAAGAGGTATCTGAACACAACAATGAAGGAGCTACATAAGCGCTTCAGAACAAAAAACCTTGGTGTACGGATAAGTTATTCTTTATTTTGAAAATTGCGTCCTTTCTGTGCTGATCGTAATACATCATAATAATACATATACATCACAATATTGAAATACTTGTAGATAAGCTTAACAAATGTAAGGTGATTAATTCACAGAAACCGGAACAAATAGCAGAAACTTTGTGCTGCGACAAAAATAAAGAATCCTGCCTATTGAGGAAATGCAGTAGCTGTGCTGAAAGAATTATAACTTATAATGACTTCATCAGTGATGATACTTTTACTTATCAAAAATGAATTTTCATAAAGAAGCACATAAGATAAGAGGTAAGGACAAAATTGTTACGGTTATAAAAAAGGATAAAGTAATAAGCACTATTGGAAAAGCTGTTGATGAACTAGAAAATAGCAGAAAAAAGTTTATGACTCATATTGCAAACATCAAACACCAGCATATGTACATAAAAGAACTTAAAGAAAATCTGGACTTGTGAGAATGTTATATAGATACTAGGACTGGACGATGTAGAAATTTCTTAAATCGATTTATCATCCATCTAACATCGCGATTTAGTGCTAAATCGCGATTTAACACCGATTTTAAATTTTAGAATATGGACGCCTATTTTTTTTGTTTTTACTGACAAAATACGGTCTTTATGCATCCCCCCGCCCTTCCTCTTGTATTATTTAGTATACTTAGCTTTTAATTTTTCAGATACCTTTGAAAAGAGGTATATTTTACACATAAAAAAACTTTGAATCCCCAAAACACTAGTTCTTTTTTTCCATTTTAAAAATTAGTGACCTATTTTAATGCATTTTATAAATTCATTCTTCAAGAAGTAATATAAAAAGGAAATGTTTTTTTTTTTTTTTTTTTTTTTTTTTTATTTTTTTTTTTTTTATGCCTGCTACAATCTAAATTCCTTAAGGGGGGGGGGGGGGTGACAACTTCCCCTAGCCCACCCAAATAGCACTTCATTGCTAACAACATACATACACTTTTTTTACAGACACATAATTAAAAATTTACCATGATGAGAAAAGTAGTAAAAAAAAAAGGGGGGGGGGAGATATGAGAAATAAGGTGCAACTTTATATCTTTTTAATTTTTAGATTATAATAAGATTTGTTTAACATAAATGCTGACATTCATACAGCGGATGCAGAAGGATTGAGTCTTGGAACACAGTACTGAAACTGCTGATTTTTTCACGCCTGTAAGATTAGTAATAAAATATATCTCTTTTTAATGATAACAAAATGTCAAAAAAGCAGAAAATCGCAGATCTGCAGAAAAATCTAATGAATGCCCCCTCCACCTCTCCCTCATTCTGCTGTAAAAATCAAGTTATTTTACTCATTACAGAACTTCATTAAAGTATTTTTAATTAATTACAAAATAATAATAAATAAAAAATAAAATATTCTCATAATACCCAAACATATGAAAATTAATTTTTGCATCAAAATAATGCATAAAAACATAAACTAAAATTGGATGAATTTGGATATAAATAGTGAATCAATTTCAGCAAGATACTCAATCCACGCATGTCAAACCCAATGCACGACTATTTTAAAATATTTTAATTAATAGAGAACAATAGGAAATAAAAACTATATAATAAAATATTACCCAAACATGTGAAAAATGAATTTTCAGTAAAAGAATGCATAAAAATAAAAACTGAAATTAGATGAATTTGGATTTAAAATATGAAACTTTATTCTTTTCAACAATAAATAATCAATTTCAAAAGAAAAAAATCTTATTAGCAAAAAAAAAAAAAAAAAAATTCATGCGGATCACGGCCAAATTGGAATACACAAAACAATGCATGACTATACTTTAAAATTAATTCATTAATTACAAAATAATAGAAAATAAAAAAATACATGTTAAAATATTACTAAAACATGTAAAAAATGAATTTTTCATCATAAGAATGCATAAAAGTATAAACTGAAAGTCGATGTGTTTGGATTTCAAATATGAAACTTTATTCTTTTTTTCAACCATAAATGCTCAGTGTCAGAAAAAAAAAATCTTGATGCAGGATTCTACTTTAAAGCATTTTAATTAATTACAGAATAATAGAAAATAAAAAATACTTATTAAAATATTACTGAAATATGTGGAAACTTAATTTTTCATCTAAAGATTGCATTAGCATATAAAAAGAAATTTGATTAATTTGGATTTTAAGAATTAAACTTTACTTTTTCCTTTCAACTTTCAACCATTTAAGTGCTTAATTTAAAAAAAAAAAAAAAAAAAAAAAAAAAAAAAATACACATTCCAGTCTCAAAATCTGAATCTCGTTTACAAAATAAATAAATATCAAATTTTACTTAAATCGTCGTTTTCTTAAATCATCTTACATCGGAAAGCATTGAGGCCTGTATATTTTCTTAAATCGGATCCTGCTAAATCGATTTAACACCAGCTTCCTTTGTTCAGGCCCGGACTGGCGCCTTTGGGGGGGCCCTCGGCTAGAGATTGAAAAGGGACCCCCTAGCGGGAAATTTAGAGGGAACACAGTATTAGAATATTTATTTTTTGAAAATTAGGCTTATGTGCCTAAAAACTACATTTAGATATTTTGTCGCTTGGAAAATATTAGGTAGTGTAGTATCAAATGTAATTTCGTTTTCACAATGAAATCGTTGTTGCAATATTTCAATGTAAAATAAACGTATCACAAATCAGTATATAAACCATTAAATTCTCTGGTTTCTTTCCATCTTCCTGAAAGTTGAACAATGCCGTTTTGATACCAATCTTTGGATTTGGAAGCAAAGAAGCCTAGTAAACCCCGTTTCAGATCATCAAAATTACACAAGTGCCTTCCCCCAAAAAAGGATGCCATAGAACGGAACATGTGACAGTCCTGAGGAGCAAGGTCCAGACTATGTGGGAGATGAGGTAAAAGTTTAAATCAGTCAAGCTCTTCTACTTTATTGAGAGATGTGTGCGGTCTTGCATTGTCTTGTTGGAGAAGAGGTATCGCTCTGTTAAGTTATGCAGGCGATTTGCTTTTCAAAGAAACATCATACATCTTGTCCAACTGTTCACAATAAATTTCAGAGTTGACCGATCGACCATGTTGAATGATTTAAAAATGAATGACATGCTCAAAATTCCACCAGACGTTGATCATGAACTTCTTTTCAAACCGCGTTTGTTTTGTAACAGGTTGGACTGATTGTCTTACACCTAACAATTATTTTCGATTACCTGGATTCCGCAGATATATTCAGTTCTCATCATAAGTCACTTTGTGAAAAACCGCAAATTCTGTAAATTTTCCAGAAGAGTTTTGCACATTTCCACTCTGTGATTTGCTTTCTGCATAGTCAGTTCATAAAGAACTTCTCTAGAGCTCCTGTACTTTTTCTGTTGTTTATGTAAAGCTTGGCATATCGTGTCCTTGGACAGTCCAGGCTCCTATGAAAGTTTCTGTGTGCTGGTGCTTGGTTTAATCTCCACTCTTTGCTTCAAATCTTCCAGATTAACAAGTGATTGTCTCTCACTTATGGACTTCATTTCAAGTAACAATAGTCATCGGCCTTAAAACGTTTGAACCAGTTTTGGGCTGTATGTTCGCTGATCGTATCATCCCCTTCAACATTTCGAATTTTACGAGATGCTTAAGCAACTTTATGACCAATTTTTAAATAATGTCTTAAGATGGATAATATTTCAATGTTTGTATCAGCCACTATATAAACTATAAATAGATAAAAGAATAGGTATTAGCGTAATATGATATGGAGGAACACGTACTCTTTAATATAACATTTTGCACTGGTCGTTAATTATAAGATAGTGCCATCTATAATCTTTCATATAGAGGTATCCTAAAAACGAAAATACTTTTGATGCACCCTAATACTTGAGTAAAAAAAATTATCTTCTTCTGTTGTAGTTTACTTACTTTCATAATAAATATTCATAACAAAAATACTTTTGATGCACCCTAATACTTGAGTAAAAAAAATTATCTTCTTCTGTTGTAGTTTACTTACTTTCATAATAAATATTCATATTATTTTTATATACAGTACCTAAACTAGTTCCATGTTAGAAAAAAAAATAAATATACTGTAACGAATATAGTATATTTAAAGATTATTACGATAGGTGGCAGCACTAACCGGCCTTCCCTCATTTCCGATTATTTAGCTGCTGTCATAGTTGTTTTTCCCCGCGGAGTTCTTTATGAGACGCGATTGGATGAGGTGGTGAAAAATGTACGCGTGTCGTTTTTCGCCGCGCGGATTTTTTCTACATTACAGGGTGTCCGGGCTATAAGTATCCAAAAGTTATGGCTTATTATTGCGGAACTACCTATTAGAATTTAATAGACTTTACTTCCGTGGATTGGAAACTCTTCTGAGATTTTAAAACATTGAACAAAACAAAAAACTGAAACTGTGGATGAGTGGAAAAGCGTATCATAGAAGCAATTTGTCTAACAACTCCTGATATGCTACAAAACATTTGGAAAGAACTGGATTATCGTTTAGACGTTTGTCGTGCTACCAAAGGTGCACACATCGAAATCTATTGATATTAAAACTTTATGAGATGCTATTTTTATTTAAATATTTTTTTTTAATTCTACTGTGTAGTTCCGTAAAAATAAGCCATAACTTTTCGATACTTTTAGCTCGGACACCCTGTTTATAAATTTGTACATATTGTATGTAATTGTACATAGATGTGTTTAATGAGTCAACTATGTAGTTTTATCGTCAAATATTAAATGCTATCAAACTAAATTCTAGAGTGGAGTGTCTACTTGAATCAAAGTGTCCATTATTTAAATTGTGGAGCCTACTTTTGGAAAGTGGCTGTTAATTACTGTTATACTATATAATACTTATTAATTACGAGCTGTTTGTAACTGAAAAATGAGAGGGAAAATGTCTTTAGTTTTAGGCAACCAAATCGCTGTTTTGAAGCCATAATAATCTAAGTCCAACTATAATACCTAAGTAAATATTAACAAGAATAAAAAATCATGCGTAGAGCAAAGAATAATTTCCAACACATTCTGAAACTATAATAAAACTACACAGTTTATTAAGGTGAAAGATGCCTAAATGGACAATTTAGAAAGTGCATAATGCAGTTGTTATCCATTTACGGAAATTACCATCAATAATCGCAAAAATATCCGAATTTTTTGTGCAGCCCTGTATATGATCTATACATTTGTATGTATATTACGTTGTATTCTAAAAGTCTGTTAAATTAGATGCATAGTGCAGTTGAAAATTTCTAGTCAGCAATGTCCAGCAATAAGTGGAAAATTACTTGAGATCTTTTGCATAGTATTGTGTATGATCTATAGAATTTATGTTCACCCAGTAATATGCAAAAAAAATAATTAAATTTTAAATCGCGAACCACAACTGAAAACACACTTACAGCAATTATTCTTCATATTCAGTACTTTATCCAAATACTTTTGTGTGTCCCTGTAAATGAAGAATAAATTCTACGCGCACCAGATTCTACAATAAAAGCTTACACCTCAATGATACACACAAATTTCAATATTCTTAAAAATGTGTAATATCATTAAAATACATCGCATACGATATTTCCTCATAGGCCGTAATGTAACGGAATGCCCTGTAAATGAACCGTAAACGTTACACACTTCATTTTCAATACCGAACATGCCGTGGCAAACCCCAATAAAATATACATGAATTTCATGATAATCTGAATACATTTACGCGAGTTAAAGCATGGACAGACAGACGGACACAGAAACCGAATTCATAAACACTTTTCAACTGTGTTGGAAAGTGTTAAAAGGGACACAGCGGTAATAAAAAAAACTAGTCGGATGTGGCAATCCCAAAACTTTCTTCTATCTTATCTATGTTAATACTTCAAAAATCGTTATTCCTGTGTCAAAATTAAATGGAAATCTATGCCCGTCATGATGATTCTAAAGATATGAAATTCCGTGCATTAGTTATTCATGTATGACTATCGCTAAAATCGTGTAACTCGTGCAAAATGCAGCATAGCAGCGTCACCAATTGGGCGATTGACTCCAAAACCTAATCAGCAACAATATTTATCAACGTCTAACTGAATTCTAACTTAGATGAAAATTTGTGCATTAGTACTTGAGATAGAGCTATTGCGGAAATCGTGAAAAATGCTGCATAGCAGCGCCACCTTTTGGGCAATTAACACCAAAACATAATCAGCACCAATATTTATCAACGTCTAACTGAATTCTAACTTAGATGAAAATTTGTGCATGTGTTCTTGAGATAGAGCTTATTGCGGTAATCGTGAAAATAGCAGCATAGCAGCGCCAAATATATTTACCAAATATATTTATACCAAAACGTAAGCAAAATCAATTCATATCAAGGACTAACTGAATCTGAAGTTCGATGAAAATCCGTGCATTAATTCTTGAGATAGAGTTATTGCGGAAATCGTGAAAAATGCTGCATAGGAGTGCCACCTGTTGGTCGATTTACACCAAAACGTAAACAGCATCAATTCATATCACGGAATTACTGAATCTGAAGTTTGATGAAAATTCGTGCATTAGTTCTTGAGATAGAGCACCCACAGAATTTAGATAGATAGATATACGGATAGATAGACAGGCAAACAGATTCACAGACAGACATTTTGTAAAAGAATGTTCTTCGGGTCTTCGGGATCTCTGACCTCTAAAACATATAATTCCGTCGAAACTCGGAATTCCAAAACTTTCACGAATCCAATACTTTCTGCTTGTAAAGACAGAAGAAAGTAACAAGCATATTGAAAAAAATAATTTCCTCTTTAATTTTGATTTAATTGTTACAAATTGTAAAATAGATTTTATAACTAAAGAGAAAAATTACTCTACTATACCCTGGTACACATACAGCGAACTAAGAAAGGTTATGTGATTGTGAATGACTGTTTACTAACCTAACCTCAGAGTAGTCGCTTTAAAACCTAAATACTTATGTTTTTGTTTTTTTAAATCTTGCTTTAGATTAAATTTATGCTTTAAATAAAGTATGCTATTAAAGTGCGTTTTAAATGTATTAACAGGTCTTTAAATATACCTAAATTTAATATACTAATAAGATACGCAGCTACATTTAATGCACTCATAACTTTTAGCAAAAAATAATAAGAAGAAAAATTAATTAATCGCTCAAACTTATTAATAATGCCAGTATCAAGAAATCAGTATTTTAATTATTTTACACAAAGTATTTAAAATTCAAAACTTCGCAGAAGATAACAGTGGCTTCGTCGTGCGGGGATAGGGGGGGGGGGCAGAACCCCTTCTTGTATAATAAACTTAAAATACAAGTCTGGGCATATTCTTAATGCAATGTATCTTTTTAACCAATGTAACTTAGCTTGATGCTAATCTATATTTATATATTAATATAGCTGATGTTAATTAACCGAAAATGAAAATAAGCACTGAAGTGCGGTATCATATAGTTAATCCGCTTTATATATATATATATAACTACTCTGTTTTCTTTCTTTATTTATTTAAAGTAAATATATCATTTAATAAAACTAGTTTGTGGATTACAATTTGATTTATTAACGGATTTTTTTGCGGGATAGTTAGGATTCATTGTTATATAGATCAGAGGTTGCCAACCGGTGGTCCTTGAGAAAATTTCGGTGTTCCTCAGAAAATTTTTGACATTATTTGGATTTTGAATGTTAAATTAATAATTGTACTTTCTAAATATTAAAACTGTTAATGATAACATGATAATACTCTAAAAAATTCCTGTATTTGTAAAAATTTAGATGTGTAGTTTTGAAAATTTAAATTATAGCGGGCATTGGTAATTATATTAATAGAAATTATTTAGTATATGCTTTATTTGTTGAATTGTATTAACACAGATAAGTATTAATTTTGGACTCTCTCGAAAGTATGAATATGCATTATTGACTGGAAAAACAACGAAAATTTTGGCTTAATTTTGAACTACATATTTGTGCGAAACAAATATTTTGATGATTGGGTCACAGCAATTAAAACTCGTTACTGGTCTCAGCGTGAAATAAGAACTGCTCTCTGTGTTCATGCGATGTCGTTGATTCCGTATATGAACTTATTTTAAACAAACAGTAATAAATATCCCATCAAAATGCGTGATTCTTAAATAAGCTTCAATTATTTTGTAAGGTTGAAATTAACGTTAAGGCTGTTCTCAACTATGCTCTGCTCAACAAGCGCAAAACGATTTTACGCATTTACAAATTAATTTTTTAACGGAAAGATATAAAATTGGAAAGCCTGACCATGGAAGCGATTTGGAATCGAACTGTGTTTTCCATTTTTTTATCCATAAATTGCCTATTGAGTTAGAAGTGATTTTGATCACGTGACAAACATGTTTCTCATCCTTTCTTGAGTGGATTTTTTTTCTTTCGCACGGTAAAGCAGTTCAAAACGCTCACTTTGACACTATTTTTTGAAAGATCTATTGCGTTTGCAAAAAAAAAACGGAAGAAACAGCTCGATTACATAGTCATCAAAGTTACATCGTAGTAGTTACATCGACAACAAACCTGCTACTTTCATACCTTTCCGAACAAAAATGAATTAAAACTTATGTCATAAAGTTGCCCTTTTGGATTTGAGAACAGCCTTAATAATTTTGATACAATTAAACAAACTTTTGAAGCTTTTTGTTATGATTAAAAATGACGGTGATTATTATTATTAAAAAATAGTGGTATCAATCACATAGGCAAGAAAGTGACACCCCACATTTATAATTTTATTTTATTGAATAGGTACATTTCATTTTAATAGAATAAACATTCTGTGATAATTATTGTACAAATACATTTTTATTGTTAAAAAATTTTTATTAGTAGTCCGTGTGATTTCAAATTTTGAATTTAGTGTTCCGTGAGGTTCAAAAGTTGGCAACCGCTAATATAAATGCATTAAACATAGCCAAATAACTTTTTTTTTTTTGTTATTGTATTATTTCTGAAATTGAAATTTTGCCTTTTGGACCTTTTCTATTTCTAACTATTTTGTGTGTATTTATGCAATTTGTATTGTAAAATAATTCCTGTATGTTTGTTATAGTTGTGTATTAAGTTATTATTTATAAACTTGCATCCATGAAGCGAAATTTGTAAATAAAATTGTGTGTGTAAGTTTGAGTTCAGTTAAACATTTCAATTAATTGAATGTGTTGTGGTAGATGTATTTTTTTGGAAAGAAAAACAATAAACATTTCATGAATTCAGAAAGTTTAAAGCTGACAATTTTTTTTTCAGTTAAAATGTCCTTTATGTAATATCAGTGTTTTCCAATTAAAATAATTATTAAATTCTTTAAATATTTTTTAATTTACAAAAAAAAAAAAAAAAAAAGACCTGTTTGTTAAGTTTCTAGTATTATAGTAATAGTAGGTAAGTAATTCATCACCTAAATTTCACTTCCCTCGAAATTTCACCTTTCTCCCCCTGCCTTTTGGCCTTCTAACACACAAAGTTAAACTTTTTATCTAATTTCTTTATTTGTGTCTGTTCCATTTTTTACTTTGTAATTTTGTATTAACAATAAAAAAAATAAGTATCTAATGAAATTAAATATAAACAAAACCATGTCAAAGATTGGAAACAGATTAAATTATTAGTTAAATATATACATACATATTTATCTGAATAAAAGTTTCATAATTTCATTATTTATTTACTACTGATGAGCCATTCTTTGAATGATAAAGAAAACATTAGGATAAATATCCGGTGTACATTCAGATTTCTTTTACTACTGATTTGTATTTCTGTCAACTCTCAAATTTCTGAATCACAGCATAAAAATACTGCACTCCTGCCAAGAGCTGCGATAAAGCGAAAAACTAGCGTTGCTACTGGTAACCTTTCATCGCCAAATGCCAACTGTCACGTGGGTCATCCTGGCCCCACTTTTTACAAGCGAAAGTAACGGGGATGAGCTCTCTATATAATATTTACTCTGAGAACCTAACAGATTTTTGGCAAGTTCTTCACTGATCCTGGTTACGTCATTTACAATCACATCTTTATCCACATTATAAATAAAATCTCTTTCTACATTCATGAAAAGAAGATTAGACATAAGGTCTTGGCTTAAAGTAGACCTAAGTCGCTTCTCAACTATTTTAAATTTAGAAAACACTTTAACATATAGCTGACTTTTCTACAAGGTATGGTTAGTACAAACTTGTAACCTACATACAGGTTGGTAAACCTTCAAGATTAAGAGAGTTCAAAAACAACAAAAAAGGCGCATGATAAGCACAGGAAATATTGTTTCTTGTCAGAGGAGTAACCATAAAAAAATTTGTTTTCTTCAAATTTAGATTCTACATCGTCATATTCACAGATTTCTTCAGCTCCATTCAAAGATTGTCTTGTTTTCTTTCAATGTTAGTTTTTTCAGACATTGTAAAACTTTCATACCGATCTGCAAACTATTTCAGCTCTATGAATAACTGATTTCTTTCAACTTTACAAAGTTTAGAGATACTACAAAGAACTTCCGTTGGAAAACTATAAAGCATTACGATTTCATTTATTTTCTTTGGTTCTAACTAGGAATCAATCGACTAAATCTTCCTTCGATACTTGTCCTGACACAATCTAAAACACTGAAAAAGACCAATTTATAGTTTTGAGCAGTTGAGATCCAAGGAGCTTCGTATGTTGCTTTTTCAATAGGCATTACCCTACTTCTACATAAATATTGTTATCTTCTAATTTGCTAATACCTGTATTTGCATAATATTTTGAATACAGAACCTGAAAGTGTTTATCACTCCTTTTATCCCTTACTTGTTGAAGGAGCTTCTTTACCATTTTCCAGGTCGTAGAATAGTCTTACTTTATAGTATTTTAACCCTTACTTTATACCCAACCTTTTATTCCTTACTTTATAATAGTTTTACTTTGTAAATAATTTGACATAGGATATGTAAGAGAAAAAAATCTAGTAAAACAATATACATAAATAGGTTTTCAAATTTGGACCATTTGCTAATCAATTTTCTTGCCATGAATTTAGATTTGTATTCTTTTGAACTTTAATTTGATATTCCTTTTAAAATGGTAATAAAATGGAATAGTTTCTAGAAAAAAAAATCGAAGAAAAAGCTTTATATTTGCTTTTCCACCTTGTGGCTTCTATTTTTTGCAACCTGTGCAGTTTTTCATGCGCAATATGTTTTCCTTTTGTTTCCCTCTCCCATACGGCCATTCATTTTTGAGATGAGTTTAGAAAAATGGCAGATTCTTCCACCAATCTAAATAAGTTTTCTGCTTGGAGCAACGTTACTGTTGAATCAGCTAATACCAAGTTCAGTATGTGTCCCATACAGTGGGTGTAAATAAAATCTTCGTTTTCCTTTTTGAACTAAACTTGTTGACCGTTATAGCAGCTTTTCATATTTGTTGCTCCGTCAAATGAAAAAGCAATAATAATTGACGTTGCAATACCACACGTGGCTAATTCTGATTTGATAAGTTCGTACAAAGCCAATCCCATGAATCATCGACTACTGTTATTTCTAAAAGTCTCTCATACATCTTTCCTTGAACGACTTAGCGGGCGCAAATTGTAACCGGTCCATAACAGCTTAATCTTGAGTACTATCTGACACAATTTAAAGTTAAATATTAGTTTAATCAGCAAAGGTTACAAATTAAATTAGGAATATTAGCGTGAACTACATCTCGCTTCGTACACACGAGAATAACAACGCGGTGTATGAGAAACATTTAAGAGGTTGCAGTTAAATTCAAACGGTCTCAGTTATAGTTTTTACAACTTAAATTATAGCTTTTATTACAACTGCAAATGCTTAAAATTACGTCCAAACAGACAAAATGTCCTGATGTAACTAGTTATGAAGTAGTATATCCGTTATTGGAGGCCCCTCGGGGCTTCCTTACATAGGCTACCATAAACAAAAACGAACTAGCAACTACTTAAAATTGATTGTAAATTCGTAAGATTACGGGAAAACAGTTAAATTATTCTGATGTAACTAGTTATGAAGTAGTATGTCCATTTTCGGAGATCCCTCCGGGGCCCCCTTGTGCCGGGGGCCCTCGGCAATCGCCGAGTAGCCGACCTGGCCAGTCCGGGCCTGCCTTTGTTTTGTTTTTTAAATCGGAAAAACATTGAGGCTTGCGATGTTTGCTTAAATCGGATCCTGCTAAATCGATTTAACACCAGCGGTAGATACATCAAAGCAGATAAATCGGTTTTTCAATGTTAGCTCTGAATCAGTATTTTGTTTTAAATCGATTTTAAATCGGTTTTAAATCGAGCCAATGGCTAAATCGCGATTTAAGAAAAGGGCTAAATCGCGATTTCCGATGTTAGCTTAAATCGATTTAAGACCAATGGTTAAATCGGATTTTCGATGTAAGCTTTAAATCGATTTAAGGCCCAGGCCTAATAGATTATACTGATACTGATTTTAGCGAAAATTATGCATTAAAGTATGCTAGTGAAGTACAATCTGTGCATTTGGGGGCTTCAAGAGAGCAAATTACACTTCACACTGGTTGTAGGATATCACAAGACTGATGATAGTATCTCAAAACCAATTTCTTTTTGTACACTGTCAAAAAGTACACCCCATGATGCTTGTGCCATTTGGTCACATCTAGAACGAACCTGTTTTGTCCAGGCTTGTAGTGAGTAGCTGCCCGGGTGCCCACCCAACTGCCTGCCCGGGCTGGTTTTTTTTATAAAGAATGTATTTGTTAACAGTTTATGGTTTGGTTATTTTTTTTTATTTATTCACTTCTTTGAATCTTAGAAAATATATTTGTACTAATTTACTTGCACTTTTAGATTGGGAACCCTATAATTTTAAAACGTTTTAGCTTTTAATTTAAAACATAAATTTAAGCTTTTCAGTTAGCTTCAAGAGTATTATATTTATTAAATTTATTATACTTATTAAATTATTTTATGCATTTTTTGCTGCTGAATCCAAAAATGACCTTCATTTTTAACCACCACGTCAGGAAAATTAAATGAAAAAAGTTTTACATGTGTTTTATAGTATCAGATTTTTGCTATATTTTAACTTTGACACTTGCGATTTGCAAAAAAAATGATAATGTTATGGTTAAAAATGAAGGTCATTTTCAGATTCAGTGCTAAAAAGTACATAAAAATCAATTATCAAAAGTTAAAAAACTCAGCCATCTCCTCTATTTTACAGTATCTGATTTTTGTTATTTTTTAACTTTGACAATTTATGATCTGCAAAACATCCTGAGATGATGGTTAAATATTAAGGTAATTCTTGGATTCAGTGCTAAAAAATACATAAAAGTTAAAAAACACAAATATAACAGCCTTGTGTTATCTAATCTAAAACTTTTTCTTAAACTTCTTGGCGGTAATCTATCCGAAATTTTGTGTGTTATCCTCTAAAATAAGTATGAATGGTAACCACCGAAAATCATAATAATATTAGATTGTCATCGGATTTACATCAGTATGTATGTAAAGTTTAATCTCGGACGGATATTTGAAAGTGAGTGAAATTTAGAGTACAAATTTTGAACTGGGAAAACATACATATGATTGTTGAAGATAAATAAAATAGCATAATATTTGTTAAAAGAAGTCATGAAAAGAAAGAGCCTCAAATCCTTACAAAATAAAACATATGTTAAAATACAATAATTTTAGCTAATCTGAAACTTAATAAAAGTTAACTCAATTGTAACACTTTTACTATTTTTTTGAAAGTGCAGATAAATTTGAAAACTTCTTCGAATATTTTAAGCACTTAGTATATGACCCCTCAAAGCATGGCCAAACTCATTTGTGTTCAGATGCAGAAAAGTGCTATAAGTCATATATTTTTAAAGTTTCTTAACTCGGTCAAATTTAGTGTTATGTGATCAGGACTTTTTTTTTTTTTTGTCTTACTGGTCAGTGTAATAGGAAAATTTTACTAAATATAACTTAAAGGACCGGGGGAGCCGTATAAAAACTTAAATTTCGTAATTTTTTAAGAAATGTTTTTATTGACCCAAATCGCTTTTAAAATATTTCTTTAACTCAATTTAAAACGTTTTTTGTAATTGGAACTATATGTCTATGACTAACGGTTTAGGAATTAGCCATTGGACACCGTTGAGAGTGGGCACTCTGTATATACATATAAGAAAAATTTTTGTTGTAAGATATTTTTTTTATCAATATTTGCTATCTTTTGATAATTTCAAAGGTGCAAGTTTTTTTAAAGTTATATTTATATTTTATTAAATAAAACACAATTGATAGCTTTGCAATTTAAAATTTGTTTGTTGTTTAAATTAATGCGATTATATATATAAATTTTAAGAACAGAGAAAAGTATTGAGATCCTTATTAAGACTTTGAAGTCATTCCCATCTATTAGACTATGAAGTGTTCACAAATTGTATTTGAGATCAGGATTTGAGCCCCTTATTTCGGCAATCAAATTTCTTGCGCTTTCCGAAGCAAAAAATTAAAATTTCCCTGAGTAATTCCTCTGAGAATTTGTAAAATTTCAATGGATTAATTTTGCAAAGTACCAAAATTTAATAAAATTTCTTGTTTTTAATATTCATTTTTAAGTTACCTCAGTTTTTCCAATTTTTCCTATACAGTGGCAACCCTGAAGATTATTATTTGTGAGGAAGGTGGAATCATAGCCCACATTTTGGCATTTTAACACAATTTACCCGGGGAAAATTGCCCATTTAACCCGGGTTTTTTAATAAAAACCGCCCGGGCTGGGTTTTTTACAAAAAACCCGGGTTTTTTACAACCCTGGTTTTGTCACATCTACTACAAAATAAAAGAATTTCAGCCATTCATTTTCTGTCAGACTCACCATCGAACCAATACCAAAACAAAAAGGACTTTTATTTCTTTAAAAAATACATAAAAATAAGATTTCCAAACATCAAAAGAATTGCATGGAACTTTACTGAAGCCAGTCATGGTAAAGGGACTCCTGATGGTGTAGGTGGCTGCCTGAAAAGAATTGCCGATAAGGTGGTCTCTATGGGATGTGATGTCAACAACATTGATGCGCTGGTAAAAATCCTTAAAGAACACTGCCCTAAAATACTATTGTGGGTTGTGGAAGAAGATAATATTAGCAAAATGGGCTCATTTTTGTCATCTGCTAGTGATCTTAAAGCTATTTAAGGAACTATTAAAGTTCACCAGGTTACAGCAGAACTTGGAGACACTGACACAAAGATGAATTGCAGGACTCTAAGTTGTTATGTATGCAAAACTGAGGAAAATTGCCGACACTATGGAATTTTTTTTTCTGTCTCATCAGATCCAACACAAACAGTACAAATACAGTTATACAATGTTGGAGACTGGGTTATCTTTTATTATGAAGATGAAAATTTTGCAGGAGAGATAATAGAGCTTGTAGGTGGAAAAGAAAGAATAAACTCTATGGAGCCCAAAAATATAAACAGAACCACTTGGTGCTGGCCAAAAAAAGAAGACATGCGTGAATATTTAATGGAAGACATTATTGGAAAAATATCTCCTCCCGAGCCCCTTGGTAGCAGCTACAGAGTTTCTAATTTTTATTTCTCTGACATTTTCTAAAGTTTATATATGTCTAATGTAAGATATACTTTTTTTGTCAAAAATAAACGTACTTTTGATTTAAATACTCCAGTTAGTTTTTACTGTTGTAAAAATTCCTATATCCCTTGATGAAACTCATTTTGTCACTCTCCTGGCACCACCTGTCACTCTCCTGGTGTCTGAAATTTCAGTCCCTTACTTTCACATACTTAAAATAGTTAAAGTGAGTTTCCTTTATTTTTCCCTTGTTATGTGTCGTATACCGAGTAAGTATGAATTTCTAAAGCACTTTCGTTTTTTAAGAATTTGTGATTTGAAAATGTTAGGTTTTGGAGAATCACCCTAAGCATAAACATATGCTCCGTAGAATAAGTCTGAAACGTTAGGTATATTTTTAATGTGTGTTTAATATTGATTTTATATATGTAGTACACAAGAGTTTTTAATCATTAAATTTAAAACTAACTCCAAGTTTTTATTTTACATTTTTTTTTTAACTTTGTTTTGCAAATAGCAAGATTTGCTTTAATTTTCTTTTGCTCAATTTGTGAATAACTAATATGTTTGCCATGTGCATGACTCATGAAGGCTGGTATAACAATCAAGCCCAAGCTTGTTTCAGGCCCTGGAGCTTGACAGTTGAGATTATTTTTTCCCTACGTCGCGATTACCAAAATTAGGATTACACTGACAGAAGAGGCAACCACAACTCTACCACCGTTCTTTGAAACAAGCATTTGGGGAAATTAAAAGAGAAGTCAAAAAAATATGACAGGGATGTTAAAGAGATATTGCTGGCAGTAGGAGACATCAAGAGTGATTAGAGTTGCTACGTGGTGAATACTGTTTGCTAATGACGAATTAAATTCATTTCCTATGTAAATATCACTAAATTGTATTATAGGGTTTATTTATTGAATTTTACACTTTAAAGCTAATGATACTATGTCATGCATCATCAACACATACCTTAAGAGATAAATATTTATCTCATATTTAAATTTCAATTTTTAAAAGTAACATAGTATTTGATATTAGCGATTAATTGGGCTACCATATTAAAACTTTTATCGCCAAAAAAGCTTGCCAGAAAATTCGTCAAATATTCCGAGACAGCTCATGGGACTTTTCTCAATATTAGCATTCTTAATTCCCACGACAGCAGTAAATATGGTTAATGTTCCTCAAAAGGAACAAAAAGCATAACTGTTTGGTATGTACTAAGACTGACACTGCCATAAAAGGTCTAGAACAAAGGCGTTTTATAACTGTAATAAGAATTAATGTCATGCAAAAAACTAAATAAAATACAAAAACTTATAAATGAAAAGCCTAAATTATTTATAATAAAAACACTGTAACTTTAAAATATTAACTTCTAACTTCACCAAACCTTATGCTAAAATCTAATTACGTAGCGTGGCTTAAAATCAAAATACAAACAAACCGCGTCTCGAAGAACGTAAATTTTCTGTAGCCAGATTAAACTACCAGATTGATTTGACACAGTTTTCGTCTGCGTTTTGAAGTGAAGGGACCCTATGCACGGGACCTGAGGTCGAGGCTTAATGCTTGTTTGTTAAGAATACTGCAAAACAATTCTTTATTGTAGCAGAATATTCTTAATATATTGTAATACAAATTCAAAATGTTGTTCTGTTTGCGAGAAAATTTCCTAAGTTTGCAAATTTTCAGTTAAAATGTATGGATGTAGCCTGGGTCAAGGCTAAAGTCGTCTGCTAGCGGTGTTTGCGCCTGCGTATACTGGCATTCTGGCGGTGCAGTGGCTAGAATAACAGATCGACATACCGCCAGCTCTGGCGTCTGACATGACCTTGACTATAGCGCCTAAAGGTGCTTTTTCACCATGGAAGAAGGAAATACCTATTTCCAACTTCTTTGTTTTTCACTGGTCGTTCTAACGACCTAAAAAACCCTAGTGATCCAGGACTTCAACCTAAGAGCGTTTTCATTGGTTACACATAAAATCCTCCCGCCAACCAATCAAAGGCAAGTTTTTACTGCGCAAGTGTCTACTTTACGGCTTTACTGTCTATTGATCGATCTGCTGTCATGTCAACTGTAAACAAATAATTGTTTGTTACTGTTGTCATTGTTAGTAGAAAATATTTTGTATAGAAATTAATCGAAAGTTTTGACGGTCTTCTCCACTAAAAGGCTTTAAAAACACCCGCAAATCATTATTTAACCAAATTTCAAATTGTAGAAATGGGAAATCCTAAATTAAATAAAAACACTAAGTCACTATGATTTATGCATTTAAAAGCACATTGAATAAATTATTTTTCACGTATGTGTAATAGAGATCGACAAAAATTTAATGTTGCTTTTTGAATTCTTTTTTAAAAAAATAAGTGAAATTTGTTAATTAAATCACAAATTAAATAAAACGTTAAGACAATGTAAAAATTTGAATAATCAGACCCGCTTGGGAGATATACTTACATTATGAAGGGATATACTCGCTGTTATTTGTGAATCGTTTTTCATAAATCACAAGAAAAGTTAACATTTAAGAATGTTTATTTTTATTTTATTATTGTTTTTTTAAATATGGATTTTTTCCCTATTTTAGTTTTTTACAAAAGTTCAAACGTTTAAAATTTCATTATAATTTTTAAAAAATGAAAAATTTAGAGGAGTAAAAATTCCTAATAATGTTTATCTCTGTAATAAAAGAAAAAGAAGAAAAGTAGCAAAATTCTAAGAAAAAAAAATATCCGTGAAAAAACTTCTTTAAAACTTAAATAAAATACTATAAAATAAAAAAAATAAAACATTTGTTATATAAGAGTGAAAAAGAATCTATTTTAGAAGTTAGTGGTGGGACTCGGAACTCATGAGCACATACAACTCTACGCCTATGTGAGACTAGCATTTAGATACACTGGCAGATTCTCTTACCATATCACGACAATATAAAATTATCCAATGTAGTTACATCTAATTTTTGTGACCCCCTCCCCAAAGAAAAAAGAAATTCACAGTAAAATGCAAAATAAATGTACTTAAAATTGTAAGTTTTACTTTATGATTTCACATCGGAGATGCATGTCTTCAATACAAGTTTTTTCTTTTTTGGGGGGTGGGAGGGTAAAAACCCTTTTTTGTTACTGAACTGAGAAAAATAAATTTTTGTAAAAAAAAAATCAAATTCAGTTATTTATTTTTTTTTCCTTTTTTATTCCTTTAATTCCTTATAAATCCTTATTTTAAATGTCCTCCTGCTATATTTTTCTTGTGAGCTTGTTTCGTTTGCAAATTACACATTTTAAATTCCAACTATTTTTTCTTATTCTGTGAAGTCGCTTTTATGGAAAATAATTTTGTGAGGGGGCTTCTTTTATAAAGAAGAATGAAGCGGTATAAATCTTTGGCATACACATGACTAACATAATGTTAAACACTTAGTTGGATGCAAATCTTGCGATTATTTTTCCCTTCGGCAATAATATTTTTTAGTTTTCGCTTGTGTAAATTAGAAACAATGTATTAAACTTGAAATAACATATTTTGGTTCGTTGTATTATTTCTCTTTATTATTATTTTATTCCTTTTTTTAATGAAGTAAATGAAAGGCACATATTTTAAATGTATGTAATACATGTATTTTAAATGAAAAATTTGTATTTCAAATAAAATGAATGAGAGTTTTATATTTAAAAAAAATTAATACAAATGATGAAAATAGCAACAATATTTAATGGTTTATCTCAGGGCCGAAACTAGAGGGGGCATGTGCCCTGGGTGATAAAACAGAAAATGAAGGGATGCCAACTGAATTTTGGTTTTTGATTTTTAAAGAACCTACACTAGTCACGCGAAGAGACTTGCAAGCTAATGTTAAATATGGGAGCATTCTTTTCAAACTTCTCGCTTGCATTTTAATATTTTTAAATGATTTTTTTTTCTTTAGGTAGCTGAGTTTGATCTTTAACTTTGTTAGGTTGTACGTTTTCGATTTTGGTTGCAGTTCTTTTACGAGGCTACTTTAGCTTTCGGAACCAGTACAAAAAGTGAAAGTAACTTTGTATATACACTCATGTCCAAAATTAAGGTCACAAACATAAAATCTGTTAAAACTAATGAACTATTCACTGTGTAGCCACAAAATTTGGAACAGTGGTATATTACAATGGGAGAAAGAATATAGAAACATTACAATATGGAAAGATTTTGACTGGGAATTAAGATACAGGGTACATAAAAAAGTGCTAAATCATGAATCAGAGATAAAGCATTCATCTCGGGAAAAGTCTATCTAATATGGAATTTGAACACCATGCACTGCTATGCAAACCTCACAACGAGCTCTCATGCTGTTTATGAGGGTGTCAATAAACGTCTGTGGCAACAAAGTCCATTCTTCCAAAAGCGCAGCTTTTAACTCCTGGCAGGACCTGTGAGGGGGAGCTATACTGTGAAATGGCTGTTCCTAAACCATCCCAAACATGTTTAATAGGATTGAGGTCCAGAGACCTCGAGGGAAAATTCATACGGCGAATATCCTCTTCAAAAAAATCATCAACAATGTGAGCTCCGTGTAGCTTCGCATTATCGTCTATAAACATGATTCTGGGCCTACAACACCGCGGAAAAACCTCACATAGGCTTCAAGTACCTCATCCCTAATGCCCAGCATCCAGTCGTGTGTGTCCCTTTCACTGCATCCAACAGGAGAGCCCAGTTGTTGTGGAGCTGAAAACATCAGTATTGGACACAACAAGAATGGGGCGTGTTCTTTTCAGCGATGAGTCAAGATTCACCACGAAGAGTAATTCTCGTCAAATCTTCATCTGGAGACAACGTGGAGCTCGCTATCATCCCTCGTACGTAAAAGAAATCGACAGACATGGTAGCAAAGAATCCTTCTCTGGGGCGGCATAATGTTGGGCAATCATACACCGCTGCACGTCTTCGATGCGTGTATTGTCAGCGCACATCGCTATAGGGATGAGGTCCTTGAAGCCTATGTCAGGTTATTCCAAGCTGTTGTAGTCCCGGTCTTTATGTTTATGAACGCTAATGCGAAGCTACACAGAGCTCACATTGTTGATGATTTTCTTGAAGAAGAGGATATTCGCCGTATGAATTGGCCCTCGAGGTCTCCGGGCCTCAATCATATTGAACATGTTTGGAATAGTCTAGAAAGAGCTATTGCACACTAAGTAATATTTATACTTTATAATGTTGTATTTATTTTTCTTTTTTTACGTCAAAGAGAAATCTATTTTTTGTGATTGAAGCAAAATGGTAAGTTTTATTGACGAGTTGAGTAGATATCATCTTTTATTATTGTCTTTTAATTTAATAAATAGTAGGTAATCCATATGGAGTGTTTAAATTGTTGCACTTTTGTAGGATGAATATCGCTATTTTTGGTAATCATTCAGATACATTTTATTAATATTGGAATACCAATTATATACTTCGTTTAAGGATTTGATTTCTGACATAAGAATGAAGATATGTCCAGTTCTCAAAATTATTTTATTTTTATTGAATGTTAATAGTATACAAAGAAGAAAAGTTTTTAATAATATTTGTTTCTTTAAATGAATTACTTGCTTCATTGATTATAATCGGTTACCTGATAGGGTATTTCTGATCTATATAGATTTATATTTCCCTTTGCTCACTTAAAATAATTGTAAGTGTTAAGAAGGATATTGTTTACTGTAGCCCATTGATATTTAAATGGAAAATTAATTACAGGTAAACTTCAATCCAGTTTTGCTTATTGTAGGTACTTGATCATGCATGTTTAAGCAAGCATGTAAACAAAGTTTTTATAAAATAAATAAGCCAATGTATTTTGTATGTTACTGTTCTCTTTTAAGCAAGAAAAATCGGATTGCAAAACAGTTTGCTCTTTACTGCTTTTCAGATATTTACATGTGAACTTAGTCATGTAAAAAAAACCCTGCTGATCTATTTTTTATATTTTTAATGCATTTCACCTACAGGTATGCTATCTTTCTTTTTGTTGTTAAGATTAATGTTGAAACTTTTATGAAGATTTATAACTTTGTATGAAGCTTAAATCAATTGAGAGATATTCAGACCATATGTAGCTTTTCTATGTGCTCATTTCAAAAAATTTGTACTCATTACCGTTCCAATTCGATACATATTCCAATAAATGCCTATTCAATGTAAAGTTATGTGACCTATGCAATGTAATGTTAAGTTAAATCTGCATGTTTTGTTAGTGACGGAGTGATTATTTTCATTGATTGCAAAAGTATTGATACCTAAAATCTGCCACTAAGCAAAAAAAAAAAAAAAAAAAAAAAAAAAAAAAAAAAAAAAAAAAAAAAAAATTTGGGCCAGCCTTACATAGTATATCTTGTTTGTTATTAGAGCAATTACATTAATTGGTTCTATTTTAAAAGATGAAAAAAAAGATTGTTTGGGGGGGGGGGGGGGGGGAAGATATATGTTTTTTATGTATTAAATGTTTTTAGTGTTTTCTTTTTCGAAGTAAAAAAGTGTTCTTAAAAGATGCAAAAAGGGTTTGTTATTTCTATTCATATCAATGAGACTAAGTGTTTTTAAAAGTAAAATGAAAAAAAAAAGCATTTTTAAAAGATAAAAAGTTTGTTTTATAAGACGACAAAGTGTTTTTTTTTTCTTCTTAATTATATTTAGTGTCATCAGAGCAATTACGTGATACAGTTGGTATGATTTAAAATTAAGTATCGACCAAAACTGAAACTTGTTAAATCTTAATTCTTCAATTGCTTTTTACTCTGATTGTTTTGTTAATAATTATGAATACAGAGAAAAGAAAAAATTTAAATGTGAAGTCTTTGTTTATCTTTAGGAAAATTGAAAAAAAATTAGATTGAAAACAGTGATTTATAAAGCGTGTAACTTGCAAAAGAAATAAAATAATACCTAAATAAACAAACTGTCACGTTGTATAACCTAAATAAACAAACTGCACATTGCAAATAATATTTTTAAAGAAATTAATGGTAAGGTAATCTTTCAAAAATTAAAAGGAGATTATAATACATCTGTTCCAATTAAAATTATGACAGAAATTTTCTTATAATTAGATGCGAGTATTTTATATGTATAATAAACTGTTACGGCTTCTCTTAACCTTGACTGTCGCGCGCGCCTCCATGGCGTATTCTTCTGTAATTTAGGTTTGGCCGTTTGGCAACCTTTAAGAATAGTTCAGTTGTTTGGTTTTCGACGATCTCTGCGGACCTATGGTGCGTTCGCTGGATCCAATATTCTTCAAATCATGTATATAATTCTTCGAATAATGTATAAACTGTAAATAATATTCTTGTATATAAAGTAAATTAAATTAATAAGTGTAGTTACTGAACCAGCGACTATGGGTATCTCGTTACTCGCACCATTCGACATTGGTCCGTCGAGCCGGAGGTGGTTTTGGTTTTAATTCTTCGTTTACATTAGGATTGTATTTTAGTTGTTGTGAAATTACCAATTGAAATGGTCACATTAGTGTCCTTAAACAGATCGAGGGGCTCGTTAAAAGCTCAGCTCACTAGGCTAGAAACTCTACTAAATGATGAGACCGCTACGTGGTCAAAAATCAAAATCGATACAAAACTCAAGACTCTTGAAAAGGTTTCCAATAACATCGATTCGTTACGTACCGATTATTACACAACAGCTCCTGACGATCATGATATGACGGAAATCGACTCTTCATTAATGGAGTTGGAAGAACGAGTGGAACAGCTAGAGGTAAGTTTCAATCTATTATTAAATTCTGTTAAAAATAAAACTAAAAGTCCTGAATTAAAATTTAGTAATTGTAAGATCAAATTGCCAGAAATTCCACTTCCTCAATTTAGTGGAAAGTATGAGGATTGGAATATGTTCAAAATCGAATTTAACAATATTGTTACGAATAATGAACAGCTATCTGAAATTCAGAAATTACATTATTTACATTCCGCATTAAAAAATGAAGCTAAACAATTAGAAACTCCAGAAGACACATTTGATTCATTGTTTAAAGCATTAGAAAATAGATTTGAGAATAAACGAATTATTGTGAATATACACTTAAAGGCTATATTAGATTTCGAAAGAATTGCACACGAGTCATCTAAAGAACTAAGGCGATTAGTAGATGTTATAAACAAAAATATCAGGGCTCTAACCAACTTAGGATTTGAGAGAAATAAACTCTCGGACATTTCGTTTACAACCATAATTTTAGACAAATTGGATAAGGAGTCTCGGAAACAATACGAATTGTCAATAAACACATCTGAAGTCCCAAGCTTTGACAGTTTAATGCAGTTTTTAGAAAAAAGAAGTCAATCGCTCGAAAGTATAAATAGAAATGTAACTAGATCAAAAATCAGTAGTGAAATAAAATCGAAATCCTTGTTAGTAAATTCGAGTTCTGAGAGGCAGTGTGTTATTTGTGATCAATTTCATCCTCTATATAAATGCAAGAAATTTCTTAATATGCAGTTTGGTGAACGATATGCTATCGTTAAAAAGCATAAGCTTTGCCTGAAATGTTTTTCGGAATCTCATTTAGTTTCTAATTGTGTGTCAAAACATGTGTGTAAACATTGTAAATCACCTTCATCTCATAACACTCTATTACATAGAGATAAATCAATTGCTTCTAATAATGAATCTCGAAATCAAAAGGCAGAAAAAGAGCAGACAGTGGACCGGGGGGAAAGAAATGCGGCGCCTGGTGTAGCAGTTTCGCAAAGTCTTTCAAATTGTTTTCCTTCTTCGAATAAAAGCGTCATTTTATCAACTGCAATAATTGAAATTAAAACGAGTAAAGGGAATTTTATTCAGGGAAGAAGTTTATTGGATTCTTGCAGTCAAATTAATTGTGTATCATTTGAGTTTGCAAAAAAATTGGGTTTAAAGAAAACAAAGGTTTTTGCTCCTATATCTGGGCTGAATGGCACAGCTACGACACTGAATTATAAAATTGAAACTGTGATTTCAAATAAAAATAGAGATTTCACAAGGGAACTGGAATTTCTTTTAGTGCCAAAAATTACAGAAATAACCCCACTTACGCCCATTCGAGTAGACATTACTGATATACCCACAAATATCTCGTTAGCGGATGCTAAATTTAATATACCAGGAAAAATACATTTATTATTGGGTGCTCAATGCTTTTTTGATTTATTGAAATCCGGTCAAATTCGCTGCTCATCACAAAACTTGTTATTTCAAGACACCGTGTTTGGATATGTAGCTAGCGGTGTTGTGAGTAATTCCCCAAACGATTCTCAATATTGTGGTCTACTCACTCAAAATGAAAAAATAGAACAATCCTTGCGACAATTTTGGGAAATCGAAAATATAAATGATTCCAGTTCGCTGCTTAGTGAAAAAGAGAAATTTTGCGAAAATCATTTTAAAACTACGCATTATCGAACTGCCACTGGTCAGTACGTTGTGAGCATGCCTATGGAGGATGCTACATTTTTAGGAGAATCAAAAAAATTAGCCGAAAAAAGACTCGATCAAGTTTGGCACCGATTAGATAGGGATTCGAACTTTCAACCTCTGTATTCGGAATTTATGGACGAGTATAAAAATTTAAATCATATGGAGTTAGTGAAGGAATCGGAACCCGTAAAGGACTGTTATTATACCTCATCATGGAGTTTACAGACCAGAAAAAAGTACTACGCGCTTGCGTGTTGTGTTTAACGCGTCAACGCCAACGACGTCTGGGTTGTCATTGAATGACCTCCTTTTAAAGGGTAAAATTCCACAACAAGAGTTATTCTTAATTATGATTCGTTTTCGAAAACATAGATATGCATTCACTGCGGATGTAGAGAAGATGTATCGAATGGTATTAATTAATCCTTCGCAAAGAGACTTTCTTCGAATTTTGTGGAAGAACAATATTGACGCGCCAGTACAAACTTATAAGCTCAATACAGTGACTTATGGGACATCTAACGCTCCTTATTTAGCTACTCGTGCTCTTAAGCAATTAGCTCTAGATGAACAAAAAAACTTACCTCTAGCATCGTCAGTCGTCTTAAAGGACTTTTATGTAGATGATCTTCTTTCCGGGGAATCAACTCTCGAAAAAGCTAAAATCCTTAAATTACAATTAATTCAACTTTTGAATCGTGGAAACATGAAATTGCACAAATGGTGTGCAAATCATCGAGAATTAGTTGAATTTTATACTAGGGTTGCCACCGAATATAGTTTCGATGATCAGCCAGATTGTACTTCAGTAAAAACATTGGGTGTTCTATGGGAACCACAGAGTGACTGCTTTCTGTAGAAATTGAAAATTCTTAACAAGGAATTTTATAGTAAACGAGATGTTCTATCTCTAATTTCAAAAATATTTGACCCGTTAGGATTAATTGGGCCTGTAGTAACAAGGGCTAAGATATTTATGCAGAAGCTCTGGTTAGCCAAAATCGATTGGAATGAGCCATTACCGGATTTTCTGGAGAGAGAATGGAATGACTTTCTATCCACCCTCTCAGAGTTAGAGAACTTAAAGATTTCTAGATTTGTTTTACATGAAGATCGCATAATCATACATGGGTTTGCTGATGCCTCTTCGTTAGCCTATGGAGCTGCAATTTATGTTCAGTCTTTACCAGTTGAAGGATCTCCTGCTGCGCAACTATTGTGCAGCAAATCCAGAGTCTCTCCTATAAAAACAGTGTCGATTCCTCGCTTAGAATTATGTTCTTGCCTCCTATTAGCGAAACTAATTCATAAAGTTCTACCGTCACTGGACATTCGAATAGAAAATATCGTTCTCTGGAGTGACTCCACGATCTCGCTTGCTTGGATTAGGAAACCACCCCATTTATTAAAAACATTCGTGAGTAACCGAGTCGCTGCTATACAAGAACTTACAGACTCTTACCAATGGCAGCATGTGACATCGGATAATAATCCAGCTGATGTAATATCTAGAGGACTGGACGCTAAGGAACTTTTAAATTGCAACCTTTGGTTTTGTGGTCCGAACTTTCTTCGTGACAAAATTCAGCATGCAGAAAATAATCCAGTAGATCTAGAAACAAATAATGACTATGCGTTAGAATTCAAATCAGTTCAGGACATTAACCTCGCAGTTAAGACTGAAAATTTACTGTATAATTGTTTGTTTACTTTGACTAATGATTTTTTGAAATTGATTCGTATTATTAGTTATATTTTTAGATTTATAGAAAATTGTAAAAATGATAAAGAAAAAAAAAAGTGGTCCTTTAACAATTGATGAGTTGAAAAAAGCGGAAGTTGTCCTGATTAAACAGGTACAATATTCTACATTTTCTGAAGAGATAAAACAACTGAAGAACGAGAAGAGCCTGTCAGGTAAAAGTCAATTAAAATTTTTGAATGCATATTTAGATTCTGCAGGAATTATCAGAGTTGGAGGTCGCCTAGACAACTCCAGTCTGACTTTTGAAAACAAACATCCTGTTGTTTTACCCCATAATAATAAATTAAGTGAAATTATTTTTGAATATTTTCATAACAAGTTTTTCCATCTAGGGCCACAATCCTTATTACATCATGTCAGGCAAAAATATTGGGTAATAAATGGGCGATCTTTAGCGCGTAAAATAGTTCATAAATGCATAACCTGTTTCAGAAACAAGCCAATAAGTGCGAACCAAATAATGGGAAATTTGCCTTCAGAACGAGTAAACCCTAGCCCACCATTTCAAAAATGTGCGATTGATTTCTGTGGACCCTTTATGATTAAGTATAAAAATCAGAGAAAGGTCAATTATAATAAAATTTATGTTGCAATTTTTGTTTGTCTCGCCACAAAGGCAATTCATTTGGATATAGTAACAGATTTAAAATCTGAATCCTTTATTGCCACCCTGAAACGATTTTTCGCTAGAAGAGGTAAAAGCACAACTATAATGTCAGATAATGGAACT
This sequence comes from Maratus speciosus, assembly GCA_963932465.1. Taxonomy (NCBI): domain Eukaryota; kingdom Metazoa; phylum Arthropoda; class Arachnida; order Araneae; family Salticidae; genus Maratus; species Maratus speciosus. The sequence continues at coordinate 629,984,594 of OZ010788.1, forward strand.
ACATTTGTAGGTGCAAATAAAGAGTTGAAGAAATTACATGCCCTGGTATGTAAACCCGATGATGCTTTGTCTAATTATTTGGCCTCTGAGGCTGTTAACTGGAAATTCATCTCTCCTCGTTCACCCAATTTTGGTGGATTATGGGAGTCTGGGGTGAAATCCTTTAAATATCATCTCAAAAGAGTCTTAGGCAATTCTCGAGTCACACTCGAAGAATTTTGGACATTAACCACAGAAATTGAAGCAATTTTAAATTCTCGACCTTTAGTCTCTTTGTCGTCAGATCCAAATGAAATTGAAGTCTTGACCCCTGCCCATTTTTTAATAGGCCGACCAATTACTTCAATTCCTGAACCGGATTTGACCAAAATTAATGATAATAGGTTGTCTAACTGGCAAAAATTAACCCAAATGACCCAACTTTTATGGAAAAAATGGAACACGGAATATTTGGCTAATTTACAGCAACGCACAAAATGGTACATTGAAAAAGAAAATCTAAAAGAAGGATGTATGGTCATCCTAAAGGAGGATAATTTACCTCCTGGCAAATGGGCATTAGGTCGTGTCCTTAAAGTAATACATGGCTCTGATAAAAAAGTCAGAGTTTTACACCTCAAAACAGCAACAGGTATAGTTACGAGGTCCGTCTCAAAAGTGTGTCCTCTTCCATTAGATGATTGCTGATTTCTATTATCTTAAAACATTTAACTCATTGCATTATTATCATCACTATTGTATATTTTTATTTTGAACATTTTATTATGTATATCAAGTTAAAATTGGGATAACAGAACGCAATTCTTTGCTTCAGTTTTCACATAGAATCTAAATCTAACTGTTACCGTATCTATATATTTTCTTTAATTAAATATTATAAACTTGTTAATTTTATTAGTTTGCTATGTGTATTGAGTGCTAATTTTGATAATAGTCTTTTATGATATTCAAGTGTAACCACTGTTTGCATTATAATTTATCTAATTCTCATCTTTGAAAAACTTAAGTGTATATTATTGGAAGTAGCATATTTGTAATTTTTTTGGAAACTAGTGTATATTGTTTTTAGAAATTTAATTCCTATTGTTTATTGTTATATTTAGTATTATTATGTTGAATGTTGACACATGTCAACGGGGGCCGGTATGTTACGGCTTCTCTTAACCTTGACTGTCGCGCGCGCCTCCATGGCGTATTCTTCTGTAATTTAGATTTGGCCGTTTGGCAACCTTTAAGAATAGTTCAGTTGTTTGGTTTTCGACGATCTCTGCGGACCTATGGTGCGTTCGCTGGATCCAATATTCTTCAAATCATGTATATAATTCTTCGAATAATGTATAAACTGTAAATAATATTCTTGTATATAAAGTAAATTAAATTAATAAGTGTAGTTACTGAACCAGCGACTATGGGTATCTCGTTACTCGCACCATTCGACATTCGACATGACAGAAATTTTCTTATAATTAGATGTGAGTATTTTATATGTATAATAAACTTAATCTTTTGTAGAAAGATTTTAAAGTCCATCAGAACAATTTTAAGTATGTGCAGGTAGGTCTTTAAAGGATTAATATAACTGTTTATGTATTTAAATGTAGTTTTATTAAGGTCTTGTAGCAGTTGACGGAATTTAGGCCTAATCTAACTGGAAGCATGTGTAATTTTATAAATCGTTGCTTAGGGATAAAATTCTTTTATAAGTTTTTTTTTTTAATGTTACTAATGATACTATTTTAATAAATATATATAATCAGCTATTTTCGGTTTCCCATATTTGATTTTGAGTAGTATTTTAATAATAAAAAATTGACATTTACCGTTTAAATCAAATATTTATTTATTTTTGTGTTATATTTTGGGCTTAGTGTACGTATTCACCTTTAACCGTTTTTTTGTGTTAATGCCTTTTGTGCATCTATATTTGAACTTTATCTTAAAACTTGATGAAAATGTAATGTAAACAAAAGAACTATTTTGCAGTATCGTATTTTTTTAAAAATACGATGCAATAAATTTATTCTAATATTTGTGGCATTTTACGTGTTGTTTCATAATTAGCATTCTGTAATAAATATTTAGATGGCATAGTGGCATAACTATTTCTGTTTTTGTCTAATTTTGTCTATGAGCATACTTAAATTTCTTAGTTAATTAATAATTAGTTAGTCATTAGTAAATAATATTAGCTTTTTAAAAACTAATATCTCTATATGTATGCATGTATTAATTTTTTTCTCTTTTAATTTGCTAGTTGCTTTAGCTGCTACAGTTGATGATAGAAATGCAACAAGGATGGTAGGTGTTCAGCTGTGCTATGATCTGTTCATCATCAGCGTCTGTTATTGTCCTAACATGATGATGATCGATGGAGAGTCAACTAATATCTAGTAGAGTTGCAGCTTGCTGGCTCCTTACTCCTGTGTTGGCCCGTTGGAATGTGCCTGGGAGACTATTAGGTTAGAAATAATTAGTCTTTTAGATGCAAACTTGCAGGCTAAAACACATTTTGTATGCAGCATGGAAGCTACGCTACTTTTTTATTTTCCTGTATTGCCTATCTTTATGAAAAGTAAGTTACTTATTGTTTTTTTTTTTTAATTGTGTTCTATTATGTACTGCTAAGGTAATAGTAAATTCTATTTAGTGTTTTCTGATTTAAGACATTAATTTTTAAGGAATTTAGTAATTATCAATTGCTTAAATTTAAATTAGAACAAACACTTAGATTAAAATAAAGACTATAATATAAAATTAGATTATTGTTTAGGTAAACATGCTAATACAAGCATAAAAATTTAAAGCACCTTTTTATTGGCATACTCGGATTAGTGTTGACTCTAGAAAAAAAGGGATTCCAGGCGGGGATTTTTAAAAAAGGACACTCATGTACCTTGTTCACAAAAATATTTTGAATTGTGGTTTGTTTAGAGTCCTTTTTTATCAATAAAATTTTGCTATGTTTTCCCGCAACTAATTGACAAATTTCTCTTTTTTTCTTACTTGACTGATAAATTTCGTAATTTTTTCCGATGACTGAATGACGATTTAGGCAATTTTTCAACATAACCGATTTGGCTAACTTTGCAATATTTTATTTCTACCAATTTGCGAAATTTGTGGGGTTTTTTCTTGCAACTGATTTGCAAAACTCGCGATTATTTTATATACAGTTGATGGATGAATTTTGTCGAGTTTCCCTGCGGCCGAATCGACGAGTTCAATTATTTTTTTTCCGTAAACAGTTTGTGAATTTTTTAATTTCCCCCCACGACTTACTAGCGAAACTTTCAAGTTTTTTTTCATGCGATCGATGGACAAACTAAGCATTTTTTTTTCCGCGGCTGATTGAAGACGCAATTTTGCTTTTTTTCCCCCTCCCATAGCCGACTGGCGAATTTCTTGTTGATTTCTTCACTCAACCGATTGACAAACCTTGCAGTTAAATTGAAAGGGAGCATCAAAAATTGCAGTATGGAATACCGGGTGTATAAAATAATTAAAAAGGTTTACCGGGCACAAACACTAATTAAAAAGGGCTGCCAGGTGCATAAATTAATTAAAAAGGGATGCTGAGTGTTGCGTCCTGCCAAATTGGTCTAGAGTCAACACTACGTTTAGAATAGAATATTTATGAATAATATGGAGGTGAAAACAAAAATTATAAAAGCATGTGGCATTGACAGAAATATTCGGTTATTTTCCTTTAGATGCACACCACTTTGTGCTGAATCATGCAAATGTTGGCACAGAATTAGCAGAAATATATGGCTGTACATATAATAATATATCATACATTCACCATTCTGTTACTTTTTTGGTTTTGGTTGCAGATATTTTAATTAATTTACTTTCACTTTAGGAATCGGTTCCAAAAGTAAAAATGTCCTCTTAAAAAAAAAAAAACTGCAAGCAAAATATCGAAAAAATAAAAGAGACGAATGTAGAAAATTACAGGCTATCCAATGGAATATATATATATATATATCAAAATGCAAATAATATATTTTTTTAAATCTTCCCATAGGTTTAACATTAGCTTGTGAGTATCTTCGCATGAAAGGATGGAGCCTTAACCTTTTGATCATACTGATGTATTTAAAAAACTAAGAAAGATGAAAATAGTTTTCAACTTTTAACAATTTTAAAAGAAATGGATGGAGTAAAATGTCTTTTTTGCTTATTTTTAAGTATCAGAATTGAATTTCTTTGAAACGAGACTATACTCTTCCAGAAAATTTTCCTTGAATGTAGAATTCATTTCTTTCATTGCGGTGTTTATTTTTCATACCAGTTAAAATATTTTCATACTATGGTACTTTATAAAGAAGAAATAATACATATATAGATATCTAAATTATCATAACATGTTTCTTTAGATCGAAGACATCCTCTCAATCGAAGAAGAAATATATTATTTTCACATAAAAAGAAATTTTTTTTTATAATCTAGAAGAGAAGCAAATACGAATCTATTATTATGGTTCGTTGGTTGTATTTATGACAGTCAATTATAAGCACGAGGGATATAGGCCCAAAGGGGAGTCTTTCTAAGGGAACCTAACCTGTATTTACGCTTGGAAAACCAAGGTTCGACGAAAACTCCGAATGATTAGGCCGACGGGCCCAATTGGGATCGATTCCCGTCTACCAGCTTCGAGAGCAGAACCTCTCGGCCATTGGTGGGGCGCTACTATTATGATTTCCATCATTCACAAAACCAATACTAGAGCATACTCCTCTTTTATTATCCTCATTGCTATTACCAAGAGTAGACTCGTCTTACCTAATACTCCAGATTTGTAAAAATGATGTACACCTGAGTGCTTCTTTTGGCAATAAATTTTAGCATTTTTAAGAACTTAATTATAAAGTATTAAATGAATTTTAATGCATTTTTCTATTTGAGTCACAGGTGATAAATCACCAAATATTCTTTATGGTTACAATAACAGCAGAGTAAATTATGCATCAAACCGCGCCATTAAAATATGCCATCTGGCTGTGAAACTGTCACAACGAATTATTTTAAACAATTTAAAGGCAAGAAATGAATATAAATAAAAAATACAGAGAAAATTTTTAATTACAAAAATAAAGAAATATTTTTTTTAATCTGCTTTTATCAATTAATAATTTAATATTAAGTAAATTATAATTAAACTTTGAAAAAATAATTTAAAAATATTCTCAATTCATAGTTTAAAAAATGTTTTTTTTCGCCTTTTCTATTGTCATATCTGAAAAAAAAAAAGAGTGAAAAAATAATTTTTTTAATAATTTCAGTAGTTTATGCTTTCTACCAAGTCAAAGTGATGAATTTTCCATAATTAGTCATGCCAAATTAAAGATAGCCGGGTTTTTTTTTTCGATTTTCTTGAATGATGGAATATTTTTGCTGCATTTGTGCATTATTTCGCGATAGTGATGTGCTATGCGTGCTTTACTGTCGATGTTACTGATGATGTACTGTAGATCGTAAATGTGGAATTCTTAAAATGAAGCAAATGACGTCATTTTACATAAAATAAAACGTATGCTTTAAGTTTTAAAATTGAAATATATTTTGTACTGCAGTAGAGTCCCGCTTAACCGAGTTATTTTCTTCTGATGAACTGGTGGCTTCTATTATTATGAAACAGCCATTATAATTATTATGAAACAGCCCTTTATAAATGAACTGTTAGGTGAAGATGAAAGAGCAGCCGTAAAAAAAATATGGCCGCCCCCCCCCCCCCCATTCTGACCAGAAAATCAGAGTCCTAACTTTACGGCTGCTCTTTCATCTTCATCTAATACTTCATTTATAATGGCTGTTTCATAATAATAGAAGCCATCAGTCCATCAGAAGAGAATGAAGTAACGGAAATGCTGGGGGCGACACTCTTTTCTCTAGTTTACAATTCTTTTTTTGCCACTTTACAAAAAAAGAAGAAAAAAATCATAATATAATTCTTTTAAAATGCGTAAGTATCGTCGTACCCTACTATGATATGTATGGCCCGCGCATTTTGCCGAAAACCGCCTAAAAAGGGAAGCAGGATCTAGCTTCAAATACTGAACCAAAATTTCACACCGTGCTCTTTGTTTACATTTATACCCTGCCCAGATAGCGGCTTGTAATTAATATAGTTGATCCATATTCCATGTATTGGAGACTTAAAAATCTGAAAAATGCTATACAGTAAAATCTTCTAAGATGGAATTGCATAGGAAAGAAAAAAAAAGGCGTTATCGATAAGTTCCCTTCTTAGCAGATGTAGATGTATTATATATTATAGTCTTACGTATTAGTACATAAATTTTACATGGATCAATATATTTTCCGCATTAAAAGGAGATTTCGTCATAGGCAGGTTCTTTTTCACACGTTTTACTATATTTTAATTGTCTGAGCGAAGCGAAGGCTAATACTCAGCTAAATATTACTGTCCGGACACATTACAGCTGCGATGGATATCAACGCCATGTCCCACTAAAAAAAAGCCTAATAAAAACCTTTCGTCAAGCATAACTCAAAAAATATTTGTCGGATTTCGTTTCTGATTTTACCAGAAGGTACCTATGAGGGCCACCTACTGAATGCACCTACTATCTATATTATAAAGGACAAACATATCTGTGCGTAACGCATACGTCATTTTGCGAATGGCAACACTTTGAAATTTGAAATAAAATTTTGGTTTTGTAATTTTCTCTACTGCAATTTTTTATACTTCTAAACATCGCACATTTTAAATTTTTAAACCGCCGTATAAGGGAAAAAATGCTCTTTTACATGCAATCTGTTTGAAATCTGTATCTCAATTTAATTTTAAGATATTAATTTTTTTGTAGTTTTTATTACTTTTTTTGTAATTGTTGCAGCTGAAGTACTCCATTTCTGTTGAAAGTCATGTTGAAACTAAAGGGGGGGGGGATGAAAATAGTAGATTGCTGTATCTTTTTGTTGCCATTTTCTCATAAAAACCGAAAAAAATTGAAATTAAAATACGTGCTATGTCAAGAATATCGTCTGTAATAAAACCCAGTCAGTTTTGGCTTTATTTCGCTTTTATTTATCAATTAAATGATTTTGCCGTGCCAGCTCTATTGCGAAATATTAATAAACAATTTGCACATAAAAAAAGTTCAGAATTTCTAATTTTCTGTGAAATTAAAGCTTCATCTATAAATAAATAAAAGATTAATGTATAAAAAAGCACGTATTTAACATATATGTAATCGATCAATTTAAATTTTTAGAGCCGAATTGGGAAAAATATGTGCTTTTAAATATAATTTATATGAAATAGAGTTGCTAGGCAACTGTTAAAGTAAAAGAGAAAAAATAATCTATACATTGAAAACACAAGCTTTTTTAGACATCTTCCCTGAACTTTCTATTATACCAATTTTGCTAATAATTCTTTTTTTGAAATGAAAGCTGTTCATTTGTAGATGTCCTCGCATTAGCTATTTTTCTAAATATTTCCACTTTTATATTTTTAATTTAATTTGAAAGTTATTATTTCCACTTATTATTTCCATATTCTTATTATTTCCACTGTTGCAGAAAAAAAGAAATATTGGGGTTTATTTATCCTTAATTATACCATTTACTCATTACAATTAAAAATAACTTTATTTTAAGTCTGAACAGAAAATGACGTCACTATTTAAAAAACATTTTCGCTCATAAAGCTAATGTCACAATATATTTTCATTCGGCTGATACCGAATTTGAGACACGTGGCGTAATGCTTGACTAAGTGCCATATTTAAAAGAAACAATCCTTTTCTTTGATAAAACTATATATTTTTACACGAATACATCTAAAAGACATCAGTTTCTGGAATTTGTACTTCCCGGTACTGAAATTAGAACCTCAAGCCAAAAGAATGCATTTTCACATGCAAAGTTTTAGCTGACAAACGGAATACTTCACGTTTGAAAATCTATCTATATTATAAAGGAATTATTCTCTATTATAAAGGAAAAATATGTTTGTGCGTAAGGCTGACGTCATTTCGAGAATGGCAACGCTTGACGATTAAATGTTGGTTTTGCAATCTTTACTACTGCAATGTTTTGAATTTCTAAACATCGCGTCGTAGAATTTTAAAATTTGATTAGTTTTCGAGATAAAAAATTTTTACGTTATTTTATACATTTCTGTAATGATGGAAAATAAAATTGCTCCATTTTTGTGGATAAAAGAAAGAAAAGGGAAAATGACAAGGATTATTAGGTATCATTGTTTGAAATCATTTTTAAATTGAAATTAACGTTTATTTGACTAAATAGTGAAAACATTATTGTAGCTTTCAAGAAAATTTCACGAAATACAAACTGACACATATTCAAGCTTCGGGAATCCGTTTATTTTAGAAACACAAATTCGATTCTCGACTGGAATATTGAGATAAATTCTGTTGACGTCGAAAGAAAAAAAAGCATCATACGTTATTTTCATTTAATTTAAAGTCGAAAAGTAGATTTTCAACTATTCCCTTAAGATGGCTAATAAAACATTTCAGAAGCGGACATTAAAAATGAAATGTTTTAGCTAGAAAAAAAGTAATTCTCTAAATATTTATTTTAATTCATAAATATAAAATGCTTCTGAATACGTTCAAACAAATTCATTTTTGTATAAGATGACCCAAATGATATCATTTCTACCAACTCCTAAATTCGAAGCAAAATCTTGGAAGAGCGAAAAACTCTAGGCAAAGAAAGTTATAATATATGTGCATTTTTATTGGGAAAGCTTTCGACTTAAATTGTAAATATAACTTATTATTTGAAATATTGTGTTTAATAAAATTAATATTGTAATGGCTTTCTAAATTTACAATAAAGTTAAGATTTCATTTTTCGCAAAAATATCGATTGTCTCATGCAATTCAAAAGCAACACAACGGGTTGCTACGCAACTAGTGAAAAATAAATTCCAAACCGTTTAAAAATTATATTAATAAAACTGATAAAAAAAAGCACCAATTTATCTGCATACGTCACAGAAATTTGGTGTGCGTCACTTTCACCGGTGGATGTTTTCGTAGACAACTGGTTTGAACACATGGAGCAAATAAAAAAAAAAAATACGCACGCAGTAATATTGAATAGATCAGTTTCAACCACGTGATCACAAACCTTGCAACAACCCGTGGCAGCCAGTTTTGGTCGGCAAACAAATAATAATGCAGTACTCCGTACCACGGCGACCGTTTTTAGCCTGTTGCATAAAATCTGGCCTGTTGTATGACATACAACAGGCTAAATCCGGCTAAAAACTCAGGCTAAAAGATAGTTGCTAGTCTATCGACTGGAAATTAACAGATTTTTTTAATACTCGTATAACGAAATTTAGAAACGATTGTGAATGATTAAAACAAAAGACATGAGTGTTTATTGCTCCGAGACGTTATCTTTCTCTGGATGTCTGTCTGTCTATCATACAGCATGCAATTTTCTTGTAAAGGATGATATTATTATGCAGTAAAACCTCCATAACGGATACACCCGATTTGTGGACACCTCTATTTAGCGGGCATTTTTTAGATTACCAACCCTTAAATAACTGTACATTTTTTACTCTCATTAGCGGACACCTCCAAATAGAGGACAAATTCTGCCCTCCCGAGGTGTTCGTTATTCAGAGATTTACTGGTAAAACCTCCATAACGGACACAACCGATTAGCGAATACCTCTATTTAGCGGACATTTTTTTCGATTACCAGCACTTAAATAACTGTACATGTTTTACTCTCAGTAGCGGACACCTCCAAATAGAGGACAAATTCTGCATTCTCGAGGTGTCCGCTATTCAGAGGTTTTACGGTATATATTATTGATAGTTATTTTACAGGGCTGCACAAAAGAATAAGAATATATGAAACGAATATAAACTAAATTCAGGATTGGTAGGTCGCTGATGGTAATGTAATTTTAGGATGTTGTTACAGTCATCCGCAGCATGTTTTTAGAGTTTCGTTCATCTAACGAAACCCTACCTGTCTCACTCCTTTGTCTGTCTGTCTGTCTGTCCGTCTGTCACAGAGCCCGTTCTCAGAACGGGCCCGAATCTCATGTCGGAGACTTGAAAATTTGCATACTTATCACCACACATCAAACGGCAAATAATAAAATTTTGAAAAAGTCTAATATTTAACCCTCTGGGCTCTAACTTATGTATTTTAAACAATCAATTCTAAAAAATCGAAAGACTAAACAAAGCGGAAAAAGATCTAAAGATGATCTAAGTAACGGAGTACATGGAATTGTTAGGAATATAAACATGAAAATTGACATGGCTGTATTTATCATGACGTAAATTCTCGCAATATAACAATTTCTAAAAATGTCGCTATATAAAACAGTGCAGAAACAAAAAACTTTCGAAAATTTTCTATTTCTGTGTTACTGCTGAGCCCAAAATCTTGAAATTTTGCTTCTGGTTAGTTTTAAAATATACAATTGTCTCTATAAATGGTTTCTAAAAAAATTAAAATTTAAAAAGATGAAATTAACGGAAAGCGACCTCAATTACCATTAATTTGGAATTATTAGGTATAGCAACTTTAAATATTTCATAATGCTGCACTTCCCCCGCAAAACGTGCAATTTAAATGCAACAAAACTGATAGATACACACCTAGCATTAAATAAATTGTGTAAATATTGAATAAAGACCTGTATGAAACAGTGAGCATGTTGTCCGAAAGTACTTGTTAAAGTGTTCCTTCTCTAGGCTTTTCTCTCTCTCTCTCGCCAAGGCCACTAACAGAGAGAAGTGCCGTTTTAAATGTGATAGGATTTTTTTATCTGATTCATTTTTCTTGACATTTTATCATAAGCTCATATTCTCAATTATCATTAGTAGATTTTTTATATATTAACTTATTCTGGTGAAATTTAATAATCGGTTTCATATTGGCTATGTTAGCTTGCATGATTTGCTGAATAAATATGTATGGATTTGTAAATTACTTCAAATGACACATTGACAGCTCAAAAGTTATGCAGACGATATATTCAGATCTTGTGTCATACTTTATGTTGCAATCATTGCCGATTTCTTTCATTTAATACATGCTAAATACAGCTCAACTTGTGCAGAATATGTTTGAAAACAAAACAATACAGCGTATGTAGTGGCCAGCATACACTCATCATTTAAATCCGATCGAGCATATCTAAAAAACACTCTTACGAAGTATTGCATGCCACTGTTGATGTATTCGGTACTTTGATACTACATCAGATTTTGAGGAGAGGATTCCTTAACTGTTATCGACAACCTCATTGCATCCGTGGAAAACAGATATTGTACAATATTAACTATTCCGGGGGTGCACACACCAAAGAAAGTATAGTCCATTCTTTTAAAACATCATATATTTGTCATTTAAAGTTACTGAAATTGGTGCGGAGCGTCTGATTATGCTCTTGACATCATTTTATACAGTTATAATTCCGATATAAGATAATTTAGTGTTTGATTTTCTATTTTACTTTTAATATATTGCGTACTTTCAATTTTATATCCATGCATGGCTGTCTTGCATGGTTTGATTTCCCATTTTTTTAAACACTGTATACGAATTTATATATAAGATTTTGTAATTCTACGATTCGTTTATTTTCATCATTTCAATTTATCGCAGTATATGGACAATTAAAGATAACATCTCACTTTCTTTGCTTCCACATGTTATTATTAAATCTATGTTCTCAACAATATCGCTCAGGCTAATCCCTCTGAGGGAAGTCCTAGTTTAGCTACCTTTTAATCCATTTATGCGTAGCGTCCCATTTTTGGGACGTCCCGAATTTTGCACGGGGCGGAATTTCCAGGCCCGGGCCCTGCCCGGCTCGAACAAAAGCAATCTTGGCCCGGCTCGATGAAAAAATTAAAAGTTCAGCCAGAGCCCGTCCCGGCCCGTTTATATTTTCACAGTTCGAGGCCCGACATGGCTCGTACAAAAATCAGTGAAAATAGGCCAGACCCGTGAAAAATCAATTAAATGAGGCTCGACTCAATTTCTACAAAAAATTCAGGTTTTTCTAAACATTCAATTCAGATTCTTTTAAAGAATAATACCGCATACATATTTGTGGGATAATTTAAAAATATATTTTAAAATTACTATGTGTTCGCAAGACAGAAAATACATAATAGCAACATTAATGATTACTTATAATGTTAGACGTTTAAACATTGAAATAAGGATTCATTAAAAAATTAATGTAGTTTAGAAAAAAAGAAAAAGTCGAGGGTTAAAAACATAACTTTTGAAGCTGTATAATAAAAAGCAGATTTGTAAAAATACTGTTAGGAAGGCGGGGGAGGGGGCACAGTCAAAGTCACATAAGTGATAAACAACATAACAACGAACATGCCTGCTATGAAATTGATTCTTTATGGTCTACAGGTCTGGATATATGCCTGAAGCGCAAAGAGGGAACTCTATTGTACGTTCTTAGATAAGAGATCTATTCTCCTATGTCCTTGGTCGTAGAACTCCTAAGCAAAATTCTAGGAAGCAATGCATAGATATCAGGTCCTATTGCTTTGGCTAACTAACATTCTCTGTGAATCGTAAAGTCGTGGAAAAAAAAAAAAGAAAATACCCCGACTAACTCTGCAACAAATTAATGCAGAAGAAAGTTGCTGGTAGCATTAGGGGGGTGGGGGGGCATCTACATACAAAACGAACCCAAACTTTTTTTTTTTTTTTTCGATAGCTTTACCCAATTTTGACACCATAAATAAATTCTACTCCCTTCAATTAGTCAAAAAACAAATTTCATGAAATTCGTACGATTAGTTTCAGAGAAATTATTTTAAAATGGACACATTTTAGGGGCTGTATCGAAATTGAAGTTCAGTACTCGATTATTGAAATGCTACAGAATGGCTATCTCACTTTCATTAAGGGTGTATTCAAATCAAAACTGCTTATTTTCTGATTGAAATTTAAATTAATTTTTGTTCTGAAACGCATCCCATTGGCAGACTCTCTTATTCAGAAACTATATAATGGGCCGTACTTGTCGATTTTTTGATAAAAGCAGACTATATTTAAAAAAAAAAAAAAAAAAAAAAAAAAAAAAAAAAAAAAAGCTGTTAAAGTGGGTGTTTTGAACCGAATTTCCCGGAGCGAGAGAGCTGGGAACGAAAATAATGGTCGTACTGAGAAAATAGTTGTATATAAATCAAGTTCTAATGAATTGAGCGAAAAATGACAGGAGTGTTCGAGGGGGAGGGGGTGGGGTATAGATAGTTATGACTATCATGACTTCAGATTTACTCACACACGATAGTACAGTTTGTGAACGGTTAAGAGATGTCTCGTGATTACTCTATATATACCTTCTAGAAATGTTTTATAATCATATTGATTTTAGACGGGACTCTTTTAAACATAAAAAAAGTTAAAAAGCATTACTTTAGCTGTATTTTTTTTTAACTGAAATATTTTCTTAGTAAATTTTACAAAAGCTCCGCATATTTATTTAAAAATTTATTATTTCTTATAAAATTTTGAAATTATTCACTGAATTATTTGCCTTTGTTATTATTCTTGTATAGTAATGTTTAAATGTGGTTTTTGATCTTACTTAATTACGAAAATGGCCGTAAGTTATCGCTATAGCGGTGGAAGCGGTCTTGGGAACCGATGAATTTCCAAATCGATGGTTGAAATGCATGGCACACCAGTTACAGAAGATATCGATTAGCCAAGATGATACTACCATTGAATCTTTTGTAATCATGTAATATTTTTAAAACGTACCAAATAAGGTTGGGTTTATAGCATGAGGAGACTGGGCGTGTATTGGCGACAGTATCAGTAGGGTAATCTATTCAAATAATTATTCTAGGGGTTAATTCAATCACATTCCAAATTTTGGTTACAGGTAATGCATATCTATAAAGACACAGCAAAATATTTTTTAAAGTAATAAATGTTAATTTTTCATAAAATTTTTATGTAAAAATCTTATGTACATTTTCGTATCAAGATAAATTAGGTGTAATAACACAAGCATTTTGTTTAATGAACCGTACCATTTGAGTTTTTAATTCGACATCATATTAATTTTTCTATTGCTCGTAAGTCTATATCATAAAAAAAGGAAGATAATAGTACATATGAAACGGTAAAAAATAAATTAAAGTGAAAAACTATATTTATTTTACTATTTTTCATTTTCCATTACATTTATTTATCATGATTTATTTTTAAATGCACTATGATAACGAACTTTCTGTGGTTGTTTTGATTCGCTAAAATTCGTTCAAAACGTCCATTTTGACACCATTTTCTTAAATATATTTTTCTTTTGCAGGAAAAAAAGAGAGAGATTATTCAATTTCCTTTTACTTGAATAAAAATAACGGTAAAATCTACCCATTTAAGAATGAAAATTATTTCATAAATGTGTCACAAAGTAGCAAGTTTTGTTGTGAGGACAGACTTGTTGAAAATTACGGAGGAAAAGAAATGTAGATGTAATAAGAAAAAATATCTTACTGCTGATATAGCTATTAAATGAATATAGCTGTGTAAAAGAATCTTTGGCTATATCCTTCCAACAGATTAAAAGATTCGTTTTATATGTAGTACCAAACCAAGCTCAGACCGTGTGTCGGGAAGGAAAATCGGGCCGGGCCCAACGAAGACCCTTACATCGAATAACCAAAATGTTAATTCACAAATTTTTGTAAATTTGGACGATAAAATTCTAATATTTAAAAAAAAAAAAAACGAGTTTTTAATGAACTTCGCTCACTTTTACAGATGAGTTTGAGTTGAACGATTTCGTTTGAAAAATTTTGAGTTTGAACGTGAACTTCACTCATTTTTGAGAAATTGAATTTGAGTTTGAATTAGTTCGTTTTTTTGTGAGCGTGCCCAACACTGGTTTTTAACTCCTAGCTGGTATTGGGAGAGGGGTTACGCTGTGCAATTAGAGTTGCAAAACACCCGCAGATTTTGAAGCACGGGAATAAATCCGGGATTTTGGGGGGGGGGGGGGAACCCGGAATTTTGGGGGAGGAAAACCCGAAATTTTGGGGAATACTGGAAATTTTGAGGAAGTTTTGAAGGTTAAAAAAAAAAAAAAAGCAATTTAACAAATTACAACGACCATTTGGAAAATAACTTTTTCAAAGACTAAAATTTAAGACATAAAAAATCGCACGGAGTTGATCATACAATGCGTACGCCATGAATTAAACATTAATAGTGTTATGACACGTAAAAATTCCAAGCGACAAAAATCGCCTGCGGCTCGTACGTATCATCCAACAGAAACTTACGTATTATCCAAGCATTTCATTGGCTGTTCGGGAAAAGGCTTTTCCATCGTCAGATTTCCAAGAAATATGACGACCCATTTTAAATGAAATTTCATTCTTAAACTTCTGAACATCCCACACTATTACTTTTTACACCGTCGTAAAGAGAAAAAAATGTACTTTTAAATGCGATTTGTTTGAAAGCTGTATCTCAATTTGTTTCTGAGTTATTATTATTATTTTTTTTTGTAATTTTTATTACTTTTTTGTCATAGTGGCAACAGAAGGTATCAATCTCTGTTGAAAGTAAAGGGAAATACAGATTACTGCATATACCATCAGAAAACGAATAAAATGCGGATTAAACCAATAAAAAGCCTCAGATATGAGTCATTCCACACAAAATGAGCAAAAATTAAAAAAAAGTCGTGGTTGCAGAATAACCGATTTTAATAAAATTTGATACACAGATTCAATTCATATTCAAATAGAGCATTGCAAAATATTTCGACAAAAAAAAAAAAAAAAATTGGAAGCTCTAGACATTTAAAAAACTTGTGACATAGAATGGCATGGTACAATCGTTCAAAGTTGAAAGTGTGAAGTTCCTTATCATGAAAACTATTTAACATAAATTAAATCTTTTTTGTTATATTGTAATCTCTGGAAAATTATCTTCATATTTATCTAGTAGTAATAATTTGGTAACGTCATGATTAATCTTAAATTTGTTGTAAAAATTGAAAATTTGTCAATTTTGAGAAAATTAAAAACGTTATAAAACTTAAAGGAATTCAAAAACATCTGTGAAATTGATGCCTGATGTAGTGTTACATATCAAGATCAAATTGCTAAAGTTTTTAAGTTGCCATATATTTCCTACTCCTTTAAAAGCATTTAGAAACTTAAAAAAAAAAAAAATAACAAAATCGTGATTTTTCCTCTTATTGATAGGCAAAAAAAAATAATGAAGGAAATGTCAGACATTGCAGTTATTGCACAGACATAAAGATCAATAAGTCCATGATATGCTAAAAAAAAAATTAAAGATTTGCCTTTTGATTCCCAACGTCACAAAATTGGGTTAAAAAGTAATATTTGTTGCATTCCAAGAGCTTTTCTTTGAATCCGCGCGCGTTTTTTTTTACTATATTGCAGATTTCAAATGGGGAAAAATGTAGTGCTGCCATCTATGGATTTAGAGGATAAATATATAATTTTTTGTTCAACGTAGTTATTTCTTTTTTTTTTTTTACTGTAGTTTAAAATAAATATATTAATAACCAAAAATAAACTGAAAGCAAGAACAAAAGTTTATACCTTGAAAATATACACTTTTATCTATAATATGAAATAATTTAAAAGTTTAATAAAGCTTTCCTTCACTTAAAAAGAAGTGATATAAATATTGCATTTTATCCTCAACATTTTTTACTATTTATTTTTTTTTCTCATTAAGGAATAAAAAGGCAAGAATGAAACTTTCGATATTTAAAATATATACTTATAGCTATAACATCAAGTAAGTTTAAACTATTTTGCTTGACGTATTTTCAAGTTGTCAGGAGGGCCATAGCAAGGTCTTCTGAGCCCCCCCCCAAAAAAAACATATTTTTCGGGGCCCCCCCTCTAAGATTTTAGAGAAATATCTATATTTAATTTTCCATTCAAGTTCCATTTTATAACAAAACCAGCGGAGCTTCGCTGGTCGGATTTTCCAAAACGAACTTAAAATTGAACGAATTTGTAGTTGGGCTGCACTGCTTTCGGCAACGTACACCCATAGGGGCTATGTCCGCTCTGATCTCTAATCATACGAACCTTGAATTATTGTAATTTTTTTATATTTCGATTCAGATTAAATTCAAATTTTCAGCATTTCGTTCACGTTGCTACAGGAACAAATTTGATATTTTTACCACGTTAATTTAATCAAAGGACTTGGAAAATTTAACTAAAAAATTCTTCCATTTAGGAAAAAAATGTCAAAAAAAATTGCCGAAGAACGCCAAAAATTGCATAAAAAAATTTTAAGTTCACAGAGATCAAACTTTACTAGGCTAAAAGATTGAAACCGGGTTTATTTTTTTTTACGAATATTTAAAAAACTATCAGAAAAGTAAAAAAAAAAAAGATAAAAATCACATAAAAATTCTCGAAAATTTTAAAAACAGCAGAAGACAAAATTTGGCAAATAAGTTTGAAACTGAATTCCTTTTACAAATGTTATAAACTGCTAAGTGTTGCTCATAAACAAAATAAATAAATAAAAAATATGGAAGTCGTTTTCGTATTTTCAATTTTCTCTTCATTTTGACAATGCCATCCGCGTAGCCCAGACAGATTTTCTTTAATCAGAAAATATTCACATATAACAATTTTTTCCTGCTTGGATTGGTGCCTTTTATTAAATATATATATGTACAGATTTACTAATTTAAAAAAAAAATTACTTTTGGATGTCGTTTTCATACATTCCGGTTTTCTCCAGTTTAAAATTGTCACCCAAGTTGAAATTTAAAAAGTAAAAAAAAATACCTTCGGATCGAAGGTACCTTTCTGTGGGCAACGAAGACGGGTTTCCTAGTAGATAATAATAAAGACAGAGTCTGCCCAGAGTTTTTCTTTGTCCGACCAGATGTTTTTCTGTTCAGGACAAAATTTGACGGGAAGGTTACCTGTATGCCTGAAGTTATGCACCCCGAAACAGATTTTTAAATTTTTTGATTCGAATTTTTTTAATTTAATTTTTTGTATTTTTTCGAGTTTCGTGCTTTTTCCCTCACATTCGTAAAAGGAATCTATTTTCAATCCATCTTTCCATTTTAGCCGAATATAGTACAGTATTCGATTTTTAAGCAATTCGATTTTTAAATATTTCGCAAATTTTTTATGTGATTTTTAATTTTTTTTGCGTTCTGAAATGATTTTTTGACATTAGTAAAAGCAACCAGGTTTCAGTCTTTTAACTCGATGCACTAAATTTCATCCTTTGCGATTTTTGAATTTTTCACGAACTTTTTTTTTAATTTTTTAAGACCCCCTTTCTAGAAATTTTGAGCTTTGATTCGCGACTTCTTCGTGTTATGAAGGAAAAAAGTCGTGCGTAAAAGTTCAGTTTCCAGTAGGGAAAAGGGCAATGCAGCAAAGTTGGCGGGACACTCCTGTGATTTGATTTCACGAAAATGCATCTTCATATTTAGTAAGGACGTTAGGCAATTTTTACGTTAGATTGGTGAGTTTTCTATATTTTTGCGGAAAATGATCAAATCAAAGCTTTTTTGTGTGTGTGTTTGAACGAAAAAATGTTACGGAAAAAATCCTTCAATTCACTGATTTCTTCTTCTTCTTTTTTTTTTTTTTTTTCTTGAGAGAGAGTGTGTAAAAGGGGGGGGGGGGATAGGGAGGGGTTTTGTGAAAACAGAAAACCCCCCATAACTTCTTAATTTTTGTACATATCAAATCAGTTTAAAGTTTTTATTACTTCTAAAAATAGGGCCAAAATTTTATGTATCACAGATTTTTGATAAAGTTAAAAATGGACTCAAGGGGCGCAAAAAAAAGGGTTTTTGGGAGAAAAAAATTCATAACTTCGTCAATTCTCAAGATATCAATTCCAATTAATTTTATTATAAATCTCCTTAATATTATCTAAAACTTTTACATTCACAAGTTTTTGATAGGACCAATTCGTACCGCAAAAAAAAAAAAAAAAATAAATAAATAAATAAAAACGAAAACAAAAAGGGGGTTTGAAGAAGTAAAAAATCCGTAACTCCGTCAATTCAAAAGATATAAAATCCCCATGAATATATGATATATCATCTTAATATCGTCTACAACATCTATATAGACAAGTTTTGGATAGGACCAATTTTTACAGCAAAAACAAATTTTAAAAAAAATAGCGGTTGAAGAAAAAAATCATCTAAGTAAGGGTGTATTCAAATCCAAACTGCGTATTTTCTGACTCATTTTACAATTCATTTTTGCTCTCAAAGGCTTCCAATCGGTACGTTTTCTTACTCAGAAACTATATAATGTACCGTAATGGTCGATTTTTTGATAGAGGCAGAATATATTTTTAAAAAAATGCTGTTAAAGGGGGCATTTTGAACCACATTTCCCGAAGCGGATTGTGTTGGAAAAATCATTGCATTAAGGATGCACTCAAATTCAAACTGCTTATTTTCTGACTCATTTTTCAATTCATTTTTGCTCTCAAACGCATTTAATTGGTAGATTCGCTTATTCAGAAACTATATAATGTACTGCAATGATCGAGTTTTTGATAGAGGCAGAATATATTTCAAAAAATGATGTCAAATTGGGCATTTTCAACGGAATTTCCCGAAGCAATTGTGTTATCACTTTCTTCTGGACACGATAACTTCCGAAATTCTGCACAAATCTCTTCCAAACTGATACATAAAATCAAGGAACATAAAATCTCGGTCATGTTCGTTAATGGGAAAAAGTTGACAAAGGGGATGGAAATAGGGAGGGGTTTTTTGAAAACCGAAAAAACCTCATAACTTCTTAATTTTTGTACATATCAAATCAGTTTAAAGTTTTTATTACTTCTAAAAATAGCGCCAAAAATTCATGCATCACAGATTTTTGATAAAATTTAAAATAGGCTCAAGGGGCGCAAAAATAGGGTTTTGGGGGGGAAAAAATTCCTTACTTCGTCAATTCTAAAGATATCAAATCCAATAATTTCATTATACATCTCTTTAATATTATCTACAACTTTTACATTCACAAGTTTTTGATAGGACCAATTCGTACCGGAAAAAAAAATTAATTAAAAAAAAATTAAAAACGAAAACAAAAAGGGGGGGGGGGGGGTTGAAGAAGAAAATTTTTCATAACTCCGTCAATTCACAAGATATAAAATCTCCATGAATTTATCATATATCTTCTTAATATTGTGTTCAACATTTATATAGACAAGTTTTTGATAGGCCAATTCTTACAGCAAAAACAAATTAAAAATACATAGCGGTTGAAGAAAAAAATCATCTTATTAAGGGTGCATTCAAATCCAAACTGTCTATTTTCTTACTCATTTTTAAATTCATTTTTGCTCTCAAAAGCATTCAACTGCTAGATTCTCTTATTCAGAAACTATATAATGTACAGTAAGGATCGATTTTTTGATAGAAGCAGAATATATTTCAAAAAATGATGTCAAATTGGGCATTTTGGACAGAATTTTCCGAAGCGATTGTGTTAGTAACGAAAAATATTGCCCTACTGAGAAAATAATTGTTTATTAATAAAGTTATAATTAATTAAAGAAAAATAAAACCACAGGTCGCTTATAAATCTTTTCAAAAATCACGTCAGCATGTTTCATATTTTTTCTGAAAATGTGCCAGAAAATTTCGAGTTGTTGAGTATGGAAAAATATTTTTTTTAATATCGCTTTAACATGATTCTGAAAAAACCAGCTATTCATTTTGTCATATTTAAATATATTTAATACTCATATTTGAAAACTTGTCAAAAGCAGACAGATAAAACTGTTAAAGTGGATTTATATCTAATAATGATTTAGTTTTTGTTGGTGAAATTAGTATACCTAACTTCGAAATCTACCTCTGTCTGTAGGTCGGGCCGGCAGGGATTTTTTTAACCTTATTGGGGCCCCAACGAGATTAAAAAGCATATGTTTAAAACATTTGAATAATAAAAATTGGGCCTAAAAGTTTTGAATCTTGAGTTCCAACTTTTCCTCACTTTCATAGGTTGCCCTAAAAAAGTCAATTAAAAAAGTATTTAGAGCCTGCAAATTTTCTTTCATCTCGGCACCTATAAAAAGAATCGCGACTGTAAAAAAAAAAGCACATTTCGTTGAAGGAAGTAATAGTATTAAGGAAGTTTTGAAACTTATTGGGGCCCCCAACGAGATTAAAAAGCATATTTTTAAAACATTTGAATAATAAAAATGGGGCCTAAAAGTTTTGAATCTTCAGCTCCAACTTTTCCTCACTTTTATAGGGGGCTTTAAAAAAGACAATCCAAAAAGAATTTAGAGCCTGCAAAATTTCTTTCATCTGGGAACCTTTAAAGAGAATGCTGGCTATAGAAAGAAAGTGCATATCTGTTTTGGTCAAAAGAAGTAATGGTATTAAGAAAGCATTGAGCCTTATTGGGTCCCCCAACGAGATTAAAAAGCATATTTTTAAAACACTAGGGGGCGCTGCCTCCTACGAGCTACGCTCGTCAACCCCCGTTCAGACACAGCAGACTCTAAAAGCAGGCTAATTTGATCGGCTTAAAAAATATTTCGGAAGATTGAATTATAAGTTAAACAGTGGCGATCTCCCTATAAACGGGTTTCTATTCATTTCTCTTTGATTGGGGAATTTTAAAGCCAAATCAGCGCTATTAAATGATACAATGGCTGTTTCCGTCTTTGATTAAATAAAATCAGTTGACATTTCAAAATAAGCTAAAATAAAATGAATTAAATAAACAGTCTTATCCTCCCGGTATTTTTTAGCAAAGCGAAAAGAATTTTTTTTTTTTTTAATGACACTTTAAATGTCAAATTTTTTAATCTGACGTAATTTTCACTAAACTTTTCTTTCTCCTTTTACTATTCACGTGAAAATAATTTTATTAGAAATGAAATATTATTTGCGCTATCCTAATAAAAATAGTTGAAAATATCCTCTTAAAATATTACATAAACGTCTCACGCAATTTTTAAATGTAAACTGATTTGCAATATTATTTTTTATTCATTTTACGTTATGTGTAATGTGACGTAAATGTGACGTAATTTCTCCTATTTAAGACTTCTAACGCATGTTAATGAATTTATTATTTTACAACATTCTTTCACTTTTAAAATTCACGTGTAATATGGTTTTTATGATAATTTTCAATGAGTTCCTGCTTTTTATATTTTCTTGTTTATAATAGTCACGTGTAAAATAATTTTTTAATTTGAAGCAAATATTATTATTTGAGCTTTTTATACAGTTGGCAACAGTTTAAATTAATACCAATTTCTAAAATGTGTAAAAAAATATCTCTCGAAATGCTGAAATTTGAATTTAAAATGGAAATAAAACCTCAAAAATGAGTCAAATTAATAAACTGAGTGCAGTCTGCACACCGGGAAATTCTGACGCATAAAATGATCTAAAAATGATTAAATTCCGATGTACAGTTTTTGCTGCTATAAAACTTTTTTAATGGAACGATTTTGTCCAACTTTAGCATTAAATATCTCTTTAAATATTTCTTCGATTTGAAAACTGTCTGCATCAGCGTGTTTATCAAACATTTTTCTATAATTCCACATATTCTCAAATTTTTGTATGCAATATTTTGCTTAATATTAACGAAGAAAGACCTCCGGTCACAAAAAATTCAAAACCGGCGGCGGTGACAGCGGTAGTTACTTTTTTTTAGAATAGAGAGATTTGAATAAAAAAATGAAGCCTAAAAGTTTTGAATCTTGGGCTCCAACTTTTCCTCACATTTATGGGGCCCCCTAAAAAAGACCAAAAAGAATTTATAGCCTGCAAAATTTCTTTCATCTGGGCACCTATAAAGAGACTACTGGCTATAGAAAACAAAAGCGCATATCTGTTTTGGTCAAAAGAAGTAATAGTATTAAAAAAGCTTTGAACCTTATTGGGGCCCCCAACGAGATTAAAAAGCATATTTTAAAAACATTTGAATAAAAAGATGGGGACTAAAAGTTTTGAATCTTAGGCTCCAACTTTTCCTCACGTTTATAGGGGGCCCTAAAAAAGACAATTCAAAAGAATGTAGAGCCTGCAAAATTTCTTTCATCTGGGAACCTTTAAAGATTTGAATAAAAAAATGAGCCCTAAAAGTTTTGAATCTTGGGCTCCAACTTTTCCTCACATTTATGGGGCCCGCTAAAAAAGACCAAAAAGAATTTATAGCCTGCAAAATTTCTTTCATCTGGGCACCTATAAAGAGACTACTGGCTATAGAAAACAAAAGCGCATATCTGTTTTGGTCAAAAGAAGTAATAGTATTAAGGAAGCTTTGAACCTTATTGGGGCCCCCAACGAGATTAAAAAGCATATTTTAAAAACATTTGAATAAAAAGATGGGGACTAAAAGTTTTGAATCTTAGGCTCCAACTTTTCCTCACGTTTATAGGGGGCCCTAAAAAAGACAATTCAAAAGAATGTAGAGCCTGCAAAATTTCTTTCATCTGGGAACCTTTAAAGATTTGAATAAAAAAATTAGCCCTAAAAGTTTTTAATCTTGGGCTCCAACTTTTCCTCACATTTATGGGGCCCCCTAAAAAAGACCAAAAAGAATTTATAGCCTGCAAAATTTCTTTCATCTGGGCACCTATAAAGAGACTACTGGCTATAGAAAACAAAAGCGCATATCTGTTTTGGTCAAAAGAAGTAATAGTATTAAGGAAGCTTTGAACCTTATTGGGGCCCCCAACGAGATTAAAAAGCATATTTTAAAAACATTTGAATAAAAAGATGGGGACTAAAAGTTTTGAATCTTAGGCTCCAACTTTTCCTCACGTTTATAGGGGGCCCTAAAAAAGACAATTCAAAAGAATGTAGAGCCTGCAAAATTTCTTTCATCTGGGAACCTTTAAAGATTTGAATAAAAAAATGAGCCCTAAAAGTTTTTAATCTTGGGCTCCAACTTTTCCTCACATTTATGGGGCCCCCTAAAAAAGACCAAAAAGAATTTATAGCCTGCAAAATTTCTTTCATCTGGGCACCTATAAAGAGACTACTGGCTATAGAAAACAAAAGCGCATATCTGTTTTGGTCAAAAGAAGTAATAGTATTAAGGAAGCTTTGAACCTTATTGGGGCCCCCAACGAGATTAAAAAGCATATTTTAAAAACATTTGAATAAAAAGATGGGGACTAAAAGTTTTGAATCTTAGGCTCCAACTTTTCCTCACGTTTATAGGGGGCCCTAAAAAAGACAATTCAAAAGAATGTAGAGCCTGCAAAATTTCTTTCATCTGGGAACCTTTAAAGATTTGAATAAAAAAATGAGCCCTAAAAGTTTTGAATCTTGGGCTCCAACTTTTCCTCACATTTATGGGGCCCCCTAAAAAAGACCTAAAAGAATTTATAGCCTGCAAAATTTCTTTCATCTGGGCACCTATAAAGAGACTACTGGCTATAGAAAACAAAAGCGCATATCTGTTTTGGTCAAAAGAAGTAATAGTATTAAGGAAGCTTTGAACCTTATTGGGGCCCCCAACGAGATTAAAAAGCATATTTTAAAAACATTTGAATAAAAAGATGGGGACTAAAAGTTTTGAATCTTAGGCTCCAACTTTTCCTCACGTTTATAGGGGGCCCTAAAAAAGACAATTCAAAAGAATGTAGAGCCTGCAAAATTTCTTTCATCTGGGAACCTTTAAAGATTTGAATAAAAAAATGAGCCCTAAAAGTTTTTAATCTTGGGCTCCAACTTTTCCTCACATTTATGGGGCCCCCTAAAAAAGACCAAAAAGAATTTATAGCCTGCAAAATTTCTTTCATCTGGGCACCTATAAAGAGACTACTGGCTATAGAAAACAAAAGCGCATATCTGTTTTGGTCAAAAGAAGTAATAGTATTAAGGAAGCTTTGAACCTTATTGGGGCCCCCAACGAGATTAAAAAGCATATTTTAAAAACATTTGAATAAAAAGATGGGGACTAAAAGTTTTGAATCTTGGGCTCCAACTTTTCCTCACGTTTATAGGGGGCCCTAAAAAAGACAATTCAAAAGAATGTAGAGCCTGCAAAATTTCTTTCATCTGGGAACCTTTAAAGATTTGAATAAAAAAATGAGCCCTAAAAGTTTTGAATCTTGGGCTCCAACTTTTCCTCACATTTATGGGGCCCCCTAAAAAAGACCAAAAAGAATTTATAGCCTGCAAAATTTCTTTCATCTGGGCACCTATAAAGAGACTACTGGCTATAGAAAACAAAAGCGCATATCTGTTTTGGTCAAAAGAAGTAATAGTATTAAGGAAGCTTTGAACCTTATTGGGGCCCCCAACGAGATTAAAAAGCATATTTTAAAAACATTTGAATAAAAAGATGGGGACTAAAAGTTTTGAATCTTAGGCTCCAACTTTTCCTCACGTTTATAGGGGGCCCTAAAAAAGACAATTCAAAAGAATGTAGAGCCTGCAAAATTTCTTTCATCTGGGAACCTTTAAAGATTTGAATAAAAAAATGAGCCCTAAAAGTTTTGAATCTTGGGCTCCAAATTTTCCTCACATTTATGGGGCCCCCTAAAAAAGACCAAAAAGAATTTATAGCCTGCAAAATTTCTTTCATCTGGGCACCTATAAAGAGACTACTGGCTATAGAAAACAAAAGCGCATATCTGTTTTGGTCAAAAGAAGTAATAGTATTAAGGAAACTTTGAACCTTATTGGGGCCCCCAACGAGATTAAAAAGCATATTTTAAAAACATTTGAATAAAAAGATGGGGACTAAAAGTTTTGAATCTTAGGCTCCAACTTTTCCTCACGTTTATAGGGGGCCCTAAAAAAGACAATTCAAAAGAATGTAGAGCCTGCAAAATTTCTTTCATCTGGGAACCTTTAAAGATTTGAATAAAAAAATGAGCCCTAAAAGTTTTGAATCTTGGGCTCCAACTTTTCCTCACATTTATGGGGCCCCCTAAAAAAGACTAAAAAGAATTTATAGCCTGCAAAATTTCTTTCATCTGGGCACCTATAAAGAGACTACTGGCTATAGAAAACAAAAGCGCATATCTGTTTTGGTCAAAAGAAGTAATAGTATTAAGGAAGCTTTGAACCTCATTGGGGCCCCCAACGAGATTAAAAAGCATATTTTAAAAACATTTGAATAAAAAGATGGGGACTAAAAGTTTTGAATCTTAGGCTCCAACTTTTCCTCACGTTTATAGGGGGCCCTAAAAAAGACAATTCAAAAGAATGTAGAGCCTGCAAAATTTCTTTCATCTGGGAACCTTTAAAGATTTGAATAAAAAAATGAGCCCTAAAAGTTTTGAATCTTGGGCTCCAACTTTTCCTCACATTTATGGGGCCCCCTAAAAAAGACCAAAAAGAATTTATAGCCTGCAAAATTTCTTTCATCTGGGCACCTATAAAGAGACTACTGGCTATAGAAAACAAAAGCGCATATCTGTTTTGGTCAAAAGATGTAATAGTATTAAGGAAGCTTTGAACCTTATTGGGGCCCCCAACGAGATTAAAAAGCATATTTTAAAAACATTTGAATAAAAAGATGGGGACTAAAAGTTTTGAATCTTAGGCTCCAACTTTTCCTCACGTTTATAGGGGGCCCTAAAAAAGACAATTCAAAAGAATGTAGAGCCTGCAAAATTTCTTTCATCTGGGAACCTTTAAAGATTTGAATAAAAAAATGAGCCCTAAAAGTTTTGAATCTTGGGCTCCAACTTTTCCTCACATTTATGGGGCCCCCTAAAAAAGACCAAAAAGAATTTATAGCCTGCAAAATTTCTTTCATCTGGGCACCTATAAAGAGACTACTGGCTATAGAAAACAAAAGCGCATATCTGTTTTGGTCAAAAGAAGTAATAGTATTAAGGAAGCTTTGAACCTCATTGGGGCCCCCAACGAGATTAAAAAGCATATTTTAAAAACATTTGAATAAAAAGATGGGGACTAAAAGTTTTGAATCTTAGGCTCCAACTTTTCCTCACGTTTATAGGGGGCCCTAAAAAAGACAATTCAAAAGAATGTAGAGCCTGCAAAATTTCTTTCATCTGGGAACCTTTAAAGATTTGAATAAAAAAATGAGCCCTAAAAGTTTTGAATCTTGGGCTCCAACTTTTCCTCACATTTATGGGGCCCCCTAAAAAAGACCAAAAAGAATTTATAGCCTGCAAAATTTCTTTCATCTGGGCACCTATAAAGAGACTACTGGCTATAGAAAACAAAAGCGCATATCTGTTTTGGTCAAAAGAAGTAATAGTATTAAGGAAGCTTTGAACCTCATTGGGGCCCCCAACGAGATTAAAAAGCATATTTTAAAAACATTTGAATAAAAAGATGGGGACTAAAAGTTTTGAATCTTAGGCTCCAACTTTTCCTCACGTTTATAGGGGGCCCTAAAAAAGACAATTCAAAAGAATGTAGAGCCTGCAAAATTTCTTTCATCTGGGAACCTTTAAAGATTTGAATAAAAAAATGAGCCCTAAAAGTTTTTAATCTTGGGCTCCAACTTTTCCTCACATTTATGGGGCCCCCTAAAAAAGACCAAAAAGAATTTATAGCCTGCAAAATTTCTTTCATCTGGGCACCTATAAAGAGACTACTTGCTATAGAAAACAAAAGCGCATATCTGTTTTGGTCAAAAGAAGTAATAGTATTAAGGAAGCTTTGAACCTTATTGGGGCCCCCAACGAGATTAAAAAGCATATTTTAAAAACATTTGAATAAAAAGATGGGGACTAAAAGTTTTGAATCTTAGGCTCCAACTTTTCCTCACGTTTATAGGGGGCCCTAAAAAAGACAATTCAAAAGAATGTAGAGCCTGCAAAATTTCTTTCATCTGGGAACCTTTAAAGATTTGAATAAAAAAATGAGCCCTAAAAGTTTTGAATCTTGGGCTCCAACTTTTCCTCACATTTATGGGGCCCCCTAAAAAAGACCAAAAAGAATTTATAGCCTGCAAAATTTCTTTCATCTGGGCACCTATAAAGAGACTACTGGCTATAGAAAACAAAAGCGCATATCTGTTTTGGTCAAAAGAAGTAATAGTATTAAGGAAGCTTTGAACCTCATTGGGGCCCCCAACGAGATTAAAAAGCATATTTTAAAAACATTTGAATAAAAAGATGGGGACTAAAAGTTTTGAATCTTAGGCTCCAACTTTTCCTCACGTTTATAGGGGGCCCTAAAAAAGACAATTCAAAAGAATGTAGAGCCTGCAAAATTTCTTTCATCTGGGAACCTTTAAAGATTTGAATAAAAAAATGAGCCCTAAAAGTTTTTAATCTTGGGCTCCAACTTTTCCTCACATTTATGGGGCCCCCTAAAAAAGACCAAAAAGAATTTATAGCCTGCAAAATTTCTTTCATCTGGGCACCTATAAAGAGACTACTGGCTATAGAAAACAAAAGCGCATATCTGTTTTGGTCAAAAGAAGTAATAGTATTAAGGAAGCTTTGAACCTTATTGGGGCCCCCAACGAGATTAAAAAGCATATTTTAAAAACATTTGAATAAAAAGATGGGGACTAAAAGTTTTGAATCTTAGGCTCCAACTTTTCCTCACGTTTATAGGGGGCCCTAAAAAAGACAATTCAAAAGAATGTAGAGCCTGCAAAATTTCTTTCATCTGGGAACCTTTAAAGATTTGAATAAAAAAATGAGCCCTAAAAGTTTTGAATCTTGGGCTCCAACTTTTCCTCACATTTATGGGGCCCCCTAAAAAAGACCAAAAAGAATTTATAGCCTGCAAAATTTCTTTCATCTGGGCACCTATAAAGAGACTACTGGCTATAGAAAACAAAAGCGCATATCTGTTTTGGTCAAAAGAAGTAATAGTATTAAGGAAGCTTTGAACCTTATTGGGGCCCCCAACGAGATTAAAAAGCATATTTTAAAAACATTTGAATAAAAAGATGGGGACTAAAAGTTTTGAATCTTAGGCTCCAACTTTTCCTCACGTTTATAGGGGGCCCTAAAAAAGACAATTCAAAAGAATGTAGAGCCTGCAAAATTTCTTTCATCTGGGAACCTTTAAAGATTTGAATAAATAAATGAGCCCTAAAAGTTTTGAATCTTGGGCTCCAACTTTTCCTCACATTTATGGGGCCCCCTAAAAAAGACCAAAAAGAATTTATAGCCTGCAAAATTTCTTTCATCTGGGCACCTATAAAGAGACTACTGGCTATAGAAAACAAAAGCGCATATCTGTTTTGGTCAAAAGATGTAATAGTATTAAGGAAGCTTTGAACCTTATTGGGGCCCCCAACGAGATTAAAAAGCATATTTTAAAAACATTTGAATAAAAAGATGGGGACTAAAAGTTTTGAATCTTAGGCTCCAACTTTTCCTCACGTTTATAGGGGGCCCTAAAAAAGACAATTCAAAAGAATGTAGAGCCTGCAAAATTTCTTTCATCTGGGAACCTTTAAAGATTTGAATAAAAAAATGAGCCCTAAAAGTTTTGAATCTTGGGCTCCAACTTTTCCTCACATTTATGGGGCCCCCTAAAAAAGACTAAAAAGAATTTATAGCCTGCAAAATTTCTTTCATCTGGGCACCTATAAAGAGACTACTGGCTATAGAAAACAAAAGCGCATATCTGTTTTGGTCAAAAGAAGTAATAGTATTAAGGAAGCTTTGAACCTCATTGGGGCCCCCAACGAGATTAAAAAGCATATTTTAAAAACATTTGAATAAAAAGATGGGGACTAAAAGTTTTGAATCTTAGGCTCCAACTTTTCCTCACGTTTATAGGGGGCCCTAAAAAAGACAATTCAAAAGAATGTAGAGCCTGCAAAATTTCTTTCATCTGGGAACCTTTAAAGATTTGAATAAAAAAATGAGCCCTAAAAGTTTTGAATCTTGGGCTCCAACTTTTCCTCACATTTATGGGGCCCCCTAAAAAAGACCAAAAAGAATTTATAGCCTGCAAAATTTCTTTCATCTGGGCACCTATAAAGAGACTACTGGCTATAGAAAACAAAAGCGCATATCTGTTTTGGTCAAAAGATGTAATAGTATTAAGGAAGCTTTGAACCTTATTGGGGCCCCCAACGAGATTAAAAAGCATATTTTAAAAACATTTGAATAAAAAGATGGGGACTAAAAGTTTTGAATCTTAGGCTCCAACTTTTCCTCACGTTTATAGGGGGCCCTAAAAAAGACAATTCAAAAGAATGTAGAGCCTGCAAAATTTCTTTCATCTGGGAACCTTTAAAGATTTGAATAAAAAAATGAGCCCTAAAAGTTTTGAATCTTGGGCTCCAACTTTTCCTCACATTTATGGGGCCCCCTAAAAAAGACCAAAAAGAATTTATAGCCTGCAAAATTTCTTTCATCTGGGCACCTATAAAGAGACTACTGGCTATAGAAAACAAAAGCGCATATCTGTTTTGGTCAAAAGAAGTAATAGTATTAAGGAAGCTTTGAACCTCATTGGGGCCCCCAACGAGATTAAAAAGCATATTTTAAAAACATTTGAATAAAAAGATGGGGACTAAAAGTTTTGAATCTTAGGCTCCAACTTTTCCTCACGTTTATAGGGGGCCCTAAAAAAGACAATTCAAAAGAATGTAGAGCCTGCAAAATTTCTTTCATCTGGGAACCTTTAAAGATTTGAATAAAAAAATGAGCCCTAAAAGTTTTTAATCTTGGGCTCCAACTTTTCCTCACATTTATGGGGCCCCCTAAAAAAGACCAAAAAGAATTTATAGCCTGCAAAATTTCTTTCATCTGGGCACCTATAAAGAGACTACTGGCTATAGAAAACAAAAGCGCATATCTGTTTTGGTCAAAAGAAGTAATAGTATTAAGGAAGCTTTGAACCTTATTGGGGCCCCCAACGAGATTAAAAAGCATATTTTAAAAACATTTGAATAAAAAGATGGGGACTAAAAGTTTTGAATCTTAGGCTCCAACTTTTCCTCACGTTTATAGGGGGCCCTAAAAAAGACAATTCAAAAGAATGTAGAGCCTGCAAAATTTCTTTCATCTGGGAACCTTTAAAGATTTGAATAAAAAAATGAGCCCTAAAAGTTTTGAATCTTGGGCTCCAACTTTTCCTCACATTTATGGGGCCCCCTAAAAAAGACCAAAAAGAATTTATAGCCTGCAAAATTTCTTTCATCTGGGCACCTATAAAGAGACTACTGGCTATAGAAAACAAAAGCGCATATCTGTTTTGGTCAAAAGAAGTAATAGTATTAAGGAAGCTTTGAACCTCATTGGGGCCCCCAACGAGATTAAAAAGCATATTTTAAAAACATTTGAATAAAAAGATGGGGACTAAAAGTTTTGAATCTTAGGCTCCAACTTTTCCTCACGTTTATAGGGGGCCCTAAAAAAGACAATTCAA
This sequence comes from Maratus speciosus, assembly GCA_963932465.1. Taxonomy (NCBI): domain Eukaryota; kingdom Metazoa; phylum Arthropoda; class Arachnida; order Araneae; family Salticidae; genus Maratus; species Maratus speciosus. The sequence goes on from OZ010788.1 coordinate 630,015,949, forward strand.
AAGAATGTAGAGCCTGCAAAATTTCTTTCATCTGGGAACCTTTAAAGATTTGAATAAAAAAATGAGCCCTAAAAGTTTTTAATCTTGGGCTCCAACTTTTCCTCACATTTATGGGGCCCCCTAAAAAAGACCAAAAAGAATTTATAGCCTGCAAAATTTCTTTCATCTGGGCACCTATAAAGAGACTACTTGCTATAGAAAACAAAAGCGCATATCTGTTTTGGTCAAAAGAAGTAATAGTATTAAGGAAGCTTTGAACCTTATTGGGGCCCCCAACGAGATTAAAAAGCATATTTTAAAAACATTTGAATAAAAAGATGGGGACTAAAAGTTTTGAATCTTAGGCTCCAACTTTTCCTCACGTTTATAGGGGGCCCTAAAAAAGACAATTCAAAAGAATGTAGAGCCTGCAAAATTTCTTTCATCTGGGAACCTTTAAAGATTTGAATAAAAAAATGAGCCCTAAAAGTTTTGAATCTTGGGCTCCAACTTTTCCTCACATTTATGGGGCCCCCTAAAAAAGACCAAAAAGAATTTATAGCCTGCAAAATTTCTTTCATCTGGGCACCTATAAAGAGACTACTGGCTATAGAAAACAAAAGCGCATATCTGTTTTGGTCAAAAGAAGTAATAGTATTAAGGAAGCTTTGAACCTCATTGGGGCCCCCAACGAGATTAAAAAGCATATTTTAAAAACATTTGAATAAAAAGATGGGGACTAAAAGTTTTGAATCTTAGGCTCCAACTTTTCCTCACGTTTATAGGGGGCCCTAAAAAAGACAATTCAAAAGAATGTAGAGCCTGCAAAATTTCTTTCATCTGGGAACCTTTAAAGATTTGAATAAAAAAATGAGCCCTAAAAGTTTTTAATCTTGGGCTCCAACTTTTCCTCACATTTATGGGGCCCCCTAAAAAAGACCAAAAAGAATTTATAGCCTGCAAAATTTCTTTCATCTGGGCACCTATAAAGAGACTACTGGCTATAGAAAACAAAAGCGCATATCTGTTTTGGTCAAAAGAAGTAATAGTATTAAGGAAGCTTTGAACCTTATTGGGGCCCCCAACGAGATTAAAAAGCATATTTTAAAAACATTTGAATAAAAAGATGGGGACTAAAAGTTTTGAATCTTAGGCTCCAACTTTTCCTCACGTTTATAGGGGGCCCTAAAAAAGACAATTCAAAAGAATGTAGAGCCTGCAAAATTTCTTTCATCTGGGAACCTTTAAAGATTTGAATAAAAAAATGAGCCCTAAAAGTTTTGAATCTTGGGCTCCAACTTTTCCTCACATTTATGGGGCCCCCTAAAAAAGACCAAAAAGAATTTATAGCCTGCAAAATTTCTTTCATCTGGGCACCTATAAAGAGACTACTGGCTATAGAAAACAAAAGCGCATATCTGTTTTGGTCAAAAGAAGTAATAGTATTAAGGAAGCTTTGAACCTTATTGGGGCCCCCAACGAGATTAAAAAGCATATTTTAAAAACATTTGAATAAAAAGATGGGGACTAAAAGTTTTGAATCTTAGGCTCCAACTTTTCCTCACGTTTATAGGGGGCCCTAAAAAAGACAATTCAAAAGAATGTAGAGCCTGCAAAATTTCTTTCATCTGGGAACCTTTAAAGATTTGAATAAATAAATGAGCCCTAAAAGTTTTGAATCTTGGGCTCCAACTTTTCCTCACATTTATGGGGCCCCCTAAAAAAGACCAAAAAGAATTTATAGCCTGCAAAATTTCTTTCATCTGGGCACCTATAAAGAGACTACTGGCTATAGAAAACAAAAGCGCATATCTGTTTTGGTCAAAAGATGTAATAGTATTAAGGAAGCTTTGAACCTTATTGGGGCCCCCAACGAGATTAAAAAGCATATTTTAAAAACATTTGAATAAAAAGATGGGGACTAAAAGTTTTGAATCTTAGGCTCCAACTTTTCCTCACGTTTATAGGGGGCCCTAAAAAAGACAATTCAAAAGAATGTAGAGCCTGCAAAATTTCTTTCATCTGGGAACCTTTAAAGATTTGAATAAAAAAATGAGCCCTAAAAGTTTTGAATCTTGGGCTCCAACTTTTCCTCACATTTATGGGGCCCCCTAAAAAAGACTAAAAAGAATTTATAGCCTGCAAAATTTCTTTCATCTGGGCACCTATAAAGAGTCTACTGGCTATAGAAAACAAAAGCGCATATCTGTTTTGGTCAAAAGAAGTAATAGTATTAAGGAAGCTTTGAACCTTATTGGGGCCCCCAACGAGATTAAAAAGCATATTTTAAAAACATTTGAATAAAAAGATGGGGACTAAAAGTTTTGAATCTTAGGCTCCAACTTTTCCTCACGTTTATAGGGGGCCCTAAAAAAGACAATTCAAAAGAATGTAGAGCCTGCAAAATTTCTTTCATCTGGGAACCTTTAAAGATTTGAATAAAAAAATGAGCCCTAAAAGTTTTGAATCTTGGGCTCCAACTTTTCCTCACATTTATGGGGCCCCCTAAAAAAGACCAAAAAGAATTTATAGCCTGCAAAATTTCTTTCATCTGGGCACCTATAAAGAGACTACTGGCTATAGAAAACAAAAGCGCATATCTGTTTTGGTCAAAAGAAGTAATAGTATTAAGGAAGCTTTGAACCTTATTGGGGCCCCCAACGAGATTAAAAAGCATATTTTAAAAACATTTGAATAAAAAGATGGGGACTAAAAGTTTTGAATCTTAGGCTCCAACTTTTCCTCACGTTTATAGGGGGCCCTAAAAAAGACAATTCAAAAGAATGTAGAGCCTGCAAAATTTCTTTCATCTGGGAACCTTTAAAGATTTGAATAAAAAAATGAGCCCTAAAAGTTTTGAATCTTGGGCTCCAACTTTTCCTCACATTTACGGGGCCCCCTAAAAAAGACCAAAAAGAATTTATAGCCTGCAAAATTTCTTTCATCTGGGCACCTATAAAGAGACTACTGGCTATAGAAAACAAAAGCGCATATCTGTTTTGGTCAAAAGAAGTAATAGTATTAAGGAAGCTTTGAACCTTATTGGGGCCCCCAACGAGATTAAAAAGCATATTTTAAAAACATTTGAATAAAAAGATGGGGACTAAAAGTTTTGAATCTTAGGCTCCAACTTTTCCTCACGTTTATAGGGGGCCCTAAAAAAGACAATTCAAAAGAATGTAGAGCCTGCAAAATTTCTTTCATCTGGGAACCTTTAAAGATTTGAATAAAAAAATGAGCCCTAAAAGTTTTTAATCTTGGGCTCCAACTTTTCCTCACGTTTATAGGGGCCCCTAAAAAAGACAATTCAAAAAGAATTTAGAGCCTGCAAAATTTCTTTCATCTAGGAACCTTTAAAGAGAATATTGGCTATAGAAAGAAAACGCATATCTCTTTTGGTCAAAAAAAGTAATAGTATTAAGAAAGCTTTGGACCTTGTTGGAGCCCCCAACGAGATTAAAAAGCATATTTTTAAAACATTTGAACAATAAAAATGGGGCCTAAAAGTTTCGAATCTTGAGTTGCAACTTTTCCTCACTTTTATTGGGGGCCCCCAAAAAGACAATTTAAAAAGTATTAAGAGCGTGCAAAATTTCTTTCATCTGGGCACCTTTCAAAAGAATAATGACTATAGAAAGGAAGCACATTTGGTTGAAGGAAGTAATAGTATTAAGGAAGTTTTGAAACTTATTGGACATATTTTTTAAAAATTTGAATAAAAAAAATGGTTAAAAGTTTTGAATCTTGGGCTCCAACTTTTCCGCACTTTTATAGGGGGCTCTAAAAAAGACAATTCAAAAAGAATTTAGAGCCTGCAAATTTTCTTTCATCAGGGAACCATTAAGAAGAATCGTGACTGTAAAAAAAAAGCACATTTGGTTGAAGGAAGTAATAGTATTGAAGAAGTTTTGAACCTTTGGTTTCACCTTTTTCGCCCATTGATAGGCGCATCCCAAAAATACTAAAATGCCATTTTATTTTTTAAGTAGAAATTACAGCCTTCAAAAACTTTTATAAAGAATGGTGGATATAGAAGAAAAGCACATATCTGTTTTCTATTTCTAAATCTAGTCAAGATCTTTGACCAAAAGAAGAAGAAAAAAAAAAAAAAAAAATGAAATTTTGATAAAACAAAAAAAATGTTATTAAAAATACATAAAAAAATAATTTTAAAAGTTAAAAAAAACATTCGGCTGAAAGGTACAATAGCTCACTACTGGGCCCCTGACTTTGCCCCCCCCCCCCCCTATGGGGGGCGGTCGCTACGGCCCTGGTTGTCAGTGCTGTCCTTCGTGTGTAAAGAAGGAATAGAAATATTGCATTTTTACCTCAAAAATTTTCAAAAATAACTTTTTTCTCATTACGGAATAAAAATATTCTAAATAATTTTTAATATAGTCTTTCCATTCCTAAGGCTAATAATCAGAATTGAAATTTTAAGCATGTAGACAATACCTTGATTTCGCATCCACTTTTAATGTAAATTTTAATACTTAAATAAACAATCCTGAAATTTATTATTTTACATTTACTCATAAATAGATATAATCTGCTTATAGACTGATTTTCATTAAAATCTGTGACATATCTGCCACAGTTGATTTGCTCATTTTGCATGGAATGACCCATATGCTTTTGATTTCCTACCCTGACGAGGACAATAACAATTTTTCCAAATGTTTAAAGCATTGTTCTGTTAAGTTTAAGATAGATTTTTCATAATGATATCACAAAACTCTAAATTTTAAAAATTTATTAGCTTTTTACTATATGGCGGCTGTGAATCGGTGAATATTTGAATTAGTCTTTAAAAGTTAAAATTGTTTCAGCTACCATATCTACTATTCAGTCTACTGTCCACCAGTGGCGTAGCTAGAGCATTTTGTTAGGCAGGGTGTCGACATCGAATTTACCGAATGTTCATAGTAAAATCACCGAATGATTACATTTTTTAATTTTCTATTCTTCCATATTTATGCCTTATTTATATTTTGGAGTGAGCACTGTGAAAATTATTTGTTGTATGACAACAATAAAAATATTAAAATTACTAATGATGGCGTTAAAAACAAAAATCCATGCCGGTGCTAGACCATATGAATAAAAGCATATTTTTATTTTAGGCAAAAATTTCATTATGAAATAAATATTGACAATTTTGTTTGAAGCAGTCATAAAATGCGATTAAATATATAGCGTGTTCTTTCTAAACGTGGTCGGATAGCTAATTTCTAAACATTTAGTCTTAGATATACATAGTTCTAATTACAAAAACTTTTCAAACTAACTAAACAATTATTCTAAATTAATCTAATTCCATTTGAGTCAATAAATGCATTTCGGAAAAAGTTAAAAAAATTAACATTTATACCATATAAGTTATATTTAGTGAAAAAGACCTTGTGCTTTGACATGTAAAATGAAAAAAAAAAATCATATTTCTACAACCAAAACATACCGAGTTATGCGACTTTGAAATTCGGAAATTTGTCGGATTTAACGCAGCGCACCGAAGTGATGTGCTATTTCGACCTAAGTGCACCAGGATTAACGTTGCTGAAGGAAAGAGGCGAAATGGGGGGGGGGGGAAATCAAACGAATTCGACGGTGTACGCTGCCGAAGACAGTATGGCGCCCCAATTCTAGGTTCCTTTAAACATATATAATGATGCAAATTCGAGGGTGTACAGTGATATGAACAGTTTGAGCCCCAATTTTAGGTTCGTATAAAAATATAAAATCTTTTAAATTCGAGGGTATACACTGCCGAATCCACTGAGTCCCTGACACTAGGTTCAACAGGATTGGTTTTCATTTTAAAATACAAAACCATACAAATTCGAGAGTGTGCGCTGCCGAAAGTAATGGGGCACCGACTCTAGATCCGTTTGATAGACTTTAATTTTAAAAATATAAAACCATAAAAGTTCGTGGGTGTACACGTACAGTGCCTAAATGATTCCCAATTCTAGGTTCGTTTAAAAATATAAGTTCATAGAAATTCGAGGGTGTACGCTGCGGAAAGAAATGGGCCCTGACTCTAAGCTCGTTCGGATAGATTTTTATTTTAAAATATAAAATACAAATTCGAAGAAGTACGCTGTCGGAGACAGTGCCTTAATTCTACGTTCATTTAAATGTATAAAATCTTACAAATTTGAGAGTGTACGCTAACGAAGAAAGTGGTCGCCCCCCCCCCCAATTTTGGCTCGTTTATAAATAGAAATTCCGGGCTATACTCTGCGAAAGGCAATGGGGCCTCGACTCTAGGATCGTTTTGATAGATTTTCATTTTTAAATGTAAAACGATACAAACTCGAAGGTCTACACTGACTCAATGGTTCCCCAATTCTAGGTCCGTTAAAATATAAAATCATACAAATTCGAGAGTGGGCGTTGACGAAGGCAGTGGAGATCCTAAATTCTAGGTTTGTTTGAAAATATAAAATCTTATAAATTCGAGTGTGTATGCTGACGTCCTGATTCAACGTTCTTTTGGATAGATTTTCAAATTAAGATATAAAATCATACACATCCCAGAGCGTACGCTGGCAGAGGTAATAGGGCCCAGACTCTAGATTTGTTTGATAGACCTTCATTTTAAAGATATAGAACAATACAAATTCTAGGGCGTACACTGCCAAAATGGTGCCCCAATTCTAGATTCGTTTAAAACTATAAATTCAAGAAATTCGAGGGTGTACGCTGCCGAAGGCAATGAGGCCCTGATTATAGGTTCGTTTAGATAATTTTTTATTTTAAAATATATAATACAAATTTGAAGATAGGCAGTGTCCCAATTCCACGTTCATTTAACCCTTCACTACACGAATTTTTCCATTTTTATGATTTTTTTTTAATCTATATATCGGTCTAATAATGGGAAAAATAGTAAAAAAGTTAAATTTCAAAATTTAGCTAATACTTGATATTTTATGGTGTATGCCCCATATGTACACATTTAGGGTTTTAAAATATCGTATTGCTATATATACATATATATATATATATATATATATATATATATATATATAATAAATTTGAAATCACAAATATATGAAGAAATTGATAAAGTTTTAAAGATGATCCAGAAATGAACATATGAAACCAGCATGCAATATAAGAAACTATGAATGACTCACAGAATCATCAGAGGAGCTTGTGAGTTCATTCATAGAAGATGCGTTATTTCATCCAATTTTGTCGGCATTAAGCCTAAAATGACAAAATTTAGCTCCTAATAACGCAAACATTACAGAAAATAGATAATAAAAAGCCAAGAGATCCAAAGAAAGATTCACCTCATACAGGACATTAAAAATTATAAAATAAATAAAAGGGCAATTGATTAAATTAACGTTTCAAAGAGAAAAAATTGTAATATAAAAAAATAAGAATATAAATAACATTTAAAAAGATGAGGAATATTTGAGATAGTAAAATTTAGCCTTGTATTATGTAAATAAATTTGAAAATTTAAAAAGCAATGAGGAATATTGAGATAGAAAAATATATCCTTAAATGATGATGAAATATGTGGAAATATATTGAGTTAAAGGCATAATACACCGTATTTTTTTTTTAAATTATATGTCCATACAATATATAAGCATATATACATACACTTATACACGCTCACACACATAAAAACATACAAAGTTTTAAACTTTTTTTAGCATTCCCGACCTCAACCCTCCATAATAGTATTTTTATTTTTTGTGTTTTTTATGTTTTTAGTGTATAATGTATGGAAAAACATACACATACACCAAACTTTTTTTTTAAAGAATATATATATATATTATATATATATACATATCATTTTTTTGTGTATGATTTTTATATTTTTTCAGCATTTCACATCCCACCCTCCATAATAGTGTTTTCGATTTTTTAGTTTTTTTAAACATATTAAATGCCTATACTGGTAAGAAGTAGAAAAAAATGAATATTAAGATTTGAGCCATGCAGATATAAAAGAGATGGGATAATTATAAGACAATGCTAATTGCTTTAATTTAAAAAAATTAGGCTGTAAGAATTGGGAGGAACATAGACGTTTGATACGAAAACAATGATTAAGCAGAATATTTCTATATACTGAAATATGCAAGCAGGAGTTAAAGTTCGTAAAATTAATTACATTAAATGAAAATTCATTGCGTTTATCATAAATGTTCAATGTTAGGGTGTTATTAGGGAGAATATTAATTTTAACATCCATAAAATCGATACTAGAATAATTTGAAAAGGTAGTACTAAGTTCTAGATTAGAAGGGTACTTTACAGGAAGAGAGATAGAATTATTATCTGTAACAGAAAGAATAATTATATCATCTCTGTATCTGTAGAGCAATAAATTATTATTAATAAATTATAAAAGTTAATATATTATCAATATCAATTATTATAAAAGTAAAGATATAAATCAGATAACATGCTTGATGAAGCAGCTCCTTGAGGGATGCCCTGTATTTGAATAAAAAAAGCATATATACTATATATATATATATATATATATATATATATATATATATATATTGCAACTAAATGAGCTCAAATTAATTAATTTTATCTACTTAACACTCTGCAACTTTTATTATATTAATATTTTTAAGCAACCAGTAAAAATAATGAAAGTAAATCTTACCTTAACCCATTTTCGGTCAAAGGCGCGTAAACGCACTATTTCAATAAATAGTTTTTTATTAACACCATGAGGAATATTTTTCACTAATTTTATTTTTCTGCAATTTTTAACGGTTCTGGAGACATCTATAAAATATCAGTAATTCAATTGGAGTAAACACTTTCTGTTGAGAAATTTTCAAAATACGCTAGTTTTTTTAAATTGAGACGGCTATTGACAAATTCTACTTTTGAAAATTTATAATTATTCCACTTGAGATTAATCGTATGTTTTTATAATGGATTAAAGTTGCAAGTTCTGTAAATAAAATAATAATAAAACAAATGTCATAAAAAATTAATATATATATATTAATTTTAAATTTAATGGTGCGTTAGCGCACCATTGCCCGAATGCATGAAAATGCCAAATGCATTTTATTTCTCAAATAAAATATTATTTATCGTGCATGAAACTTTTTTTTTGTCTTAATGAATGTAATTTAAGCATATTTCAATGAAAATTATGTACCACATTTTATAAAATTTCTATACTTGGCCTAAAATGGGTTAATAGCTTGATCGATTTTTTTTTCTTTCGAAGAACAAACTCTAATTTTTTGTATAATGCAGCCATCTGACATGGACAAAATAAGTGTTACTCCATTCTTTGGATTGTTCTCGATCAGTTACAGTGATCATATTAGCCAAATTCATGGCACACAGAGTTGGGCAAGATACAACGAAAAATCATTTTCGATACAAAATACAGTAAAACCTCCCTAAAGCTACCTGAGAGGTGGTCTCTTAATGGAGGTTATGTTTAAATCTAGATTTTAATTGTTGGAAAAAAGTAACAATTAATGTTACTAAAATTTATTTCTTACATTAGAAAAAAATATAAAAAATTAAGTATCAAAACAAAAAGTTAATTACATAAGTTTATTACTGCAGAGTTTGAAAAATGAATACATTGACGTTTGCTTTGATTTTACGGTTTTATCTTTTATAACTTTTATTTCCCAGTTCTTTCGAAATTCAGTAAAAAAATGCAATTTTTTTTTTTTTAATACAACGAATCGTCGAACAAGTAATGACGATTTCATTAATTTATCTATTTCTTTGAGAGTTTCCCGGCAGATTAGGGCAGGGGAGTTTATTGACCATAATTCTTAACTTGTCATCAGAGTTAAATTCATTCCTAAAAAGGCTCAAAAGGGTTTAAAATCTTAAAATTTACCGAGATTTAAAAAAAAAAAAATCCAAACTTAGTTTAGAAGTTTGATGAATAATGCGCTTACCGGAATTATTTTTCTAATAAAACCTTCTTCAAGCGACCAGGATAAAACTGAATTTTCTTCAAAGAAATTGGTCGTTCATGGAAGGAGTTCAACTGGGATGGTCTCTGAATGGAGATAAAATTAGCATTGAGCCTATGGGGATAAATTTCGTTCCGTGAAAAAATGGTCGTTCAGGGAGGATGTCGCTTAATGGAGGTTTCTCTGTACATTAATTTTGGAACCAAATACAAGATGCCAAGCCAAGCTGAAAAAAAAATGCTAACCTCGCCAAACAAACAAACGCCAAGAATAAAACGCAAGATACCGTAACTGCTTATTATACTGATGACAACTTCTCCATGTAAAATCAACCAAACATGCCAGCGTAAAATTTCCCATATCAAAAGAACCAATCATCGCAGAAAAATAAAACCAAAACCAGAAGGACCCAATGGAAAATATCTTCAATTTGAGACCAAATGCATCCTCATAAATTAATTATAAACAGAGATATAGATTTTTTAAAATAACGTCGAGATACTGAAAATGATCGATTTATTTTCTTCGTCACAATTTATGGTTCAATCAAGGTAGAGACTTAAATAATGGACATAAAAAAGTAAGGATTGCATTTTTGGACAGATATTTACTCAATCTACGTGCTTTTGTAAAATTCAGCTTTAAAAACACAAATTTTCTATTCTTAATTAGCGAAAAACTGTTAATTAATTTTAAAGTTTATAAATTATGCCAAACAGCGATAAACCCGCCAAATCATTTTAGAAGTCTTTTAAAATTTTTTATATTATCCTTTTGCATTGATTTCATCGAAGAAAACTATGGCCGAGATCCAGATAGATTTTTCGCTGTTAGCGAAATGAGTTTGACCAATCAGAAGTCAGAATGTTTGAGAATTTTTGCTGCTTCTGGATCCCGGCCTATGTCATAAAAGTTTTGAGTCATTTTCTTAGTGCCATGGATGAAGTGCAATGTTTACAGAAATTTAGGCTGGGATCCAGATGGATTTTTCGCTGTTAGCGAAACGAGATTCACCAATCAATAGCCTGCATTGCTGCAAACAGCGAAAAGTTCGCAAAAGTGCAAGCTTCTGATTAATGAATCTCGTTTCGCTAACAGCGAAAAATCTATCTAGATTGCGGCCAATTATGTTGAACACAATTTTGCATTTCCACATCCAGGAAGGGTATTGATGTCATAACAACAGTGCGTATTCGAAACTATTTAAGGCATTGATTCTGAACTCCTTTGCTATACATTTCAATATTAAAGAAGTTGTTGTTTCAATAGTTTTAGTACTTTTCTCTATTGCTCACTCTAAAACACGAATATCGAAATTTAACCAACAGCGCTCAGAAACTATAGCGCCTAGAATATATAGTGTTGAAATCGGCTAACCCTGTAATACTTAAAAAAGCGCTAAAATATTGTATCCCTTAAATGTGCAATGATACTGCTGTAATATGCAGATCGCAGCGGCATCTGCAGGATATTTTCTACAACTGCAAGAAATTGCTAGTCTATACAATGTAATAATAGTAATACGAAAATCCCACAGATGTCGCTGCGATCGACACTTGAAATTTTAGCAGTATCGTCGCACATTTAAGGGATACAAATTTTTAGAACTGTTTGGATAGCATATTTCCACACTAGGTATTCTAGGCGCTGTATCAGAAACAACACCATAACAGAGAGCCTTTATACATAAGAGTGGTGATATATGCACAGGAGACATGCTCATTTCAAGCTTTTGTCGAAAGTACGGCAATCCGCTTTCTTGAATAGAGGATATTCAATCTACGTTATGATCACATGGTCAAGGCAAGAACGTCTAGCGTAAAGAAGGGAAGGCTCCGTCTACGTAATGTAAATCCCCGCTAGCCAAGGAAACAGTTCATGGGAGAAAGCAGTAGTACACTGTTAAAAATATCGTGAAAAATTACCTCTGTTTTTAAAGGCTATCTGTATTCTGACCAATGAGAACGCTTCATAGGCGTTTATGTAGCGTTCTCATTGGTCAGAAAATAGAGAACCTGTAAGAACCGAGGTAATTTTTCACGATATTTTTAACAGTGTAGTTTCCTGTTTCCCTTCTATCAGTTAGAAATTCTTTGGGTAAATTACCGGTACCACGTGACTTTTTCAGCCTCGAACCCATATTTGGAATATCCTCCATTAGAAGATACGCGCATGGACGATCTCTATTAGACTAGGGAAATAATTCCGCATGCATTAACCTGGCGATAATGGCATGCTCGTAAAGAACTTTAACGATTTTTTTTTTATCACTTTTACCAATAAACACTTATTGGCCGTATGTCGCTACTTCGTTATAGAGACACACTTGTTCCTAATTAGATCCCGGCCTTAATGTATCAAAATACAGAGTTTGCTTTCTGTACTATTCCTGAGCTCAGTTATAGCGTCTAGAAATATAGGCCGGTATCCAGGTACAATTTTGCAAACAGTGAAAAGTTAGCAAAAATTCTGGCTTCTGATTGGTCAATCTCGTTACGATAACACAGAAAAATCTACCTAGATCACGGTCACAGTGTGAAAACCGGCTATTCCAGTAATTCTTTAAAAAGTGCTAAAAATTGAATCCCATAAATATTGAAAAATACTGAATGACAAATGTCGATGGGAGCAACATTTTCTAGATCTTCTCTGAGCGAAACATTTTCTTTTGAAATAGTTATGTTGGAATTATCATATGTCGCTGTAATCGACATTCGTCGTTCAGCCCCGTTCAACATTTATGGGATACAATTTTTAGCACTTTTTTAATAAGCCGATTTTTAAACTATATCTTCTAGAAACTATAGCTCCGTTATAGCGTCTAGATTATATGTTGTAGAAATCGACTATCCCGGCAATACTTAAAAAAGCGCGAAAGTATTGAATCCCTTAAATGTACAACGATGTCGAATTCCAAACAGTCATTTGCATCGACATCTGCAGGATATTTTTTAAAGAAGAAAGAGACATGTGTAATGCACCGCTACAGCGTCTAGAATACATAATGTGGAAATTTGCTATCCAAGAACCGCTAAAAAGTGTATCCCTTAAATGTGCACTGACGCTGAAATCCAGGGAGATTATCGCAGCGACATCTGCTACATATTTTCAAATTTCAAAGTAAACATCGTATTATTACAGCGGGTTTGACGCCAAGCACACAGGTCAAATGTAAGTTAATAAAACGTTTAAAAAAAATGTTACAGCGTCTAGACCAAATTGTCTTGGAGTTTTGGGAAATATCCTGCAGATATCGCTGTGATCGACTGATTGGATTTCCACACTATATATTCTAGACGCTGTAGCGCCGCGGTAGCCTGTCCTTTTTCGTTTGCCTCGAAGTAGATGACGTCATTTGAAGCTGTTCCTAAGTGTGGAGTTGATTATCTGTACACGGCAATGGACACAAAAAAAAATCGGCGCACCGCTTTGTACTAATCATCGTGTAAAGATGATCCAACTCCGTGTGACTTTTAAACGTCATAAACTGGCCTATTATGTCATTGGTCACGCTAACACCCTCCCCCTTGCGTCCGCCATATATAGCTGCATCTTGCTATGGAGACTGCTAAATGGGCTGCTATCGGTCAAAATCAAGAGAGAAAAGGGCAGAAGAGGGGGAAAGAACTCGTTTTCTTTATGTAGTTTTTCACACGGGAAGATTGACATGCCTGCTCCTCTCCTTTCATAGCTTCATGGTGGTGAAAAAAACAAACGCCCCTTAAATATTTGAGAAAGTCTTGACACGCGTCACAAAAACATCACACAAAGCAGGCAAAGCAAAGGAACAAAATCATTCATTCGCTCGTGGATATGAACGAGCCAATGAATGATTTTTCTTCTTTGTTTTGCCTGCTTTGTGTGATATTTTCCTGACTTGTCAAGGCTTTCTCGAATATTTAAAGGACGTTGAATAGACCGGGATCAAGATAGATTTCACGCTATTAGCGCGATGAGATTGATCAATCAAAAGCCTGCATTTTTGAAAACTTTTTTTATGTTTGCAGTAAACACTCTGGATCCCGGACATTAACTCTGGTTGGTTAAGACGATTTTGAATAAAATCAAATCAGAAAGCAAATGTTTTTAAACTTTTTTGGTTAGTTTAATCGAAATCTTCCACGTCTATTAATGAAAACTGAGTTACTGTACTTTGGACAAAAACTTGAATATGAGTACACGACTTGTGCATATGTGTCACCACTCTTACATATAAATGTACTCTGTTATGAGCATGATTCTAAGCGCAGCTGGTTAAATTTGAGTATCTGGGTATTAGATAAAGCAATAGTGGCCCACCGTGGCTGAGGATAAGACACCACGCCGCTAATCGCTTGAGAACGTAGGTGGGGGCGGGTTCAAATACCGCCGTGATCCTCACGTGATCTGATATATATGTGTTCAATAAAACAAACAAACAAACAAGCAATAGTGAAAGGTACAGTTGCCATGGAAACAACGACTTCTTTAATTCGTATAGAAAATTAATGAATAGTTGTAAATAATTTAAGTTTAAAATGTAGGCAAATGCTCTGAAAATATCAATGGCTCCCATCTAGTATTTTACAAAAGTAATTTAAGATATTCACATGATGTATAAGTTGATGCAACTCTTACCTAATGAAAATTCTGCAACAAGACTTACGTAGGCAGATCTTTTCAATGATTAATTCAGAATTCTAAGAACAAAACGAAGTTCTTAAGCGCCCTTCCTCACCCCTCCCCCCACTCAAAAAAAGAAATACGATAGAAAGGTATAAGTATTTGGATAATTTCAGTATTTCTGTGATCTTTGGTCAGAGTTTAGAAAAGGTGTCTGGGTATTAAAAAAAACATATAACAAATTTGACGAATGATAAGACTATAGATTTCAAGCAATTTTTAACTGCAAAAAAAATTTATTCTAATGTTTATGCGGCTTTAATAATAGACTATTAAATATAATCAATTTACGGGAATTTTTGTACGAAATTATATTCTCACATTTATGCAAATAGGTATGGATAAACAGACTTGAGTAAAATTACATATTTATTCTTTCTTCTCTATAACACGATCTAAATGAAGATGAAGTTATATGTACAGTTTATATCTTTAAATTTTTAGATTTTTTTTTATCAAAAATGTTTCATCATCATGTCTAGAATTGCTAGATTTACTTCTTTAGGCAGATCTTCGATTCTTTGGATGCCTGCGGGGCTTCATTCTCGGATTTTCCGTAGCTATTTGTAAAGATAAATTTATTTTGCAAAACCGTCAGCAAAAAAAAGTTAGAACAAACAATTAACTGACAGACTAACTGTAAATATATATTTTATTTTGACTCTATTTGATTTTTACTAAATTTTCATCCTTCATAGAAAATTTTAAGGCGATATAAATTGAGAAAGACTGATACTTTGAAAGAAGAAATTGACTTTCCTTACTTTTAAATTATTAATTACTCTAAAAAATGAATGATAGGTAAACAAAGTGTATACTATTGTGTTTGTTCCCTACTTATAAAGGCTATACCAGGACTAATTTTAGCGAGTAGAATTATTTCAATTATATATAATCTGTTTAAAAAAAAGAACTGATATCTACTAAAAAACAACTTTTCAAAAGTAAAAAAAAAGCCAAGCAAAAAAAAAAAAAAAAAAAAAAAAAAGAAAAGAAAAGAAAAAAGGGGAAAGTTGTGGCTAAAAAATAGTGTGATATCAAATTTCCAAGCTAATATTATGGTACTTATTTAACATTTTTTATTAAAAATTTACCATATGTAAGTCGAGTACCTAAGTATGCGTTGATAGAAAGCCTTTTCTCCTTTACTAAATACATCATAAGTGTTTCTGAAAATTAATTTTTTTTAATTATGCATGATGGGCTTGGCGGCCATCTTTCCATATTTTACACAAATTTCTAAGCAGACAAGCTCGTAATATGTTTGCATTATTAAGAATTTTGAACTTCTAGTTTTGGCTACAGACAGATAAATTAAGAAAGTCTTTTATTTTGAAGAAAAAAAACAAATTGATTTTTACTGCTTTAACTAATTAATTAACCCCCTCCGAAAAAAGAGAATCATAAGATAAAACCTGAAGTTACTTCAACTTTATTTTAAGACACAAATTTCTAGGCACTCATTTCCATAAATTAAAAGCATAAAATGTTTGCTTTAGCAACAATTTCGAATTTCCGATCTTAACAATGTACTTGTGTGCTTAGAAAATTGAGTAAAATATGGAAAGATGGCCGCCAAGCCCATCATGCATAATTAAAAAAAATTAATTTTCAGAAACACTTATGATGTATTTAGTAAAGGAGAAAAGGCTTTCTATCAACGCATACTTAGGTACTCGACTTACATATGGTAAATTTTTAATAAAAAATGTTAAATAAGTACCATAATATTAGCTTGGAAATTTGATATCACACTATTTTTTAGCCACAACTTTCCCCTTTTTTCTTTTCTTTTCTTTTTTTTTTTTTTTTTTTTTTTTTTTTGCTTGGCTTTTTTTTTACTTTTGAAAAGTTGTTTTTTAGTAGATACAAAATACTTCTCAAAAGTAAAATGTTCAAAATAAAATACATGTATTTTCAAAATATATTTAAAATACAAAATACATTTCGAAATTTTAAAAATTAGTGTTTGTGAATCGCATTAAACAAATGCAAAGTACTTTTTCAAAATGGATTAAACTTTTGAAATAATAAATTTCCAAAATAAAAAACAAAACTGGTTAAAAAAAATAATAAATCAGTCTCTAAAAGAACGCATTTTATATAGTAAACGAAAAAGAAGTACGGGTAAACTTTAAAAATATATTCGGAAATATAAAAGTTTTCACGAATCAGATTCATTTAAAGCATGCAAATAAAATGTTACACATAAAAAAAAAAAAAAAATCTTTAATGCAAAATTATGAAAAATTATTAGAATTACTATTGGAAATTATTATATTCGCTTTCAACGCAACTAATTTAACGTTCAACAAATTTCATTTTAGGGAATTAATAATGATCTTAATTTATATCTACCCTATATATATAAAATCGTAATTAAATTTATTAAACGACTGATTATGTTTCACGGCTATTTTTCCTAAAATATGGAAGGTTTGGCGGTGAAATTAATCCACAGGTGTAAAAACTGGTATTAGAATTTAAAAATTTGAATTAGTTTTCGAGATATTATTTTTTTTTTTCTAATTTTAATGACATTTCTCTAATGATGGCAACTAAATTGCTCCTTTTTTGTAAAAAGAGGGGAAAAAAGAGGGGAAAAACTATAAGGATTATCGGATTTCTTCTTTTTCATCATTTTCAAATTGAAATTGAAATTATCTTTCATTTCAATCGATAGTGAAATAATATTGTGATTAAACTTTGTTTTTCAGGAAAAATTTTTTGAAAAAATAAAAATTAAATTTTTTTTTGACATTTTCAAATTGAAAATGAAAAGTTAATTTGAACAGAAAAAAAAATTAGACAGAAAGAAAGGTGACGTGTTTCACGTGTTAAAAGCAGAAAGAAAGGAAAATTACGTCAAGATATTTACACGTAAATATTAAAAAAGTACGAAAACTTTAAAATAATAAAATTATTACACGTCAAACGCAGTTAAAGGTGATAATTATGTCATATATAAAATGCCCAAACATTAAATATCGTAATATTTAAAGTGCCTAAAATAATTAAATTATTACGGGTGAAAAACTTTTAATGGTGAATATTAGTTCATATTTAAAATGCTCGAATAATAATATTTCCAAACACTTTTAAATTAAATGATATATGTACCCGTGAATCTTAAAAGAGAAAAAAGTTTAAAATAAATAAATTATTACATGAGAAATGCATTTAATAGTAAAAATTACGTCATATACGTCATTCGTAGATACATTTAAAACGTTTTTTATTTCGGATAACTTTAATGTTACGTCACATGGTATAAAAGTAGTGTGGCTAGCAAATTTGTTCATACATTACATCACTTGATGCAGAGTAAGTACAGGTGAACGTATGCTCGAAATTTTTTTTTTTTTTTTTGAAAATTACTGTTTGATTTGTTATAATAATGTACATTCCAAAATAATATGAAATCATGCATGATGGTGTATTAAAATAGAGAAAAGAATTCATGAATAACCTATACCTGCTCCTGAAAATATCTAAATCTCGATCAAAACCTAAAATATAAGCGTAAAATTTCAAAACACAATGCTTTTCAATACCATGGTTTTGAAAGTTATTCCCATAAGCAGACGGAGTTTTTTAATCTTGAACCCCAAAGGAAGAATATTGTTTATTGCGTCGTTATAAAAGTCTGAAAGATAGCGACACTTTTAACCTAACCATTTTATACAAGCTGATTTTCGAATGTGTAATTGATTTTACTTAGCAATCCCGAAAACAGCTGTCGGTTGTTACGACAGCGATGGATGAGGCCATGCAATGCCCCATTCAGATGGAAAAGCACGGCAACCCGATTACAGAAGTTATCCGTCGTTATAGTGATAATATCATTCAATCTTCCGTAAACCTGGCAATATTTTTTCAAGCAGGGCACATTACTATGTTTTTAGAGACTGCGAACAGGAGTTGGAGGGCGTTGCATCGCAGGATACGAGTTCAATATTTCCTGATTAATCGATTTATCAGTTAAAAATTACTACTGAATATTGAGAACTTGGCGAAGATAGCAAGCAGTCTGTAATCGCACCCTTGCTTCAAAAGTCTCAGAACTCAAAAATTGGATTTTTTGAGTTATGACTGCAATTCTACTTGTTTTTTGACGCCTTTACTAACCGCCTAAAGCACCAGATAGTGCACTGCAAATCCAACAACCAGGTAGAAGTTGTGTGTTGCAAGATTGCCACTGACCCTTACACAGCCCGGAATCAGTTTTTCGCATTTCCCGAGAAACGGAGTTTTTTTAGTTATGTCACTTTTGAAGCAAGGGTGCGATACCGGTTAATATATTAACCGGTATGTTGCAGCAATTTAAAAAATCCCTGCCGGCCCGGCCTACAGGCAGAGGTAGAAAAACTAAATCATGATTAGAGTTAAATCCACTTTAACAGTTTTATCTGTCTGCTTTTGACAAGTTTTTATTTCCTTTTTATAAAATAGCTGGTTTTTTCAGAATCATGTTAAGGCGATATTAAAAAAAATATTTTTCCATACTCAACAAATCGAAATTTTCTGGCACATTTTCAGATTCATTTTTAATAATAAAAAAAAAAATATGAAACATGCTGACGTGATTTTTGAAAAGATTTGTTTTATAAGCGACCTGTATTTTTATTTTTCTTTCAATTAATTAAAACTTTATTAATAAACAATTATTTTCTCAGTAGGGCAATATTTTTCGTTTCTAACACAATCGCTTCGGGAAATTCTGTTCAAAATGCCCACTTTGACATCATTTTTTGAAATATATTCTGCCTCTATCAAAAAATCGATCCTTACTGTACATTATATAGTTTCTGAATAAGAGAATCTAGCAATTGGTTGCGTTTGAGAGCAAAAGTGGATTTAAAAATAAGTAAGAAAATAGACAGTTTGGATTTGAATGCACCCTTAATAAGATGATTTTTTTCTTCAACCGCTATGTATTTTTAATTTGTTTTTGCTGTAAGAATTGGCCCTATGAAAAACTTGTCTATATAAATGTTGAAGACAATATTAAGAAGATAAGAAGATATATGATTAATTCATGGAGATTTTATATCTTGTGAATTGACGGAGTTATGAAAAATTTTCTTCTTCAACACCCCCTTTTTTGTTTTCGTTTTTATTTTTTTTATTTTTTTTATTTTTTTTGGTACGAATTGGTCCTATCAAAAACTTGTGAATATAAAAGTTGTAGATAATATTAAGGAGATGTATAATAAAATTATTGGATTTGATATCTTTAGAATTGACGAAGTAAGGAATTTTTTCCCCAAAAAACCCTATTTTTGCGCCCCTTGAGCCTATTTTAAATTTTATCAAAAATCTGTGATGCATGAATTCTTGGCGTTATTTTTAGAAGTAAGAAAAACTTTAAACTGATTTGATATGTACAAAAATTAAGAAGTTATGAGGTTTTTTCGGTTTTCACAAAACCCCTCCCTATTTCCATCCCCTTTGTCCGCTTTTTCCCATTAACAAACTTGACCGAGATTTTATGTCCCTTGATTTTATGTATCAGTTTGGAAGAGATTTGTGCAGAATTGCGGAAGTTATCGTGTCCAGAAGAAAGTGATAACACAATTGCTTCGGGAAATTCCGTTCAAAATGCCCACTTTGACATCATTTTTTGAAATATATTCTACCTCTATCAAAAAATCGATCATTGCGGTACATTATATAGTTTCTGAATAAGCGAATCTACCAATTAAATGCGTTTGGGAGCAAAAATGAATTTAAAAATGAGTCAGAAAATAAGCAGTTTGGATTTGAGTGCATCCTTAATGTAATGATTTTTCCAACACAATCCGCTTCGGGAAATTCGGTTCAAAATGCCCACTTTAACAGCATTTTTTTAAATATATTCTGCCTCTATCAAAAAATCGACCATTACGGTACATTATATAGTTTCTGAGTAAGAAAACGTACCAATTGGAAGCCTTTGAGAGCAAAAATGAATTGTAAAATGAGTCAGAAAATACGCAGTTTGGATTTGAATACACCCTTACTTAGATTTTTTCTTCAACCGCTATGTATTTTTAATTTGTTTTTGCTGTAAAAATTGGTCCTATCCAAAACTTGTCTATATAGATGTTTTAGACGATATTAAGAAGATATATGATAAATTCATGGGGATTTTATATCTTTTGAATTGACGGAGTTATGGATTTTTTACTTCTTCAAACCTCCTTTTTGTTTTTGTTTTCGTTTTTTTTTTTTTTTTTTTTTTTTTTTTTTTTTTTTTTGCGGTACGAATTGGTCCTATCAAAAAGTTGTGAATATAAAAGTTTTAGATAATATTAAGGAGATTTATAATAAAATTAATTGGAATTGATATCTTGAGAATTGACGAAGTTATGAATTTTTTTCTCCCAAAAACCCTATTTTTTGCGACCCTTGAGCCCATTTTTAACTTTATCAAAAATCTGTGATACATAAAATTTTAGCCCTATTTTTAGAAGTAATAAAAACTTTAAATTGATTTGATATGTACAAAAATTAAGAAGTTACGGGGGGTTTTTCGGTTTTCACAACCCCCCCCCCCCTATTTTCATCCCCATTGGTCCGATTTTGCCCATTAACGAACTTGACCGAGATTTTATGCCTCTTGATTTTACGTATCAGTTTGGAAGAGATTGGTGCAGAATTACGAAAGTTATCGAGTCCAGAAGAAAGTGATATATATATATAGAGAGAGAGAGAGATAGATAGGTAGATAGATAGATAGATAAAGTTTTTTACTGAGGGTGGTATTGGGTTCTAGGGGCCATGATCGGTGTAGATCTGCAAAAAATTTTCAGAAATTGCAACATAGGAACGATCCCAATAGGTAGTATTTCATACGAAATCTACCTAAAACTTCTTTAATACTATTACTTCTTTTAACCAAAACAGACATGCTCTTTTTTCTATAGCTACCATTCTTTCTAAAGGTGCCCAGATGAAAGAAAATTTGCAGGCTCTAAATACTTTATAAACTTTCCTTTTGGGGGCCCTTCTTAAAAGTGATCAAAATTCGGAACTCAAGATTGAAATCTTTTAAGCCTCATTTTTTTTCAAATGTTCAAAAAATACAGTAAACTGTCTAAGGCGGAATCGATCGAGACCGAGAAAATTTTCCGTGGTAGACAATATTCCGCCTTAGACAAATTTTACACTATGCTTATTGACTCGCAGGGACTTGTAAACCTTTCCGAGTTAGACAAATTTCCGTCTTACACAGAATCCGCCTTACAGAGAGTTTACTGTATATGCTTCTTAATCTCGTTGGGGACCGCAATAAGCGCGCATCTATGTGCATTGCATATGCCACCTATCCCCTTATGTTCAACCTGTTTCATTTTTAACATTTCATTTCTCTTGGCTCGATAAATTACTTATGTTAGCTATACATAAATTATATTGTGTATTTATTTTATTTACTAGCAGAGCTTCGTCCGCTTCGCTGGTTGCTTAAAAAAAAAAAAAAAAAAAAAAAAAAAATCTATTTTTTGGATTTCTCCATTGGAGGCCTTCACTGCCTTCCACAGCGTAAACCCGTTCCGGATATTCCCGCTCCGATCTTGAATCAAATCATTGAATTATTGTTTTTTTTTTTGTTGTTTTTTTTTTTCGATAAATGTGATAGTGTCCAGATAAAAGTGAAATTTTCCAGCATCGTAGCTCACGTTGCTACGGGAACAAATTTGTTACTTTTCTACTTCAGCTTAATTATGACAGCAGCAAAATCTATTGGATAATTCTTCGGTTTCAGAAAAAAAAAATGTCAAAAAACTCCGCAAAACGCGAAAAAAAAATGTAAAAATCTTATTAAAAATTGGGCAAAAATTCAAAAATCGCTGAGAGAAAATTGATTATATCGAGCCAAAAGATTGAAACTGGAATGTTGAAAAATTGCCGTGAAAGACAAAAATACGCTAAAAATCACATAAAATGTTCGTAAAAAATTCAGAAATTTCTATGGATATATTTTCTATATTCAGCTAAAAGACTGAAACCTGATTCCTTTTAGGGATGTCGAAAATTCGCGCCGCAGATTGCAAAATTTACTATATTGGAATAAAAGATTGAAACTGAGTTCCTTTTACACACTCTCTCTCTCTCTCTCAAAAAAAAAAAAGAAGAAATCAGTGAATTGAAGGATTTTTTCCGTAACTTTTTTTCGTTCAAACACACACACAAAAAAGCTTTGATTTGATCATTTTCCGCAAAAATATAGAAAACTCACCAATCTAACGTAAAAATTGCCTAACGTCCTTACTAAATATGAAGATGCATTTTCGTGAAATCAAATCACAGGAGTGTCCCGCCAACTTTGCTGCATTGCCCTTTTCCCTACTGGAAACTGAACTTTTACGCACGACTTTTTTCCTTCATAACACGAAGTCGCGAATCAAAGCTCAAAATTTCTAGAAAGGGGGTCTTAAAAAATTTAAAAAAAAGTTCGTGAAAAATTCAAAAATCGCAAAGGATGAAATTTAGTGCATCGGGTTAAAAGACTGAAACCTCGTTGCTTTTACTAATGTCAAAAAATCATGTCGGAACGCGAAAAAAAGTTTAAAATCACATAAAAAATTTGCGAAATATTTAAAAATCGAATTGCTTAAAAATCAAATACTGTACTATATTCGGCTAAAATGGAAAGATGGATTGAAAATAGATTCCTTTTACGAATGTGAGGAAAAAAGCACGAAACTCGAAAAAATACAAAAAATTAAATTAAAAAAATTCGAATCAAAAAATTTAAAAATCTGTTTCGGGGTGCATAACTTCAGGCATACAGGTAACCTTCCCGTCATATTTTGTCCTGAACAGAAAAACATCTGGTCGGACAAAGAAAAACTCTGGGCAGACTCTGTCTTTATTATTATCTACTAGGAAATCCGTCTTCGTTGCCCACAGAAAGGTACCTTCGATCCGAAGGTATTTTTTTCACTTTTTAAATTTCAACTTGGGTGACAATTTTAAACTGGAGAAAACCGGAATGTATGAAAACGACATACCAAAAGTATTTTTTTTTTAAATATAGTAAATCTGTACATGTATATATATATATAATAAAAGGCACCAATCCGAGCAGGAAAAAAATTGTTATATGTGAATATTTTCTGATTAAAGAAAATCTGTCTGGGCTACGCGGATGGAGTTTAAGAATGAAATTTCATTTAAAATGGGTCGTCATATTTCTTGAAAATCTGACGATGGAAAATTATTTTCCCGAACAGCCAATGAAATGCTTGGATAATACGTAATTTTCAGGTGGATGATACGTACGAGTCGCAGGCGATTTTTGTCGCTTGGAATTTTTACGTGTAATAACACTATTAATGTTTAATTCATGGCATACGCATTGTATGATCAGCTCCGTGCGATTTTTTATGTCTTAAATTTTAGTCTTTGAAAAAGTTATTTTCCAAATGGTCGTTGTAATTTGTTAAATTGCTTTTCTTTCTTTCTTTCTTTCTTTCTTTTTTTTTTTTTTTTTTTTACCTTCAAAACTTCCTCAAAATTTCCAGTATTCCCCAAAATTCCGGGTTTCCCACCCCCCCCCCCCCCAAAAAAAAAATCCCGGATTTATTCCCGTGCTTCAAAATCTGCGGGTTTTTTGCAACGCTAATTGCACCGCGTAACCCCCCTCCCAATACCAGCTGGGAGTTAAACACCAGTGTTGGGCACGCTCACAAAAAAAAAAAAAAAAAAAAAAAAAAAAAAAAAAAAAAAAAATCGAACTAATTCAAACTCAAATTCAATTTCTCAAAAATGAGCCAAGTTCACGTTCAAACTCAAAATTTTTCAAACGAACTCGTTCAACTCAAACTCATCTGTAAAAGTGAGTGAAGTTCACTTAAAACTCTCTCTCTCTTTTTTTTTTTTTTTTTTTTTTTAATATTAGAATTTTATCGTCCAAATTTACAAAAATTTGTGAATTAACATTTTGGTTATTCGATGTAATAATGATTTGGTTATTCGTTGGGTCCGGCCCAATTTTCCTTCCCGACACTCGGTCTGAGCTTGGTTTGGGGATACTTTTTTCTAGAGATTCGGACCGAGATTGATCGGGACTGGATTTATTTTCCTGCCCAATTCGGGGCTGGACTGTATTCTTCTTGAGTTCTGAACAGGCAGAAATTTTTAGTCCTGGTTCCAACCCAGCTCATAAGAAAATCATTGGACAGGCCTGTTCTCTCTGTTTCTCTGTCCTGTTCTGTAAAAATATCAGTAAAATTTGGCCCGGCCCAACTTTTTTTTTTTTTCTTTTAAACAATTAAAATTGATATATTTATTTTTATCATTATTTTTAGATGGGTAGAAGTATTTTTAGGCAATAAAATTAAAGTACGGTAAAACCTTCGAAAAATAACCTGCCTATGACGGAATCCCGTGTTTAACAACAACAACAAAAAAAAAAATTGATCTATGTAAATTGAAAATAACAGTACTTGTGAAAAGAAAATAATACATTTACAACAGACGGTAAATCTGCCCATAGAGGAACCTGCCCATAAAGGAATTTTCTTCTTTCCTATGCAATTCCGTCTTAGAGGATTTTATAGTATAGAATTTTTAATTTTTTTTATCTCCAAGCCATAGAATGTGGATAAACGGAATCTAGGAAAAAAAGTGACCGGAAAAAACGTGACAGGAAAAAAAGTAATAGAAAAAACAAGAGAGGAAAAAAAGTGACAAGGAAAAACGTGACCGGAAAAAACGTGACAAGGGAAAAAAGTGACCGGAAAAAAACATGACACGGAATTGATAAATATTGAACTTATTGATAAATAATTACTAAAAACTAACAAGATAGCAAATGTCTGATTTATATCATTCTCGTAGGCGAAAATTCGCTGTAAATGTTTATGAATGCTCTGTAAAAAAGTGAGAATATTCGCGTACGAGACGTATTTATCACTACTTGCAGTTTGACATTCGCGAACGTGAATACGAATATTCTTCGTCGATGTCTACAAATGCGAATATTGAAATGAGGGTGTGAATATTCGCATGCGAGAATGCTCATTTTAATCACTACTTGATTTTTGGATATTCGCGAACACAATTTGCGGGGTACACAACATTTCGGCTCCGCGGTTTCGGCCCCAATGTTATTTCATCCAGGCCGTTTCGGTCCTTAGCCATTTCGGTCCCTTGCAGGGCCCGCTTAACACTTAGGAACAGGGGAAGCCCGACGTCACGCAGGGGGCCCCCTATTACTCTACAAATTGCTTTTTTATTTACTAAACCTCTTTTCCATATGATTAAATAATTTGAAGCTTTGAACCATCAAAGTTCAGAATAAATAATATTTTTAATATTAAACTAAAACTACATATAAAAAAGTATTTTATATGTTTAATTGTAAATAACCAATTTATTTTGTAAATAACAGATATGGAACTATAGTTGAGAATATGTGAACTTCAGAATATTTTTTGTGATTTACAAATTGTAATATAGTAAGAAAAAAAAATTTTTCATAAGAAAAAAAATGTATTTTTTACAGTGATTGAGTTTCTTTTTTCTAAAAATTAGTTTTGAAAAGTAAAATTGGGGGCCCTTTTGTATTTCAGTGGGTAAGCACGGGCTTCACGGGCCTATTCCGTAAACAGGCCCTGGTCCCTTGTCACTTCGGTGTCCACCAAACTCTGTATGGTCAACATCATTTAGGCCCTTCATAATTTTTAATCACCCCCCTCCCCCAAATTTTATAAAAAGCAGAATATATGTGTCCGAGGAATTTAAATTTTTATAACTCGTGATAATGAAATTACAGCGCGCTAAAATTTTGTGTGATTGAACAAAGTGACGTAATTTTTACATTGACTAATTACCATCAATTGAATAATAAACAAAAACTGTGTTTGCTTTTTTCTTCCAATTACATTAATAATAACTGTCTTCAATAATTAAATTAGACACTAAGCATAAGTAAATATTTCCTCAAATCACCCCTCTACAACACCTTTCTTAATTAATCAGAATTAAGATATTATTTATTGAAGCACAAATATTTAATTTTTCTTATTATTTTTTAATACAATGTTGCATCTCATAAATTTATTTTTATAAGTTACTTTACCATTATAAACATTGGGAAATCAACAGAGATTTGCTTACTAGGGCGTGCTGAGATAAATATCTTGTTCTAAAAAAAAATGTTAGTCCCCCCCCCCCTTCCCTGCTCTTTCTTTTTATAATTGTTGCTTGCATTTTTTTTAAAGTCTTCCCACCGCTTCAAGCAGGTTTTTGTGAGCAAATTTTATTGAAATTGGACCTATAGAAAATTTTCGGTTCATCTCTTAAATTTTATAAATGAAAAATCTGAAAATTAAAACATTAAGAAAAATGCTAATTCATAAACTGTCGTACTTCTTAATTTGTTACAGAATATATTAACATACTCTGTATTAACAATCAAAGAAAAAAGCTCACCGCTATTTCTTACAAGAGCCAAAAAATATACTACATATAAAACGAATTTTTTAATCTGTTGGAAGGATATAGCCAAAGATTCTTTTACACAGCTATATTCATTTAATAGCTATATCAGCAGTAAGATATTTTTTCTTATTACATCTACATTTCTTTTCCTCCGTAATTTTCAACAAGTCTGTCCTCACAACAAAACTTGCTACTTTGTGACACATTTATGAAATAATTTTCATTCTTAAATGGGTAGATTTTACCGTTATTTTTATTCAAGTAAAAGGAAATTGAATAATCTCTCTCTTTTTTTCCTGCAAAAGAAAAATATATTTAAGAAAATGGTGTCAAAATGGACGTTTTGAACGAATTTTAGCGAATCAAAACAACCACAGAAAGTTCGTTATCATAGTGCATTTAAAAATAAATCATGATAAATAAATGTAATGGAAAATGAAAAATAATAAAATAAATATAGTTTTTCACTTTAATTTATTTTTTACCGTTTCATATGTACTATTATCTTCCTTTTTTTATGATATAGACTTACGAGCAATAGAAAAATTAATATGATGTCGAATTAAAAACTCAAATGGTACGGTTCATTAAACAAAATGCTTGTGTTATTACACCTAATTTATCTTGATACGAAAATGTACATAAGATTTTTACATAAAAATTTTATGAAAAATTAACATTTATTACTTTAAAAAATATTTTGCTGTGTCTTTATAGATATGCATTACCTGTAACCAAAATTTGGAATGTGATTGAATTAACCCCTAGAATAATTATTTGAATAGATTACCCTACTGATACTGTCGCCAATACACGCCCAGTCTCCTCATGCTATAAACCCAACCTTATTTGGTACGTTTTAAAAATATTACATGATTACAAAAGATTCAATGGTAGTATCATCTTGGCTAATCGATATCTTCTGTAACTGGTGTGCCATGCATTTCAACCATCGATTTGGAAATTCATCGGTTCCCAAGACCGCTTCCACCGCTATAGCGATAACTTACGGCCATTTTCGTAATTAAGTAAGATCAAAAACCACATTTAAACATTACTATACAAGAATAATAACAAAGGCAAATAATTCAGTGAATAATTTCAAAATTTTATAAGAAATAATAAATTTTTAAATAAATATGCGGAGCTTTTGTAAAATTTACTAAGAAAATATTTCAGTTAAAAAAAAATACAGCTAAAGTAATGCTTTTTAAGTTTTTTTTATGTTTAAAAGAGTCGCGTCTAAAATCAATATGATTATAAAACATTTCTAGAAGGTATATATAGAGCAATCACGAGACATCTCTTAACCGTTCACAAACTGTACTATCGTGAGTAGTGTGTATTTGACAGTTCAGCGTCATGCGGCACGCGGCACGCTCTCAAGGTCAAATGAAGGTCATTCAGGAGTTTTTTATCTTACAGTACGACGTTGATAAGCACGTTTTGGAACGGAAGTAGACCGGAAGTGTTGTTAGGTAGTGATATTTTAGCGGAAGTGTGAATGGATAAGATTTTTTGCGAATGATCGTGTTAGAGTACGCTGATAGTTAGGGCGCGAAGATTTATTTTGAAAAGAATTTTTTTTAAAGATTTAAAAAATTTTAGTTAAAGATTTTTTTTTTCAAGAGATGGAAAATTTTTCTTTTAAAAATTTTTGAGAATTTATTTATTTTTTATTTATTTATTTTTTTTTTTTTCGTGTGATAGAAAAACTTTTTTCTTTAAAAAATTTTTACGAATTTAATTTTTTTTTATCGCATGGTAGAAAAAACTTTGTAGAATTTATTTTTCTTTCTTAAAAATTTTTCTTTTAAAATTAGCAAGACATGGAAATTTTTTTCTTTTTAAAATTTTATTTTACGAACTTAATTTTGAATTTGGACTCGTTAGAAAATTTGTTGTTCGAAATTTGTTTTTAACTCACGTAAAATTATTTGCTGAATTCTTTTTTGAAAAAAATTATTTTTTTTTTTAATTGTGGTCCCACCATAACCACCCGCTTTGAAAAATATTCAAAACGCCACAATTTTTTTTTTTTTGCGTGATAGAAAAAACTTTTTGCTCTTTAAAAATTTTGAGAATTTTATTTTTTTTTTCTTTCTTAAAATTTTTCTTTTAAAATTAGCAAGACATGGAAATTTTTTTCTTTTTAAAATTTTATTTTACGAACTTAATTTTGAATTTGGACTCGTTAGAAAATTTGTTGTTCGAAATTTGTTTTTAACTCACGTAAAATTATTTGCTGAATTCTTTTTTGAAAAAAATTATTTTTTTTTAATTGTGGTCCCACCATAACCACCCGCTTTGAAAAATATTCAAAACGCCACAATTTTTTTTTTTTTTTGCGTGATAGAAAAAACTTTTTGCTCTTTAAAAATTTTGAGAATTTTATTTTTTTTTCTTTCTTAAAAATTTTTCTTTTAAAATTAGCAAGACATGGAAATTTTTTTCTTTTTAAAATTTTATTTTACGAACTTAATTTTGAATTTGGACTCGTTAGAAAATTTGTTGTTCGAAATTTGTTTTTAACTCACGTAAAATTATTTGCTGAATTCTTTTTTGAAAAAAATTATTTTTTTTTTAATTGTGGTCCCACCATAACCACCCGCTTTGAAAAATATTCAAAACGCCACAATTTTTTTTTTTTTTTGCGTGATAGAAAAAACTTTTTGCTCTTTAAAAATTTTGAGAATTTTATTTTTTTTTTCTTTCTTAAAATTTTTCTTTTAAAATTAGCAAGACATGGAAATTTTTTTCTTTTTAAAATTTTATTTTACGAACTTAATTTTGAATTTGGACTCGTTAGAAAATTTGTTGTTCGAAATTTGTTTTTAACTCACGTAAAATTATTTGCTGAATTCTTTTTTGAAAAAAATTATTTTTTTTTTAATTGTGGTCCCACCATAACCACCCGCTTTGAAAAATATTCAAAACGCCACAATTTTTTTTTTTGCGTGATAGAAAAAACTTTTTGCTCTTTAAAAATTTTGAGAATTTTATTTTTTTTTTCTTTTTAAAATTTTTCTTTTAAAATTAGCAAGACATGGAAATTATTTTCTTTTTAAAATTTTATTTTACGAACTTAATTTTGAATTTGGACTCGTTAGAAAATTTGTTGTTCGAAATTTGTTTTTAACTCACGTAAAATTATTTGCTGAATTCTTTTTTGAAAAAAATTATTTTTTTTTTAATTGTGGTCCCACCATAACCACCCGCTTTGAAAAATATTCAAAACGCCACAATTTTTTTTTTTTTTTTTTGCGTGATAGAAAAAACTTTTTGCTCTTTAAAAATTTTGAGAATTTTATTTTTTTTTTCTTTCTTAAAATTTTTCTTTTAAAATTAGCAAGACATGGAAATTTTTTTCTTTTTAAAATTTTATTTTACGAACTTAATTTTGAATTTGGACTCGTTAAAAAATTTGTTGTTCGAAATTTGTTTTTAACTCACGTAAAATTATTTGCTGAATTCTTTTTTGAAAAAAATTATTTTTTTTTTAATTGTGGTCCCACCATAACCACCCGCTTTGAAAAATATTCAAAACGCCACAATTTTTTTTTTTGCGTGATAGAAAAAACTTTTTGCTCTTTAAAAATTTTGAGAATTTTATTTTTTTTTTCTTTCTTAAAATTTTTCTTTTAAAATTAGCAAGACATGGAAATTTTTTTCTTTTTAAAATTTTATTTTACGAACTTAATTTTGAATTTGGACTCGTTAGAAAATTTGTTGTTCGAAATTTGTTTTTAACTCACGTAAAATTATTTGCTGAATTCTTTTTTGAAAAAAATTATTTTTTTTTAATTGTGGTCCCACCATAACCACCCGCTTTGAAAAATATTCAAAACGCCACAATTTTTTTTTTTTTTTTTTGCGTGATAGAAAAAACTTTTTGCTCTTTAAAAATTTTGAGAATTTTATTTTTTTTTTCTTTCTTAAAATTTTTCTTTTAAAATTAGCAAGACATGGAAATTTTTTTCTTTTTAAAATTTTATTTTACGAACTTAATTTTGAATTTGGACTCGTTAGAAAATTTGTTGTTCGAAATTTGTTTTTAACTCACGTAAAATTATTTGCTGAATTCTTTTTTGAAAAAAATTATTTTTTTTTTTAATTGTGGTCCCACCATAACCACCCGCTTTGAAAAATATTCAAAACGCCACAATTTTTTTTTTTTTTGCGTGATAGAAAAAACTTTTTGCTCTTTAAAAATTTTGAGAATTTTATTTTTTTTTCTTTCTTAAAATTTTTCTTTTAAAATTAGCAAGACATGGAAATTTTTTTCTTTTTAAAATTTTATTTTACGAACTTAATTTTGAATTTGGACTCGTTAGAAAATTTGTTGTTCGAAATTTGTTTTTAACTCACGTAAAATTATTTGCTGAATTCTTTTTTGAAAAAAATTATTTTTTTTTAATTGTGGTCCCACCATAACCACCCGCTTTGAAAAATATTCAAAACGCCACAATTTTTTTTTTTTTTTTTGCGTGATAGAAAAAACTTTTTGCTCTTTAAAAATTTTGAGAATTTTATTTTTTTTTTCTTTCTTAAAATTTTTCTTTTAAAATTAGCAAGACATGGAAATTTTTTTCTTTTTAAAATTTTATTTTACGAACTTAATTTTGAATTTGGACTCGTTAGAAAATTTGTTGTTCGAAATTTGTTTTTAACTCACGTAAAATTATTTGCTGAATTCTTTTTTGAAAAAAATTATTTTTTTTTTAATTGTGGTCCCACCATAACCACCCGCTTTGAAAAATATTCAAAACGCCACAATTTTTTTTTTTTTTTGCGTGATAGAAAAAACTTTTTGCTCTTTAAAAATTTTGAGAATTTTATTTTTTTTTTCTTTCTTAAAATTTTTCTTTTAAAATTAGCAAGACATGGAAATTTTTTTCTTTTTAAAATTTTATTTTACGAACTTAATTTTGAATTTGGACTCGTTAGAAAATTTGTTGTTCGAAATTTGTTTTTAACTCACGTAAAATTATTTGCTGAATTCTTTTTTGAAAAAAATTATTTTTTTTTTAATTGTGGTCCCACCATAACCACCCGCTTTGAAAAATATTCAAAACGCCACAATTTTTTTTTTTTTTTGCGTGATAGAAAAAACTTTTTGCTCTTTAAAAATTTTGAGAATTTTATTTTTTTTTTCTTTTTAAAATTTTTCTTTTAAAATTAGCAAGACATGGAAATTTTTTTCTTTTTAAAATTTTATTTTACGAACTTAATTTTGAATTTGGACTCGTTAGAAAATTTGTTGTTCGAAATTTGTTTTTAACTCACGTAAAATTATTTGCTGAATTCTTTTTTGAAAAAAATTATTTTTTTTTTAATTGTGGTCCTACCATAACCACCCGCTTTGAAAAATATTCAAAACGCCACAATTTTTTTTTTTTTTGCGTGATAGAAAAAACTTTTTGCTCTTTAAAAATTTTGAGAATTTTATTTTTTTTTTCTTTCTTAAAATTTTTCTTTTAAAATTAGCAAGACATGGAAATTTTTTTCTTTTTAAAATTTTATTTTACGAACTTAATTTTGAATTTGGACTCGTTAAAAAATTTGTTGTTCGAAATTTGTTTTTAACTCACGTAAAATTATTTGCTGAATTCTTTTTTGAAAAAAATTATTTTTTTTTTAATTGTGGTCCCACCATAACCACCCGCTTTGAAAAATATTCAAAACGCCACAATTTTTTTTTTTTTTTGCGTGATAGAAAAAACTTTTTGCTCTTTAAAAATTTTGAGAATTTTATTTTTTTTTTCTTTCTTAAAATTTTTCTTTTAAAATTAGCAAGACATGGAAATTTTTTTCTTTTTAAAATTTTATTTTACGAACTTAATTTTGAATTTGGACTCGTTAGAAAATTTGTTGTTCGAAATTTGTTTTTAACTCACGTAAAATTATTTGCTGAATTCTTTTTTGAAAAAAATTATTTTTTTTTTAATTGTGGTCCCACCATAACCACCCGCTTTGAAAAATATTCAAAACGCCACAATTTTTTTTTTTTTTTTTGCGTGATAGAAAAAACTTTTTGCTCTTTAAAAATTTTGAGAATTTTATTTTTTTTTTCTTTCTTAAAATTTTTCTTTTAAAATTAGCAAGACATGGAAATTTTTTTCTTTTTAAAATTTTATTTTACGAACTTAATTTTGAATTTGGACTCGTTAGAAAATTTGTTGTTCGAAATTTGTTTTTAACTCACGTAAAATTATTTGCTGAATTCTTTTTTGAAAAAAATTATTTTTTTTTTAATTGTGGTCCCACCATAACCACCCGCTTTGAAAAATATTCAAAACGCCACAATTTTTTTTTTTTTTGCGTGATAGAAAAAACTTTTTGCTCTTTAAAAATTTTGAGAATTTTATTTTTTTTTTCTTTCTTAAAAATTTTTCTTTTAAAATTAGCAAGACATGGAAATTTTTTTCTTTTTAAAATTTTATTTTACGAACTTAATTTTGAATTTGGACTCGTTAGAAAATTTGTTGTTCGAAATTTGTTTTTAACTCACGTAAAATTATTTGCTGAATTCTTTTTTGAAAAAAATTATTTTTTTTTTAATTGTGGTCCCACCATAACCACCCGCTTTGAAAAATATTCAAAACGCCACAATTTTTTTTTTTTGCGTGATAGAAAAAACTTTTTGCTCTTTAAAAATTTTGAGAATTTTATTTTTTTTTTCTTTCTTAAAATTTTTCTTTTAAAATTAGCAAGACATGGAAATTTTTTTCTTTTTAAAATTTTATTTTACGAACTTAATTTTGAATTTGGACTCGTTAGAAAATTTGTTGTTCGAAATTTGTTTTTAACTCACGTAAAATTATTTGCTGAATTCTTTTTTGAAAAAAATTATTTTTTTTTTAATTGTGGTCCCACCATAACCACCCGCTTTGAAAAATATTCAAAACGCCACAATTTTTTTTTTTTGCGTGATAGAAAAAACTTTTTGCTCTTTAAAAATTTTGAGAATTTTATTTTTTTTTTCTTTCTTAAAATTTTTCTTTTAAAATTAGCAAGACATGGAAATTTTTTTCTTTTTAAAATTTTATTTTACGAACTTAATTTTGAATTTGGACTCGTTAGAAAATTTGTTGTTCGAAATTTGTTTTTAACTCACGTAAAATTATTTGCTGAATTCTTTTTTGAAAAAAATTATTTTTTTTTTAATTGTGGTCCCACCATAACCACCCGCATTGAAAAATATTCAAAACGCCACAATTTTTTTTTTTTTGCGTGATAGAAAAAACTTTTTGCTCTTTAAAAATTTTGAGAATTTTATTTTTTTTTTCTTTCTTAAAATTTTTCTTTTAAAATTAGCAAGACATGGAAATTTTTTTCTTTTTAAAATTTTATTTTACGAACTTAATTTTGAATTTGGACTCGTTAGAAAATTTGTTGTTCGAAATTTGTTTTTAACTCACGTAAAATTATTTGCTGAATTCTTTTTTGAAAAAAATTATTTTTTTTTAATTGTGGTCCCACCATAACCACCCGCTTTGAAAAATATTCAAAACGCCACAATTTTTTTTTTTTTTTGCGTGATAGAAAAAACTTTTTGCTCTTTAAAAATTTTGAGAATTTTATTTTTTTTTTCTTTCTTAAAATTTTTCTTTTAAAATTAGCAAGACATGGAAATTTTTTTCTTTTTAAAATTTTATTTTACGAACTTAATTTTGAATTTGGACTCGTTAGAAAATTTGTTGTTCGAAATTTGTTTTTAACTCACGTAAAATTATTTGCTGAATTCTTTTTTGAAAAAAATTATTTTTTTTTTAATTGTGGTCCCACCATAACCACCCGCTTTGAAAAATATTCAAAACGCCACAATTTTTTTTTTTTTTGCGTGATAGAAAAAACTTTTTGCTCTTTAAAAATTTTGAGAATTTTATTTTTTTTTTCTTTCTTAAAATTTTTCTTTTAAAATTAGCAAGACATGGAAATTTTTTTCTTTTTAAAATTTTATTTTACGAACTTAATTTTGAATTTGGACTCGTTAGAAAATTTGTTGTTCGAAATTTGTTTTTAACTCACGTAAAATTATTTGCTGAATTCTTTTTTGAAAAAAATTATTTTTTTTTTAATTGTGGTCCCACCATAACCACTCGCTTTGAAAAATATTCAAAACGCCACAATTTTTTTTTTTTTTGCGTGATAGAAAAAACTTTTTGCTCTTTAAAAATTTTGAGAATTTTATTTTTTTTTTTTTCTTAAAAATTTTTCTTTTAAAATTAGCAAGACATGGAAATTTTTTTCTTTTTAAAATTTTATTTTACGAACTTAATTTTGAATTTGGACTCGTTAGAAAATTTGTTGTTCGAAATTTGTTTTTAACTCACGTAAAATTATTTGCTGAATTCTTTTTTGAAAAAAATTATTTTTTTTTTTAATTGTGGTCCCACCATAACCACCCGCTTTGAAAAATATTCAAAACGCCACAATTTTTTTTTTTTTGCGTGATAGAAAAAACTTTTTGCTCTTTAAAAATTTTGAGAATTTTATTTTTTTTTTCTTTCTTAAAATTTTTCTTTTAAAATTAGCAAGACATGGAAATTTTTTTCTTTTTAAAATTTTATTTTACGAACTTAATTTTGAATTTGGACTCGTTAGAAAATTTGTTGTTCGAAATTTGTTTTTAACTCACGTAAAATTATTTGCTGAATTCTTTTTTGAAAAAAATTATTTTTTTTTTAATTGTGGTCCCACCATAACCACCCGCTTTGAAAAATATTCAAAACGCCACAATTTTTTTTTTTTTTGCGTGATAGAAAAAACTTTTTGCTCTTTAAAAATTTTGAGAATTTTATTTTTTTTTTCTTTCTTAAAATTTTTCTTTTAAAATTAGCAAGACATGGAAATTTTTTTCTTTTTAAAATTTTATTTTACGAACTTAATTTTGAATTTGGACTCGTTAGAAAATTTGTTGTTCGAAATTTGTTTTTAACTCACGTAAAATTATTTGCTGAATTCTTTTTTGAAAAAAATTATTTTTTTTTTAATTGTGGTCCCACCATAACCACCCGCTTTGAAAAATATTCAAAACGCCACAATTTTTTTTTTTTTTGCGTGATAGAAAAAACTTTTTGCTCTTTAAAAATTTTGAGAATTTTATTTTTTTTTTCTTTCTTAAAATTTTTCTTTTAAAATTAGCAAGACATGGAAATTTTTTTCTTTTTAAAATTTTATTTTACGAACTTAATTTTGAATTTGGACTCGTTAGAAAATTTGTTGTTCGAAATTTGTTTTTAACTCACGTAAAATTATTTGCTGAATTCTTTTTTGAAAAAAATTATTTTTTTTTTAATTGTGGTCCCACCATAACCACCCGCTTTGAAAAATATTCAAAACGCCACAATTTTTTTTTTTTTGCGTGATAGAAAAAACTTTTTGCTCTTTAAAAATTTTGAGAATTTTATTTTTTTTTTCTTTTTAAAATTTTTCTTTTAAAATTAGCAAGACATGGAAATTTTTTTCTTTTTAAAATTTTATTTTACGAACTTAATTTTGAATTTGGACTCGTTAGAAAATTTGTTGTTCGAAATTTGTTTTTAACTCACGTAAAATTATTTGCTGAATTCTTTTTTGAAAAAAATTATTTTTTTTTTAATTGTGGTCCCACCATAACCACCCGCTTTGAAAAATATTCAAAACGCCACAATTTTTTTTTTTTTTGCGTGATAGAAAAAACTTTTTGCTCTTTAAAAATTTTGAGAATTTTATTTTTTTTTTCTTTCTTAAAATTTTTCTTTTAAAATTAGCAAGACATGGAAATTTTTTTCTTTTTAAAATTTTATTTTACGAACTTAATTTTGAATTTGGACTCGTTAGAAAATTTGTTGTTCGAAATTTGTTTTTAACTCACGTAAAATTATTTGCTGAATTCTTTTTTGAAAAAAATTATTTTTTTTTTAATTGTGGTCCCACCATAACCACCCGCTTTGAAAAATATTCAAAACGCCACAATTTTTTTTTTTTTTTGCGTGATAGAAAAAACTTTTTGCTCTTTAAAAATTTTGAGAATTTTATTTTTTTTTTCTTTCTTAAAATTTTTCTTTTAAAATTAGCAAGACATGGAAATTTTTTTCTTTTTAAAATTTTATTTTACGAACTTAATTTTGAATTTGGACTCGTTAGAAAATTTGTTGTTCGAAATTTGTTTTTAACTCACGTAAAATTATTTGCTGAATTCTTTTTTGAAAAAAATTATTTTTTTTTTAATTGTGGTCCCACCATAACCACCCGCTTTGAAAAATATTCAAAACGCCACAATTTTTTTTTTTTGCGTGATAGAAAAAACTTTTTGCTCTTTAAAAATTTTGAGAATTTTATTTTTTTTTTCTTTCTTAAAATTTTTCTTTTAAAATTAGCAAGACATGGAAATTTTTTTCTTTTTAAAATTTTATTTTACGAACTTAATTTTGAATTTGGACTCGTTAGAAAATTTGTTGTTCGAAATTTGTTTTTAACTCACGTAAAATTATTTGCTGAATTCTTTTTTGAAAAAAATTATTTTTTTTTTAATTGTGGTCCCACCATAACCACCCGCTTTGAAAAATATTCAAAACGCCACAATTTTTTTTTTTTTTTTTTTTTTTTGCGTGATAGAAAAAACTTTTTGCTCTTTAAAAATTTTGAGAATTTTATTTTTTTTTTCTTTCTTAAAATTTTTCTTTTAAAATTAGCAAGACATGGAAATTTTTTTCTTTTTAAAATTTTATTTTACGAACTTAATTTTGAATTTGGACTCGTTAGAAAATTTGCTGTTCGAAATTTGTTTTTAACTCACGTAAAATTATTTGCTGAATTCTTTTTTGAAAAAAATTATTTTTTTTTTAATTGTGGTCCCACCATAACCACCCGCTTTGAAAAATATTCAAAACGCCACATTTTTTTTTTTTTTGCGTGATAGAAAAAACTTTTTGCTCTTTAAAAATTTTGAGAATTTTATTTTTTTTTCTTTCTTAAAAATTTTTCTTTTAAAATTAGCAAGACATGGAAATTTTTTTCTTTTTAAAATTTTATTTTACGAACTTAATTTTGAATTTGGACTCGTTAGAAAATTTGTTGTTCGAAATTTGTTTTTAACTCACGTAAAATTATTTGCTGAATTCTTTTTTGAAAAAAATTATTTTTTTTTTAATTGTGGTCCCACCATAACCACCCGCTTTGAAAAATATTCAAAACGCCACAATTTTTTTTTTTTGCGTGATAGAAAAAACTTTTTGCTCTTTAAAAATTTTGAGAATTTTATTTTTTTTTTCTTTCTTAAAATTTTTCTTTTAAAATTAGCAAGACATGGAAATTTTTTTCTTTTTAAAATTTTATTTTACGAACTTAATTTTGAATTTGGACTCGTTAGAAAATTTGTTGTTCGAAATTTGTTTTTAACTCACGTAAAATTATTTGCTGAATTCTTTTTTGAAAAAAATTATTTTTTTTTTAATTGTGGTCCCACCATAACCACCCGCTTTGAAAAATATTCAAAACGCCACAATTTTTTTTTTTTGCGTGATAGAAAAAACTTTTTGCTCTTTAAAAATTTTGAGAATTTTATTTTTTTTTCTTTTTAAAATTTTTCTTTTAAAATTAGCAAGACATGGAAATTTTTTTCTTTTTAAAATTTTATTTTACGAACTTAATTTTGAATTTGGACTCGTTAGAAAATTTGTTGTTCGAAATTTGTTTTTAACTCACGTAAAATTATTTGCTGAATTCTTTTTTGAAAAAAATTATTTTTTTTTTAATTGTGGTCCCACCATAACCACCCGCTTTGAAAAATATTCAAAACGCCACAATTTTTTTTTTTTTGCGTGATAGAAAAAACTTTTTGCTCTTTAAAAATTTTGAGAATTTTATTTTTTTTTTCTTTCTTAAAATTTTTCTTTTAAAATTAGCAAGACATGGAAATTTTTTTCTTTTTAAAATTTTATTTTACGAACTTAATTTTGAATTTGGACTCGTTAGAAAATTTGTTGTTCGAAATTTGTTTTTAACTCACGTAAAATTATTTGCTGAATTCTTTTTTGAAAAAAATTATTTTTTTTTTAATTGTGGTCCCACCATAACCACCCGCTTTGAAAAATATTCAAAACGCCACAATTTTTTTTTTTTTGCGTGATAGAAAAAACTTTTTGCTCTTTAAAAATTTTGAGAATTTTATTTTTTTTTTCTTTCTTAAAATTTTTCTTTTAAAATTAGCAAGACATGGAAATTTTTTTCTTTTTAAAATTTTATTTTACGAACTTAATTTTGAATTTGGACTCGTTAGAAAATTTGTTGTTCGAAATTTGTTTTTAACTCACGTAAAATTATTTGCTGAATTCTTTTTTGAAAAAAATTATTTTTTTTTTAATTGTGGTCCCACCATAACCACCCGCTTTGAAAAATATTCAAAACGCCACAATTTTTTTTTTTGCGTGATAGAAAAAACTTTTTGCTCTTTAAAAATTTTGAGAATTTTATTTTTTTTTTCTTTCTTAAAATTTTTCTTTTAAAATTAGCAAGACATGGAAATTTTTTTCTTTTTAAAATTTTATTTTACGAACTTAATTTTGAATTTGGACTCGTTAGAAAATTTGTTGTTCGAAATTTGTTTTTAACTCACGTAAAATTATTTGCTGAATTCTTTTTTGAAAAAAATTATTTTTTTTTTAATTGTGGTCCCACCATAACCACCCGCTTTGAAAAATATTCAAAACGCCACAATTTTTTTTTTTGCGTGATAGAAAAAACTTTTTGCTCTTTAAAAATTTTGAGAATTTTATTTTTTTTTTCTTTCTTAAAATTTTTCTTTTAAAATTAGCAAGACATGGAAATTTTTTTCTTTTTAAAATTTTATTTTACGAACTTAATTTTGAATTTGGACTCGTTAGAAAATTTGTTGTTCGAAATTTGTTTTTAACTCACGTAAAATTATTTGCTGAATTCTTTTTTGAAAAAAATTATTTTTTTTTTAATTGTGGTCCCACCATAACCACCCGCTTTGAAAAATATTCAAAACGCCACAATTTTTTTTTTTGCGTGATAGAAAAAACTTTTTGCTCTTTAAAAATTTTGAGAATTTTATTTTTTTTTTCTTTCTTAAAATTTTTCTTTTAAAATTAGCAAGACATGGAAATTTTTTTCTTTTTAAAATTTTATTTTACGAACTTAATTTTGAATTTGGACTCGTTAGAAAATTTGTTGTTCGAAATTTGTTTTTAACTCACGTAAAATTATTTGCTGAATTCTTTTTTGAAAAAAATTATTTTTTTTTAATTGTGGTCCCACCATAACCACCCGCTTTGAAAAATATTCAAAACGCCACAATTTTTTTTTTTTTTTTGCGTGATAGAAAAAACTTTTTGCTCTTTAAAAATTTTGAGAATTTTATTTTTTTTTTCTTTCTTAAAATTTTTCTTTTAAAATTAGCAAGACATGGAAATGTTTTTTCTTTTTAAAATTTTATTTTACGAACTTAATTTTGAATTTGGACTCGTTAGAAAATTTGTTGTTCGAAATTTGTTTTTAACTCACGTAAAATTATTTGCTGAATTCTTTTTTGAAAAAAATTATTTTTTTTTAATTGTGGTCCCACCATAACCACCCGCTTTGAAAAATATTCAAAACGCCACAATTTTTTTTTTTTTTTTGCGTGATAGAAAAAACTTTTTGCTCTTTAAAAATTTTGAGAATTTTATTTTTTTTTTCTTTCTTAAAATTTTTCTTTTAAAATTAGCAAGACATGGAAATTTTTTTCTTTTTAAAATTTTATTTTACGAACTTAATTTTGAATTTGGACTCGTTAGAAAATTTGTTGTTCGAAATTTGTTTTTAACTCACGTAAAATTATTTGCTGAATTCTTTTTTGAAAAAAATTATTTTTTTTTTAATTGTGGTCCCACCATAACCACCCGCTTTGAAAAATATTCAAAACGCCACAATTTTTTTTTTTTTTTGCGTGATAGAAAAAACTTTTTGCTCTTTAAAAATTTTGAGAATTTTATTTTTTTTTCTTTCTTAAAATTTTTCTTTTAAAATTAGCAAGACATGGAAATTTTTTTCTTTTTAAAATTTTATTTTACGAACTTAATTTTGAATTTGGACTCGTTAGAAAATTTGTTGTTCGAAATTTGTTTTTAACTCACGTAAAATTATTTGCTGAATTCTTTTTTGAAAAAAATTATTTTTTTTTTAATTGTGGTCCCACCATAACCACCCGCTTTGAAAAATATTCAAAACGCCACAATTTTTTTTTTTTTTGCGTGATAGAAAAAACTTTTTGCTCTTTAAAAATTTTGAGAATTTTATTTTTTTTTTCTTTCTTAAAATTTTTCTTTTAAAATTAGCAAGACATGGAAATTTTTTTCTTTTTAAAATTTTATTTTACGAACTTAATTTTGAATTTGGACTCGTTAGAAAATTTGTTGTTCGAAATTTGTTTTTAACTCACGTAAAATTATTTGCTGAATTCTTTTTTGAAAAAAATTATTTTTTTTTTAATTGTGGTCCCACCATAACCACCCGCTTTGAAAAATATTCAAAACGCCACAATTTTTTTTTTTTTTTGCGTGATAGAAAAAACTTTTTGCTCTTTAAAAATTTTGAGAATTTTATTTTTTTTTTCTTTCTTAAAATTTTTCTTTTAAAATTAGCAAGACATGGAAATTTTTTTCTTTTTAAAATTTTATTTTACGAACTTAATTTTGAATTTGGACTCGTTAGAAAATTTGTTGTTCGAAATTTGTTTTTAACTCACGTAAAATTATTTGCTGAATTCTTTTTTGAAAAAAATTATTTTTTTTTAATTGTGGTCCCACCATAACCACCCGCTTTGAAAAATATTCAAAACGCCACAATTTTTTTTTTTTTTTTTGCGTGATAGAAAAAACTTTTTGCTCTTTAAAAATTTTGAGAATTTTATTTTTTTTTTCTTTCTTAAAATTTTTCTTTTAAAATTAGCAAGACATGGAAATTTTTTTCTTTTTAAAATTTTATTTTACGAACTTAATTTTGAATTTGGACTCGTTAGAAAATTTGTTGTTCGAAATTTGTTTTTAACTCACGTAAAATTATTTGCTGAATTCTTTTTTGAAAAAAATTATTTTTTTTTTAATTGTGGTCCCACCATAACCACCCGCTTTGAAAAATATTCAAAACGCCACAATTTTTTTTTTTTTTTTTGCGTGATAGAAAAAACTTTTTGCTCTTTAAAAATTTTGAGAATTTTATTTTTTTTTTCTTTCTTAAAAATTTTTCTTTTAAAATTAGCAAGACATGGAAATTTTTTTCTTTTTAAAATTTTATTTTACGAACTTAATTTTGAATTTGGACTCGTTAGAAAATTTGTTGTTCGAAATTTGTTTTTAACTCACGTAAAATTATTTGCTGAATTCTTTTTTGAAAAAAATTATTTTTTTTTTAATTGTGGTCCCACCATAACCACCCGCTTTGAAAAATATTCAAAACGCCACAATTTTTTTTTTTTGCGTGATAGAAAAAACTTTTTGCTCTTTAAAAATTTTGAGAATTTTATTTTTTTTTTCTTTCTTAAAATTTTTCTTTTAAAATTAGCAAGACATGGAAATTTTTTTCTTTTTAAAATTTTATTTTACGAACTTAATTTTGAATTTGGACTCGTTAGAAAATTTGTTGTTCGAAATTTGTTTTTAACTCACGTAAAATTATTTGCTGAATTCTTTTTTGAAAAAAATTATTTTTTTTTTAAATTGTGGTCCCACCATAACCACCCGCTTTGAAAAATATTCAAAACGCCACAATTTTTTTTTTTGCGTGATAGAAAAAACTTTTTGCTCTTTAAAAATTTTGAGAATTTTATTTTTTTTTTCTTTTTAAAATTTTTCTTTTAAAATTAGCAAGACATGGAAATTTTTTTCTTTTTAAAATTTTATTTTACGAACTTAATTTTGAATTTGGACTCGTTAGAAAATTTGTTGTTCGAAATTTGTTTTTAACTCACGTAAAATTATTTGCTGAATTCTTTTTTGAAAAAAATTATTTTTTTTTTAATTGTGGTCCCACCATAACCACCCGCTTTGAAAAATATTCAAAACGCCACAATTTTTTTTTTTTTGCGTGATAGAAAAAACTTTTTGCTCTTTAAAAATTTTGAGAATTTTATTTTTTTTTTCTTTCTTAAAATTTTTCTTTTAAAATTAGCAAGACATGGAAATTTTTTTCTTTTTAAAATTTTATTTTACGAACTTAATTTTGAATTTGGACTCGTTAAGAAAATTTGTTGTTCGAAATTTGTTTTTAACTCACGTAAAATTATTTGCTGAATTCTTTTTTGAAAAAAATTATTTTTTTTTTAATTGTGGTCCCACCATAACCACCCGCTTTGAAAAATATTCAAAACGCCACAATTTTTTTTTTTTGCGTGATAGAAAAAACTTTTTGCTCTTTAAAAATTTTGAGAATTTTATTTTTTTTTCTTTCTTAAAATTTTTCTTTTAAAATTAGCAAGACATGGAAATTTTTTTCTTTTTAAAATTTTATTTTACGAACTTAATTTTGAATTTGGACTCGTTAGAAAATTTGTTGTTCGAAATTTGTTTTTAACTCACGTAAAATTATTTGCTGAATTCTTTTTTGAAAAAAATTATTTTTTTTTTAATTGTGGTCCCACCATAACCACCCGCTTTGAAAAATATTCAAAACGCCACAATTTTTTTTTTTTGCGTGATAGAAAAAACTTTTTGCTCTTTAAAAATTTTGAGAATTTTATTTTTTTTTTCTTTCTTAAAATTTTTCTTTTAAAATTAGCAAGACATGGAAATTTTTTTCTTTTTAAAATTTTATTTTACGAACTTAATTTTGAATTTGGACTCGTTAGAAAATTTGTTGTTCGAAATTTGTTTTTAACTCACGTAAAATTATTTGCTGAATTCTTTTTTGAAAAAAATTATTTTTTTTTTAATTGTGGTCCCACCATAACCACCCGCTTTGAAAAATATTCAAAACGCCACAATTTTTTTTTTTTTTTGCGTGATAGAAAAAACTTTTTGCTCTTTAAAAATTTTGAGAATTTTATTTTTTTTTTCTTTTTTAAAAATTTTTCTTTTAAAATTAGCAAGACATGGAAATTTTTTTCTTTTTAAAATTTTATTTTACGAACTTAATTTTGAATTTGGACTCGTTAGAAAATTTGTTGTTCGAAATTTGTTTTTAACTCACGTAAAATTATTTGCTGAATTCTTTTTTGAAAAAAATTATTTTTTTTTTAATTGTGGTCCCACCATAACCACCCGCTTTGAAAAAT
The DNA here is from genome assembly GCA_963932465.1 of Maratus speciosus. Classification (NCBI taxonomy): domain Eukaryota; kingdom Metazoa; phylum Arthropoda; class Arachnida; order Araneae; family Salticidae; genus Maratus; species Maratus speciosus. Next base: position 630,060,226 of record OZ010788.1, read on the forward strand.
ATTCAAAACGCCACAATTTTTTTTTTTTTTTGCGTGATAGAAAAAACTTTTTGCTCTTTAAAAATTTTGATAATTTTATTTTTTTTTTCTTTCTTAAAATTTTTCTTTTAAAATTAGCAAGACATGGAAATTTTTTTCTTTTTAAAATTTTATTTTACGAACTTAATTTTGAATTTGGACTCGTTAGAAAATTTGTTGTTCGAAATTTGTTTTTAACTCACGTAAAATTATTTGCTGAATTCTTTTTTGAAAAAAATTATTTTTTTTTTAATTGTGGTCCCACCATAACCACCCGCTTTGAAAAATATTCAAAACGCCACAATTTTTTTTTTTTTGCGTGATAGAAAAAACTTTTTGCTCTTTAAAAATTTTGAGAATTTTATTTTTTTTTTCTTTTTAAAATTTTTCTTTTAAAATTAGCAAGACATGGAAATTTTTTTCTTTTTAAAATTTTATTTTACGAACTTAATTTTGAATTTGGACTCGTTAGAAAATTTGTTGTTCGAAATTTGTTTTTAACTCACGTAAAATTATTTGCTGAATTCTTTTTTGAAAAAAATTATTTTTTTTTTAATTGTGGTCCCACCATAACCACCCGCTTTGAAAAATATTCAAAACGCCACAATTTTTTTTTTTTTTTGCGTGATAGAAAAAACTTTTTGCTCTTTAAAAATTTTGAGAATTTTATTTTTTTTTTCTTTCTTAAAATTTTTCTTTTAAAATTAGCAAGACATGGAAATTTTTTTCTTTTTAAAATTTTATTTTACGAACTTAATTTTGAATTTGGACTCGTTAAAAAATTTGTTGTTCGAAATTTGTTTTTAACTCACGTAAAATTATTTGCTGAATTCTTTTTTGAAAAAAATTATTTTTTTTTTAATTGTGGTCCCACCATAACCACCCGCTTTGAAAAATATTCAAAACGCCACAATTTTTTTTTTTTGCGTGATAGAAAAAACTTTTTGCTCTTTAAAAATTTTGAGAATTTTATTTTTTTTTTCTTTCTTAAAATTTTTCTTTTAAAATTAGCAAGACATGGAAATTTTTTTCTTTTTAAAATTTTATTTTACGAACTTAATTTTGAATTTGGACTCGTTAGAAAATTTGTTGTTCGAAATTTGTTTTTAACTCACGTAAAATTATTTGCTGAATTCTTTTTTGAAAAAAATTATTTTTTTTTAATTGTGGTCCCACCATAACCACCCGCTTTGAAAAATATTCAAAACGCCACAATTTTTTTTTTTTTTTTTTTTTTTGCGTGATAGAAAAAACTTTTTGCTCTTTAAAAATTTTGAGAATTTTATTTTTTTTTTCTTTCTTAAAATTTTTCTTTTAAAATTAGTAAGACATGGAAATTTTTTTCTTTTTAAAATTTTATTTTACGAACTTAATTTTGAATTTGGACTCGTTAGAAAATTTGCTGTTCGAAATTTGTTTTTAACTCACGTAAAATTATTTGCTGAATTCTTTTTTGAAAAAAATTATTTTTTTTTTAATTGTGGTCCCACCATAACCACCCGCTTTGAAAAATATTCAAAACGCCACAATTTTTTTTTTTTTTTGCGTGATAGAAAAAACTTTTTGCTCTTTAAAAATTTTGAGAATTTTATTTTTTTTTCTTTCTTAAAAATTTTTCTTTTAAAATTAGCAAGACATGGAAATTTTTTTCTTTTTAAAATTTTATTTTACGAACTTAATTTTGAATTTGGACTCGTTAGAAAATTTGTTGTTCGAAATTTGTTTTTAACTCACGTAAAATTATTTGCTGAATTCTTTTTTGAAAAAAATTATTTTTTTTTTAATTGTGGTCCCACCATAACCACCCGCTTTGAAAAATATTCAAAACGCCACAATTTTTTTTTTTTGCGTGATAGAAAAAACTTTTTGCTCTTTAAAAATTTTGAGAATTTTATTTTTTTTTTCTTTCTTAAAATTTTTCTTTTAAAATTAGCAAGACATGGAAATTTTTTTCTTTTTAAAATTTTATTTTACGAACTTAATTTTGAATTTGGACTCGTTAGAAAATTTGTTGTTCGAAATTTGTTTTTAACTCACGTAAAATTATTTGCTGAATTCTTTTTTGAAAAAAATTATTTTTTTTTTAATTGTGGTCCCACCATAACCACCCGCTTTGAAAAATATTCAAAACGCCACAATTTTTTTTTTTTTGCGTGATAGAAAAAACTTTTTGCTCTTTAAAAATTTTGAGAATTTTATTTTTTTTTTCTTTTTAAAATTTTTCTTTTAAAATTAGCAAGACATGGAAATTTTTTTCTTTTTAAAATTTTATTTTACGAACTTAATTTTGAATTTGGACTCGTTAGAAAATTTGTTGTTCGAAATTTGTTTTTAACTCACGTAAAATTATTTGCTGAATTCTTTTTTGAAAAAAATTATTTTTTTTTTAATTGTGGTCCCACCATAACCACCCGCTTTGAAAAATATTCAAAACGCCACAATTTTTTTTTTTTTGCGTGATAGAAAAAACTTTTTGCTCTTTAAAAATTTTGAGAATTTTATTTTTTTTTTCTTTCTTAAAATTTTTCTTTTAAAATTAGCAAGACATGGAAATTTTTTTCTTTTTAAAATTTTATTTTACGAACTTAATTTTGAATTTGGACTCGTTAGAAAATTTGTTGTTCGAAATTTGTTTTTAACTCGCGTAAAATTATTTGCTGAATTCTTTTTTGAAAAAAATTATTTTTTTTTTTAATTGTGGTCCCACCATAACCACCCGCTTTGAAAAATATTCAAAACGCCACAATTTTTTTTTTTTTTTTGCGTGATAGAAAAAACTTTTTGCTCTTTAAAAATTTTGAGAATTTTATTTTTTTTTTCTTTCTTAAAATTTTTCTTTTAAAATTAGCAAGACATGGAAATTTTTTTCTTTTTAAAATTTTATTTTACGAACTTAATTTTGAATTTGGACTCGTTAGAAAATTTGTTGTTCGAAATTTGTTTTTAACTCACGTAAAATTATTTGCTGAATTCTTTTTTGAAAAAAATTATTTTTTTTTTAATTGTGGTCCCACCATAACCACCCGCTTTGAAAAATATTCAAAACGCCACAATTTTTTTTTTTTTGCGTGATAGAAAAAACTTTTTGCTCTTTAAAAATTTTGAGAATTTTATTTTTTTTTCTTTCTTAAAGTTTTTCTTTTAAAATTAGCAAGACATGGAAATTTTTTTCTTTTTAAAATTTTATTTTACGAACTTAATTTTGAATTTGGACTCGTTAGAAAATTTGTTGTTCGAAATTTGTTTTTAACTCACGTAAAATTATTTGCTGAATTCTTTTTTGAAAAAAATTATTTTTTTTTTAATTGTGGTCCCACCGTAACCACCCGCTTTGAAAAATATTCAAAACGCCACAATTTTTTTTTTTTGCGTGATAGAAAAAACTTTTTGCTCTTTAAAAATTTTGAGAATTTTATTTTTTTTTCTTTCTTAAAGTTTTTCTTTTAAAATTAGCAAGACATGGAAATTTTTTTCTTTTTAAAATTTTATTTTACGAACTTAATTTTGAATTTGGACTCGTTAGAAAATTTGTTGTTCGAAATTTGTTTTTAACTCACGTAAAATTATTTGCTGAATTCTTTTTTGAAAAAAATTATTTTTTTTTTAATTGTGGTCCCACCATAACCACCCGCTTTGAAAAATATTCAAAACGCCACAATTTTTTTTTTTGCGTGATAGAAAAAACTTTTTGCTCTTTAAAAATTTTGAGAATTTTATTTTTTTTTTCTTTCTTAAAGTTTTTCTTTTAAAATTAGCAAGACATGGAAATTTTTTTCTTTTTAAAATTTTATTTTACGAACTTAATTTTGAATTTGGACTCGTTAGAAAATTTGTTGTTCGAAATTTGTTTTTAACTCACGTAAAATTATTTGCTGAATTCTTTTTTGAAAAAAATTATTTTTTTTTTAATTGTGGTCCCACCATAACCACCCGCTTTGAAAAATATTCAAAACGCCACAATTTTTTTTTTTTTTTGCGTGATAGAAAAAACTTTTTGCTCTTTAAAAATTTTGAGAATTTTATTTTTTTTTCTTTCTTAAAATTTTTCTTTTAAAATTAGCAAGACATGGAAATTTTTTTCTTTTTAAAATTTTATTTTACGAACTTAATTTTGAATTTGGACTCGTTAGAAAATTTGTTGTTCGAAATTTGTTTTTAACTCACGTAAAATTATTTGCTGAATTCTTTTTTGAAAAAAATTATTTTTTTTTTAATTGTGGTCCCACCATAACCACCCGCTTTGAAAAATATTCAAAACGCCACAATTTTTTTTTTTTTGCGTGATAGAAAAAACTTTTTGCTCTTTAAAAATTTTGAGAATTTTATTTTTTTTTCTTTCTTAAAGTTTTTTTTTTAAAATTAGCAAGACATGGAAATTTTTTTCTTTTTAAAATTTTATTTTACGAACTTAATTTTGAATTTGGACTCGTTAGAAAATTTGTTGTTCGAAATTTGTTTTTAACTCACGTAAAATTATTTGCTGAATTCTTTTTTGAAAAAAATTATTTTTTTTTTAATTGTGGTCCCACCATAACCACCCGCTTTGAAAAATATTCAAAACGCCACAATTTTTTTTTTGCGTGATAGAAAAAACTTTTTGCTCTTTAAAAATTTTGAGAATTTTATTTTTTTTTTCTTTCTTAAAGTTTTATCTTTTAAAATTAGCAAGACATGGAAATTTTTTTCTTTTTAAAATTTTATTTTACGAACTTAATTTTGAATTTGGACTCGTTAGAAAATTTGTTGTTCGAAATTTGTTTTTAACTCACGCAAAATTATTTGCTGAATTCTTTTTTGAAAAAAATTATTTTTTTTTAATTGTGGTCCCACCATAACCACCCGCTTTGAAAAATATTCAAAACGCCACAATTTTTTTTTTTTTTGCGTGATAGAAAAAACTTTTTGCTCTTTAAAAATTTTGAGAATTTTATTTTTTTTTTCTTTCTTAAAATTTTTCTTTTAAAATTAGCAAGACATGGAAATTTTTTTCTTTTTAAAATTTTATTTTACGAACTTAATTTTGAATTTGGACTCGTTAGAAAATTTGTTGTTCGAAATTTGTTTTTAACTCACGTAAAATTATTTGCTGAATTCTTTTTTGAAAAAAATTATTTTTTTTTAATTGTGGTCCCACCATAACCACCCGCTTTGAAAAATATTCAAAACGCCACAATTTTTTTTTTTTTTTTGCGTGATAGAAAAAACTTTTTGCTCTTTAAAAATTTTGAGAATTTTATTTTTTTTTTCTTTCTTAAAATTTTTCTTTTAAAATTAGCGAGACATGGAAATTTTTTTCTTTTTAAAATTTTATTTTACGAACTTAATTTTGAATTTGGACTCGTTAGAAAATTTGTTGTTCGAAATTTGTTTTTAACTCACGTAAAATTATTTGCTGAATTCTTTTTTGAAAAAAATTATTTTTTTTTTAATTGTGGTCCCACCATAACCACCCGCTTTGAAAAATATTCAAAACGCCACAATTTTTTTTTTTTTGCGTGATAGAAAAAACTTTTTGCTCTTTAAAAATTTTGAGAATTTTATTTTTTTTTTCTTTCTTAAAGTTTTTCTTTTAAAATTAGCAAGACATGTAAATTTTTTTCTTTTTAAAATTTTATTTTACGAACTTAATTTTGAATTTGGACTCGTTAGAAAATTTGTTGTTCGAAATTTGTTTTTAACTCGCGTAAAATTATTTGCTGAATTCTTTTTTGAAAAAAATTATTTTTTTTTTTAATTGTGGTCCCACCATAACCACCCGCTTTGAAAAATATTCAAAACGCCACAATTTTTTTTTTTGCGTGATAGAAAAAACTTTTTGCTCTTTAAAAATTTTGAGAATTTTATTTTTTTTTTCTTTCTTAAAGTTTTTCTTTTAAAATTAGCAAGACATGGAAATTTTTTTCTTTTTAAAATTTTATTTTACGAACTTAATTTTGAATTTGGACTCGTTAGAAAATTTGTTGTTCGAAATTTGTTTTTAACTCACGTAAAATTATTTGCTGAATTCTTTTTTGAAAAAAATTATTTTTTTTTAATTGTGGTCCCACCATAACCACCCGCTTTGAAAAATATTCAAAACGCCACAATTTTTTTTTTTGCGTGATAGAAAAAACTTTTTGCTCTTTAAAAATTTTGAGAATTTTATTTTTTTTTTTCTTTCTTAAAATTTTTCTTTTAAAATTAGCAAGACATGGAAATTTTTTTTCTTTTTAAAATTTTATTTTACGAACTTAATTTTGAATTTGGACTCGTTAGAAAATTTGTTGTTCGAAATTTGTTTTTAACTCACGTAAAATTATTTGCTGAATTCTTTTTTGAAAAAAATTATTTTTTTTTAATTGTGGTCCCACCATAACCACCCGCTTTGAAAAATATTCAAAACGCCACAATTTTTTTTTTTTTTGCGTGATAGAAAAAACTTTTTGCTCTTTAAAAATTTTGAGAATTTTATTTTTTTTTTCTTTCTTAAATTTTTTCTTTTAAAATTAGCAAGACATGGAAATTTTTTTCTTTTTAAAATTTTATTTTACGAACTTAATTTTGAATTTGGACTCGTTAGAAAATTTGTTGTTCGAAATTTGTTTTTAACTCACGTAAAATTATTTGCTGAATTCTTTTTTGAAAAAAATTATTTTTTTTTTAATTGTGGTCCCACCATAACCACCCGCTTTGAAAAATATTCAAAACGCCACAATTTTTTTTTTTGCGTGATAGAAAAAACTTTTTGCTCTTTAAAAATTTTGAGAATTTTATTTTTTTTTTCTTTCTTAAAGTTTTTCTTTTAAAATTAGCAAGACATGGAAATTTTTTTCTTTTTAAAATTTTATTTTACGAACTTAATTTTGAATTTGGACTCGTTAGAAAATTTGTTGTTCGAAATTTGTTTTTAACTCACGTAAAATTATTTGCTGAATTCTTTTTTGAAAAAAATTATTTTTTTTTAATTGTGGTCCCACCATAACCACCCGCTTTGAAAAATATTCAAAACGCCACAATTTTTTTTTTTTTTTGCGTGATAGAAAAAACTTTTTGCTCTTTAAAAATTTTGAGAATTTTATTTTTTTTTCTTTCTTAAAATTTTTCTTTTAAAATTAGCAAGACATGGAAATTTTTTTCTTTTTAAAATTTTATTTTACGAACTTAATTTTGAATTTGGACTCGTTAGAAAATTTGTTGTTCGAAATTTGTTTTTAACTCACGTAAAATTATTTGCTGAATTCTTTTTTGAAAAAAATTATTTTTTTTTAATTGTGGTCCCACCATAACCACCCGCTTTGAAAAATATTCAAAACGCCACAATTTTTTTTTTTTTTTTGCGTGATAGAAAAAACTTTTTGCTCTTTAAAAATTTTGAGAATTTTATTTTTTTTTCTTTCTTAAAATTTTTCTTTTAAAATTAGCAAGACATGGAAATTTTTTTTCTTTTTAAAATTTTATTTTACGAACTTAATTTTGAATTTGGACTCGTTAGAAAATTTGTTGTTCGAAATTTGTTTTTAACTCACGTAAAATTATTTGCTGAATTCTTTTTTGAAAAAAATTATTTTTTTTTTTAATTGTGGTCCCACCATAACCACCCGCTTTGAAAAATATTCAAAACGCCACAATTTTTTTTTTTTGCGTGATAGAAAAAACTTTTTGCTCTTTAAAAATTTTGAGAATTTTATTTTTTTTTTCTTTCTTAAAATTTTTCTTTTAAAATTAGCAAGACATGGAAATTTTTTTCTTTTTAAAATTTTATTTTACGAACTTAATTTTGATTTGGACTCGTTAGAAAATTTGTTGTTCGAAATTTGTTTTTAACTCACGTAAAATTATTTGCTGAATTCTTTTTTGAAAAAAATTATTTTTTTTTTAATTGTGGTCCCACCATAACCACCCGCTTTGAAAAATATTCAAAACGCCACAATTTTTTTTTTGCGTGATAGAAAAAACTTTTTGCTCTTTAAAAATTTTGAGAATTTTATTTTTTTTTTCTTTCTTAAAATTTTTCTTTTAAAATTAGCAAGACATGGAAATTTTTTTCTTTTTAAAATTTTATTTTACGAACTTAATTTTGAATTTGGACTCGTTAGAAAATTTGTTGTTCGAAATTTGTTTTTAACTCACGTAAAATTATTTGCTGAATTCTTTTTTGAAGAAAATTATTTTTTTTTTACTTGTGGTCCCACCATAACCACCCGCTTTGAAAAATATTCAAAACGCCACAATTTTTTTTTTTTTTGCGTGATAGAAAAAACTTTTTGCTCTTTAAAAATTTTGAGAATTTTATTTTTTTTTTCTTTCTTAAAATTTTTCTTTTAAAATTAGCAAGACATGGAAATTTTTTTCTTTTTAAAATTTTGTTTTACGAACTTAATTTTGAATTTGGACTCGTTAGAAAATTTGTTGTTCGAAATTTGTTTTTAACTCACGTAAAATTATTTGCTGAATTCTTTTTTGAAAAAAATTATTTTTTTTTAATTGTGGTCCCACCATAACCACCCGCTTTGAAAAATATTCAAAACGCCACAATTTTTTTTTTTTTGCGTGATAGAAAAAACTTTTTGCTCTTTAAAAATTTTGAGAATTTTATTTTTTTTTTCTTTCTTAAAATTTTTCTTTTAAAATTAGCAAGACATGGAAATTTTTTTCTTTTTAAAATTTTATTTTACGAACTTAATTTTGAATTTGGACTCGTTAGAAAATTTGTTGTTCGAAATTTGTTTTTAACTCACGTAAAATTATTTGCTGAATTCTTTTTTGAAAAAAATTATTTTTTTTTTAATTGTGGTCCCACCATAACCACCCGCTTTGAAAAATATTCAAAACGCCACAATTTTTTTTTTTTTTTGCGTGATAGAAAAAACTTTTTGCTCTTTAAAAATTTTGAGAATTTTATTTTTTTTTTCTTTCTTAAAGTTTTTCTTTTAAAATTAGCAAGACATGGAAATTTTTTTCTTTTTAAAATTTTATTTTACGAACTTAATTTTGAATTTGGACTCGTTAGAAAATTTGTTGTTCGAAATTTGTTTTTAACTCACGTAAAATTATTTGCTGAATTCTTTTTTGAAAAAAATTATTTTTTTTTAATTGTGGTCCCACCATAACCACCCGCTTTGAAAAATATTCAAAACGCCACAATTTTTTTTTTTTGCGTGATAGAAAAAACTTTTTGCTCTTTAAAAATTTTGAGAATTTTATTTTTTTTTTCTTTCTTGAAGTTTTTCTTTTAAAATTAGCAAGACATGGAAATTTTTTTCTTTTTAAAATTTTATTTTACGAACTTAATTTTGAATTTGGACTCGTTAGAAAATTTGTAGTTCGAAATTTGTTTTTAACTCACGTAAAATTATTTGCTGAATTCTTTTTTGAAAAAAATTATTTTTTTTTAATTGTGGTCCCACCATAACCACCCGCTTTGAAAAATATTCAAAACGCCACAATTTTTTTTTTTTTTTGCGTGATAGAAAAAACTTTTTGCTCTTTAAAAATTTTGAGAATTTTATTTTTTTTTTCTTTCTTAAAGTTTTTCTTTTAAAATTAGCAAGACATGGAAATTTTTTTCTTTTTAAAATTTTATTTTACGAACTTAATTTTGAATTTGGACTCGTTAGAAAATTTGTTGTTCGAAATTTGTTTTTAACTCACGTAAAATTATTTGCTGAATTCTTTTTTGAAAAAAATTATTTTTTTTTAATTGTGGTCCCACCATAACCACCCGCTTTGAAAAATATTCAAAACGCCACAATTTTTTTTTTTTTTGCGTGATAGAAAAAACTTTTTGCTCTTTAAAAATTTTGAGAATTTTATTTTTTTTTTCTTTCTTAAAATTTTTCTTTTAAAATTAGCAAGACATGGAAATTTTTTTCTTTTTAAAATTTTATTTTACGAACTTAATTTTGAATTTGGACTCGTTAGAAAATTTGTTGTTCGAAATTTGTTTTTAACTCACGTAAAATTATTTGTTGAATTCTTTTTTGAAAAAAATTATTTTTTTTTAATTGTGGTCCCACCATAACCACCCGCTTTGAAAAATATTCAAAACGCCACAATTTTTTTTTTTGCGTGATAGAAAAAACTTTTTGCTCTTTAAAAATTTTGAGAATTTTATTTTTTTTTTCTTTCTTAAAGTTTTTCTTTTAAAATTAGCAAGACATGGAAATTTTTTTCTTTTTAAAATTTTATTTTACGAACTTAATTTTGAATTTGGACTCGTTAGAAAATTTGTTGTTCGAAATTTGTTTTTAACTCACGTAAAATTATTTGCTGAATTCTTTTTTGAAAAAAATTATTTTTTTTTAATTGTGGTCCCACCATAACCACCCGCTTTGAAAAATATTCAAAACGCCACAATTTTTTTTTTTTTGCGTGATAGAAAAAACTTTTTGCTCTTTAAAAATTTTGAGAATTTTATTTTTTTTTTCTTTCTTAAAATTTTTCTTTTAAAATTAGCAAGACATGGAAATTTTTTTCTTTTTAAAATTTTATTTTACGAACTTAATTTTGAATTTGGACTCGTTAGAAAATTTGTTGTTCGAAATTTGTTTTTAACTCACGTAAAATTATTTGCTGAATTCTTTTTTGAAAAAAATTATTTTTTTTTTAATTGTGGTCCCACCATAACCACCCGCTTTGAAAAATATTCAAAACGCCACAATTTTTTTTTTTTTGCGTGATAGAAAAAACTTTTTGCTCTTTAAAAATTTTGAGAATTTTATTTTTTTTTTCTTTCTTAAAATTTTTCTTTTAAAATTAGCAAGACATGGAAATTTTTTTCTTTTTAAAATTTTATTTTACGAACTTAATTTTGAATTTGGACTCGTTAGAAAATTTGTTGTTTGAAATTTGTTTTTAACTCACGTAAAATTATTTGCTGAATTCTTTTTTGAAAAAAATTATTTTTTTTTTAATTGTGGTCCCACCATAACCACCCGCTTTGAAAAATATTCAAAACGCCACAATTTTTTTTTTTTTGCGTGATAGAAAAAACTTTTTGCTCTTTAAAAATTTTGAGAATTTTATTTTTTTTTTCTTTCTTAAAATTTTTCTTTTAAAATTAGCAAGACATGGAAATTTTTTTCTTTTTAAAATTTTATTTTACGAACTTAATTTTGATTTGGACTCGTTAGAAAATTTGTTGTTCGAAATTTGTTTTTAACTCACGTAAAATTATTTGCTGAATTCTTTTTTGAAAAAAATTATTTTTTTTTTAATTGTGGTCCCACCATAACCACCCGCTTTGAAAAATATTCAAAACGCCACAATTTTTTTTTTTTGCGTGATAGAAAAAACTTTTTGCTCTTTAAAAATTTTGAGAATTTTATTTTTTTTTTCTTTCTTAAAATTTTTCTTTTAAAATTAGCAAGACATGGAATTTTTTTTCTTTTTAAAATTTTATTTTACGAACTTAATTTTGAATTTGGACTCGTTAGAAAATTTGTTGTTCGAAATTTGTTTTTAACTCACGTAAAATTATTTGCTGAATTCTTTTTTGAAAAAAATTATTTTTTTTTTACTTGTGGTCCCACCATAACCACCCGCTTTGAAAAATATTCAAAACGCCACAATTTTTTTTTTTTTGCGTGATAGAAAAAACTTTTTGCTCTTTAAAAATTTTGAGAATTTTATTTTTTTTTTCTTTCTTAAAATTTTTCTTTTAAAATTAGCAAGACATGGAAATTTTTTTCTTTTTAAAATTTTATTTTACGAACTTAATTTTGAATTTGGACTCGTTAGAAAATTTGTTGTTCGAAATTTGTTTTTAACTCACGTAAAATTATTTGCTGAATTCTTTTTTGAAAAATATTATTTTTTTTTTAATTGTGGTCCCACCATAACCACCCGCTTTGAAAAATATTCAAAACGCCACAATTTTTTTTTTTTTGCGTGATAGAAAAAACTTTTTGCTCTTTAAAAATTTTGAGAATTTTATTTTTTTTTTCTTTCTTAAAATTTTTCTTTTAAAATTAGCAAGACATGGAATTTTTTTTCTTTTTAAAATTTTCTTTTTTGAACTTAATTTTGAATTTGAACTTTAGAAAATTTGTTGTTCGAGATTTGTTTTCAACTCGAGTAATGTTAGTTGAATTATTTTTCCCTGAATGCTAACATAGAATTCGAACGCGGTAAGTTTGTGAAATGACCCTTCTTTCAGAAAAATGATCCCATTTTAAAATGTCTCTTGTGAAATTCTGTTAAGTGGTTTTCTTTGCATGCTTTTGTTAGTCTAGCGTGTTTAATAAAGCTGTAGTCATATAACAACAATCGCTGAGTCATTTTCGTGATTTTTTTCTGGAATGAGTGTGAGAAGATTTTTTTTTTTCACTTAAAATTTTCTGAAGTGTGTTGTTCGAGAAGTTGATATGTGTAGAAAAACCTGTTTTCAATTTTTGGAGGAAATGTACTATAACATGACGATATATATTGAGGAAATGAATTAGCGAGACTTAGAAAATGTCACGATTTGCTTAAAATTTTCTTATGTGTGTCGTCCCAGAAGGGATGTTAGACTTTCGCATGGAATGTTACCACCAAATAAAGATTAATATAGTGTTGCCACTGAATAAAGAGAAATGTATATAACGAAATAAAACTGAAAGATGTTGGCATTCAAAAAAGCGAAATATATATGACGAAATAAAATTAAAAGATGTTGCCACCAAATAAAGATAAATATGTGCAAAGAAATAAAAGGTAATGACATCGAATTTAGAAAAATAAAGTGTTGCCATTGAAAAAATGAGAAATAATAAAATAAAATAAACATTTAAGATAATATCACATAAGCAAAAGAAATATAACATTTGCTTTAAAAAGTAAGTGCGTAAATTAAAATAAGAATAATAATAACATTGAAATAAGAATAAAGAAAACGTTGAAGTGAAAAATAAAAAAAGAAAGTTTGTCTTTTGACTCATACACATTTTATAGCGGTTAGTATATATTAGACAAAGTGAGAGAAAATTCAAAGCTTCAATTTTTCAGAAAATTAACTTGATTTTTGGACGATTTAAGCATAATGTTTGTATGAGAGATTTTTCTTGCAAAGGAACTATTTGTCGTTTCTTTCATAAAACGGTAGTTTAACAATTATATCAACATTCAACAATTTAACCTAGTTTTTCTGTATAAACACTTAAATAATAATAAGTGTAAAAATTCCTTTTCCACAATTGATGTGGAATGATATTGACTCCCGATACTGTATGAAAATTCTTTCACCTACTCCCCGTTACTTAATTAGCATATCATCTTATACATAGTGAAACTTAGTTAAGTTTTAAAACATTGTGATTAACATGCTAGAAGAAAACTAATTCAACGATTAGTTAACGGAAAATGTTAGACAGAAAATATTTGATTTAAGAGATTTGTAACAGTAAATTTATATAAGGAGTTTTACCTACATTTACCTAAATATATCTTATTCTACACGATTGTGTGAGGAAATACCCAAGTTTAACGTTATACATATAACATAGTTGAAATAGTTTCGTTGAAGTAAATTTTTTGACTCGTTAAACTCTATATCATAAACTTATTTGAATTACGCAATATTCACCCACTTAAACATTTTCTGAAGAAATTTTCATATAATAGTCTTGAAATTTCTCTAAATTTCAGTAAGAATTGAGATTTGTTTGAACATGTTACCTGGTGGATTTCTCTAGACAAATACCTTTCAAAGGTTTTATCTAATCTTAACTCATTGAATAATCTACGTTCGCAGATAACCATGTTCGGACTTGCTTAAGTTTATCTTTTCGAGAGAATGTTGTCCCGATGATAATTTTAAAAGTTATCATTTGACGATTGATTAGCAATGGTTGAATAAATTTAAAAGCCATGCACTGCTTTATTATTTAACACTGATAACAATGAATCGCGTTTAATGAAACGTATAATTCTTCCATTATGTTTGCACATGTTTCAAACATCATGTTTATCATATAAGTTTTTATTTCTTTTGGAATTTTCCTAATGGCAAAGACATGTCAGCAATTAAATTTAACTTGGTTAATTTTTTGTTTGTTTGTTTGTTTTGCTCGAAGAAATATTTGAAAAATCTGAAATTGTTCTAATTATTTGTAGAAATTATTTTTCTCGCATATTTGAAAATTTGTGCATGCTGAAAAATATTGAGACTTGAAAATATTTACATCACTTGTAGAAGACTTGCTTTTTTTTCCCTCGTGTCCAAGATGAAATTATGAAATTGTTTGCAACAAGCTTCATTTATTTATGATGTACCCTTGAAAATTTCTACAACTATGAAAATTTTCACACCGCTGAAAAATATTGAAAGACTTGATATCGTTTTCATGTCTCGATGAAATTATTTTCTCACAATTAATCACTTGAACAATAATGGAACAAGTTTTTGTATTAACACCTTTGAAAGGAGGTTGTTTTATAATTTTCTTTGCAGCAAGGATTTTGTAGGAAAAACGATGATAGTCCTTGGCTTCATTCATTATCATGATTGGAAAAAAAGATGATAGTCCTTGGTTTCATCCATTCTCATGAATGGAAAAACGATGATAGTCCTTGGTTTCATTCACTATCATGATTGGAAAAACGATGACAGTCCTTTATTTCTTAAAATTCTTGAAAAATGTTTGAACGATATGATTTCTTGATAACTGAGTCTTGATAGTTTGATGAACTGCCACCACCCCCGTCGTCTTTGGATAAAGCACCACACAAAGAAGAAAAAGAATGTTATTAAAAATAATATTATCTTCACTGTCCCTTTTTTCCAGAAGTCATTTTTATGACTTTATTTTAAAAGATGGGTATATGATTGAGAATACTTGCAAGAAGAATGAGAAATCATTGTTGTCACGATGAGAAATCATTCTGTTCAAAACACTGTTAAAAACCACGCTTTTGGAAGAATGGGTTTTGTTGCCACAAACATTTATTGTCACCCTCATGAACAGTATGAAAGCTCGTGGTGAGGCTTGTATAGCAGTGCACTCCATATTAGACAGACTTTTCCCGAGATAAATGCTTTATCTCTGATTCATGATTTAACACTTTTTGATATACCCATGTATCTTAATTCACAATTAAAATATTTTCCATACTGTTACATTGCTATATTCTTTCTCCTATTGTAATATACCTCTGTGCCAAATTTTGCGGCAACACAGTGATTAGCTCATCAGTTTTCACACATTTTATGTTTGTGACCTTAATTTTGGACATGAGATATATAAAAAGTTGCAACCAAAATTAAAAAAGTAAACATTTACCCGGTTAGAGATCAACCTCAGCTATCCCTAACAGAAAAAATCAAAAAAGTTGCAACCAAAATAAAAAAAACTAAACATTTACCCAGTTAGAGATCAACCTCAGCTATCCCAAACAGAAAAAAATCCCTGCCGGCCCGGCCTACAGGCAGAGGTAGATTTCGAAGTTAAGTATACTAATTTCACCAACAAAAACAAAATCATTATTAGATATAAATCCACTTTAACAGTTTTATCTGTCTGCTTTTGAAGAGTTTTTATTTCCTTTTTATAAAATAGCTGGTTTTATCAGAATCATGTTAAGGCGATATTTAAAAAAATATTTTTCCTTACTCAACAACTCGAAATTTTCTGGCACATTTTCAGATTCACTTTTAATAATAAAAAAAAATATGAAACATGCTGACGGGATTTTTGAAAAGATTTATAAGCGCCCTGTGTTTTTATTTTTCTTTCAATTAATTAAAACTTGATTAATAAACAATTATTTTCTCAGTAGGGCAATATTTTTCGTTTCTAACAATCGCTTCTGGAAATTCTGTTCAAAATGCCCACTTTGACATCCTATTTTGAAATATATTCTGCCTCTATCAAAAAATCGATCATTACTGTACATTATATAGTTTCTGAATAAGAGAATCTAGCAATTGGATCCGTTTGAGAGCAAAAATGAATTTAAAAATGAGTAAGAAAATAGACAGTTTGGATTTGAATGCACCCTTAATAAGATGATTTTTTTCTTCAATCGCTATGTATTTTTAATTTCTTTTTGCTGTAAGAATTGGCCCTATCAAAAACTTCACTATATAAATATTGAAGACAATATTAAGAAGATATACGATAAATTCATGGAGATTTTATATCTTGTGAATTGACGGAGTTATTAAAATTTTTCTTCTTCAACCCCCCCTTTTTTGTTTTAGTTTTTAATTTTTTTTTCGGTACGAATTGGTCCTATTAAAAACTTGTGAATATAAAAGTTGTAGATAATATTAAGGAGATGTATATTAAAATTATTGGATTTGATATCTTGAGAATTGACAAAGTAAGGAATTTTTTTCTCCCAAAAACCCTATTTTTTGCGCTCCTTGAGCCTATTTTAAATTTTATCAAAAATCTGTGATGCATGAATTTTTGGCGCTATTTTTAGAAGTAATAAAAACTTTAAACTGATTTGATATGTACAAAAATTAAGAAGTTATGGGTTTTTTTCGGTTTTCACAGAACCCCTCCCTATTTCCATCCCCTTTGTCCGCTTTTGCCCATTAACGAACTTGAGGGAGATTTTATGTCCCTTGAGTTTATGTATCAGTTTGAAAGATATTTGTGCAGAATTGCGGAAGTTATCGTGTCCAGAAGAAAGTGATAACACAATTGCTTCGGGAAATTCCGTTCAAAATGCCAATTTTGACATCATTTTTTGAAATATATTCTGCCTCTATCAAAAAATCGATCATTACTTTACATTATATAGTTTCTGAATAAGAGAATCTAGCAATTGGATGCGTCTGAGAGCAAAAATGAATTAAAAAATGAGTAACAAAATAAGCAGTTTGGATTTGAGTGCATCCTTAATGCAATGATTTTTCCAACACAATCCGCTTCGGGAAGTTCGGTTCAAAATGCTCACTTTAACAGCATTTTTTAAAAATATATTCTACCTCTATCAAAAAATCGACCATGTCGGTACATTATATTGTTTCTGAGTAAGAAAACGTAACAATTGGAAGCCGTTGAGAGCAAAAATGAATTGTAAAATGAGTCAGAAAATAAGCAGTTTGGATTTGAATACACCCTTACTTAGATTATTTTTTTCTTTAACCGCTATGTATTTTTAATTTTTTTTTGCTGTAAGAATTGGTCCTATCCAAAACTTGTCCATACAGATGTTGTAGACAATATTAAGAAGATATATGATAAATTCATGGGGATTTTATATCTTTTGAATTGACGGAGTTATGGATTTTTTACTTCTTCAAACCCCCTTTTTGTTTTCGTTTTTAATTTTTTTTTTTTGCGGTACGAATTGGTCCTATCAAAAACTTGTGAATATAAAAGTTGTAGATAATATTAAGGAGATTTATAATAAAATTAATTGGAATTGATATCTTAAGAATTGACGAAGTTATGAATTTTTTTCTCCCAAAAACCCTATTTTTTGCGCCCCTTGAGCCCATTTTTAACTTTATCAAAAATCTGTGATACATAAAATTTTGGCCCTATTTTTAGAAGTAATAAAAACTTTAAACTGATTTGATATGTATAAAAATTAAGGAAGTTATGGGGGGTTTTCGGTTTTCGCAAAACCCCTCCCTATTTCCATCCCCTTGGTCCGATTTTGCCCATTAACGAACTTGACCCAGATTTTATGGTCATTGATTTTATGTATCAGTTTGGAAGAGATTGGTGCAGAATTACGAAAGTTATCGTGTCCAGAAGAAAGTGATATATATATATATATATATATAGATAGATAGATAGATAGATAGATAAAGTTTTTCATTGAGGGTGGTTTTGGGTTCTAGGGGTCATGATCTGTGTAGATCTGCAAAAATTTTTCAGAAATTCCAACATGGGAACGATCCCAATAGGTAGTATTTCATACGAAATCTACCTAAAAATCATTTAAAAATATTAAAATGCAAGTGAGAAATGTAAAAAGAACGCTCCTATAAGTTTAACATTATCTTGTGAGTTTCTTCATGTCACTTCCTTTGAATTTCGTTTTCAAGGTTTTAATGGATCGATATTTGGCAAAGTTGATTATGTATTTTTTTTATTACATATTTTAAATTTCAAATAAGTCGGCTATTAGAATTAAAATTCTCTTTGTAAATTGACTTTGCAGAGGCCGGGGAAGGGGTGGGGAGCAAAATCTATGTTTACGCCAGGTGAAAAAAGGCTAGTTTCAACCCTGGTTTATCTCATGTGCTTGATTGACATACCCAAAATGATTGATGAAGTACCCAAAAATGTTGTGAATTTGAAATATGCTTAATTTCAGGACTGTAATTCATGTTGATTCAAAAAACTTCTGTTACAATACATTAATTTGGCATGACTAATTATGGAAAATTCATCACTTTGACTAGATAGAAAGCATGAACTACTGAAATTATTAAAAAAAATTATTTTTTCTCTCTTCTTTTTTCAGATATGACAATAGAAAATTCGAAAAAATCATTTTTTAAACTATGAATTGAGAATATTTTTAAATTATTTTTTCAAAGTTTAATTATAATTTACTTAATATTAAATTGTTAATTGATAAAAGCAGATTAAAAAAATATTTCTTTATTTTTGTAATTAAAAATTTTCTCTGTATTTTTTATTTATATTTCATTTCTTACCTTTAAATTGTTTAAAATATTTCGTTGTGACAGTTTCACAGACAGATGGCATATTTTAATGGCGCGATTTGATGCATAATTTACTCTGCTGTTATTGTAACCATAAAGAATATTTGGTGATTTATCACCTGTGACTCAAATAGAAAAATGCATTAAAATTCATTTAATACTTTATAATTAAGTTCCTAAAAATGCTAAAATTTATTGCCAAAAGAAGCACTCAGGTGTACATCATTTTTACAAATCTGGAGTATTAGGTAAGACGAGCCTACTCTTGGTAATAGCAATGAGGATAATAAAAGAGGAGTATGCTCTAGTATTGGTTTTGTGAATGATGGAAATCATAATAGTAGCGCCCCACCAGTGACCGAGAGGTTCTGCTCTCGAAGCTGGTAGACGGGAATCGATCCCAATTGGGCCCGTCGGCCTAATCATTCGGAGTTTTCTTCGAACCTTGGTTTTCCAAGCGTAAATACAGGTTAGGTTCCCTTAGAAAGACTCCCCTTTGGGCCTATATCCCTCGTGCTTATAATTGGCTGTCATAAACACAACCAACGAACCATAATAATAGATTCGTATTTGCTTCTCTTCTAGATTATAAAAAAAAATTCCTTTTTATGTGAAAATAATATATTTCTTCTTCGATTGAGAGGATGTCTTCGATCTAAAGAAACATGTTATGATAATTTAGATATCTATATATGTATTATTTCTTCTTTATAAAGTACTATAGTATGAAAATATTTTAAATGGTATGAAAAATAAACACCGCAATGAAAGAAATGTTTTAATTCTACATTCAAGGAAAATTTTCTGGAAGAGTATAGTCTCGTTTCAAAGAAATTCAATTCTGCTACTTAAAAATAAGCAAAAAAGACATTTTACTCCATCCATTTCTTTTAAAATTATTAAAAGTTGAAAACTAATTTCATTTTTCTTAGTTTTTTAAATACAACAGTATGATCAAAAGGTTAAGGCTCCCATCCTTTCATGCGAAGACACTCACAAGCTAATGTTAAACCTATGGGAAGATTTTAAAAATATATATTATTTGCATTTCGATATATATGTATATATTCCATTGGATAGCCTGTTATTTTCTACATTCGACTCTTTTATTTTTTCGATATTTTGCTTGCAGTTTTTTTTTAAGAGGACATTTTTACTTTTGGAACCGATTCCTAAAGTGAAAGTAAATTAATTAAAAAATCTGCAACCAAAACCAAAAAAGTAAAAGAATGGTGAATGTATGATATATTATTATATGTACAGCCATATATTTCTGCTAATTCTGTGCCAACATTTGCATGATTCAGCACAAAGTGGTATGCATCTAAAGGAAAATAACCGAATATTTCTGTCAATGCCACATGCTTTTATAATTTTTGTTTTCACCTCCATATTATTCATACCGGGTGTCCCAAAAAGGACTGACTGATTTTAAAATTTAATAACTTGCAAACGGTGACAGATATTTAAAAAATTCTTGCAGGAGGGTTATGCATAAGGTCAAAAGTTTTATTACAGTGATTTTCAATTTTAGTTCGATTTAAAAACAATAGATGGCACTGTAAGCAATAGTCGCTAAATTCAGGCTCGATTTTTGGCACTTCGTGGCCCGGATAATACATTTCCATCTCCTTTTTCTGCATGGAACAAGATAAAGGACCAAAAATCGAGCCTGTATTTAGCGACTATTGCTTACAACGCCATCTATTGTTTGTAAATCGTACTAAAATTGAAAATCACTGTAATAAAACTTTTGACCTTATGCATAACCCTCCTGCAAGAATTTTTTTAATATCTGTCACCGTTTGCAAGTTATTGAATTTTAAAATCAGTCAGTCCTTTTTGGGACACCCGGTAAATATTCTATTCTAAACGTAGTGTTGACTCTAGACTAATTTGGCAGGACGCAACGCTCAGCATCCCTTTTTAATTAATTTATGCACCTGGCAGCTCTTTTTAATTAGTGTTTGTGCCCGGTAAACCTTTTTAATTATTTTATACACCCGGTATTCCATACTGCAATTTTTGATGCTCTCTTTCAATTTAACTGCAAGGTTTGTCAATGTCAATCGGTTGAGTGAAGAAAACAACAAGAAATTCGCCAGTCGGCTATGGGGGGGGGGGGGAGCAAAATTGCGTCTTCAATCAGCCGCGGAAAAAAAATGCTTAGTTTGTCCATCGATCGCATGAAAAAAACATGAAAGTTTCGCTAGTAAGTCGTGGGGGGAAATTAAAAAATTCACAAACTGTTTACGGAAAAAAATAACTGAACTCGTCGATTCGGCCGCAGGGAAACTCGACAAAATTCATCCATCAACTGTATATAAAATAATCGCGAGTTTTGCAAATCAGTTGCAATAAAAACCCCACAAATTTCGCCAAATGGTAGAAATAAAATATTGCAAAGTTAGTCAAATCGGTTATGGGGAAAAATTGCCTAAATCGTCATTCAGTCATCGGAAAAAATTACGAAATTTATCAGTCAAGTAAGAAAAAAAGAGAAATTTGTCAATTAGTTGCGGGAAAATATAGCAAAATTTTATTGATAAAAAAGGACTCTAAACAAACCACAATTCAAAATATTTTTGTGAACAAGGTACATGAGTGTCCTTTTTTAAAAATCCCCGCCTGGAATCCCTTTTTTTCTAGAGTCAACACTAATCCAAGTATGCGAATAAAAAGGTGCTTTAAATTTTAATTCTTGTATTAGCATGTTTCCCTAAACAATAATCTAATTTTATATTATAGTCTTTATTTTAATCTAAGTGTTTGTTCTAATTTAAATTTAAGCAACTGATAATTACTAAATTCCTTAAAAATTAATGTCTTAAATCAGAAAACATTAAATAGAATTTACTGTTACCTTAGCAGTACATAATAGAACACAATTAAAAAAAAAAAAAAAAAAAAAAAAAAAAAAAAAAAAAAAAAACAATAAGTGACTTACTTTTCATAAAGATAGGCAATACAGGAAAATAAAAAAGTAGCGTAGCAACTAGACAACAAGCTGCAACTCTACTAGATATTAGTTGACTCTGCATCGATCATCATCATTTTAGGACAATAACTAACGCTGATGATGAACAGATCATAGCACAGCTGAACACCTACCATTCTTGCTGCATTTCTATCATCAACTGTAGTAGCTAAAGCAACTAGCAAATTAAAAGAGAAAAAAAATTAATACATGCATACATATAGAGATATTAGTTTTTAAAAAGCTAATATTATTTACTAATGACTAACTAATTATTAATTAACTAAGAAATTTAAGTATGCTTATAGACAAAATTAAACAAAAACAGAAATAGTTATGCCACTATGCCATCTAAATATTTATTACAGAATGCTAATTATGAAAAAACACGTAAAATGCCACAAATATTAGAATAAATTTATTGCATCGTATTTTTAAAAAAATACGATACTGCAAAATAGTTCTTTTGTTTACATTACATTTTCATCAAGTTTTAGGATAAAGTTCCAATATAGATTCACAAAAGGCCTTAACACAAAAAAAATGGTTGAAGGTGAATACGTACACTAAGCCCAAAATATAACACAAAAATAAATAAATATTTGATTTAAACGGTAAATGTCAATTTTTTATTATTAAAGTACTACTCAAAATCAAATATGGGAAACCGAAAATAGCTGATTGTATATATTTATTAAAATAGTATCATTTGTAACATTAAAAAAAAACTCATAAAAGAATTTTATCCCTAAGCAACGATTTATAAAGTTACACATGCTTCCAGTTAGATTAGGCCTAAATTCTGTCAACTGCTACAAGACTTTAATAAAACTGCATTTAAATACACAAACAGTTATATTAATCCTTTAAAGACCTACCTGCACATACTTAAAATTGTTCTGATGGACTTTAAAATCTTTTTACAAAAGATTAAGTTTATTATACATATAAAATACTCACATCTAATTATAAGAAAGTTTCTGTGATAATTTTAATTGGAACAGATGTATTATAATCTCATTTTAATTTTTGAAAGATTACCTTACCATTAATTTCTGTAAAAACATTATTTGCAATGTGCAGTTTGTTTATTTAGATTATACAACGTGACAGTTTGTTTATTTAGGTATTATTTTATTTCCTTTGCAAATTACACGCTTTATAAATCACTGTTTTCAATCTAATTTTTTTTTAAATTTTCCTGAAGATAAACAAAGACTTCACATTTAAACTTTTTCTTTTCTCTGTATTCATAATTATTAACAAAACAATAAGAGTAAAAAGCAATTGAAGAATTAAGATTTAACAAGTTTCAGCTTTGGTCGATACTTAATTTTAAATCATACCAACTGTATCACGTAATTGCTCTGATGACACTAATATAATTAAGAAGAAAAAAACACACTTTGTCGTCTTATAAAACAAAGTTTTTATCTTTTAAAAAGGCTTTTTTTTTTTTCATTTTTCTTTCAAAAACACTTAGTCTCATTCATATGAATAGAAATAACAAACCCTTTTTACATCTTTTAAGAACACTTTTTTACTTCGAAAAAGAAAACACTAAAAACATTTAATACATAAAAACATATATCTCCCCCCACCCCAAACAAGCTTTTTTTCCATCTTTTAAAATAGAACCAATTAGTGTAATTGCTCTAATAACAAACAAGATGGGGATACTATGTAAGGTTGGCCCACACTTTTTTTTTTTTGCTTAGTGGCAGATTTTAGGTATCAATACTTTTTCAATCAATGAAAATAATCACTCCGTCGCTAACAAAACATGCAGATTTAACTTAACATTACATTGAATAGGTCACATAACTTTACATTGAATAGGCATTTATTGGAATATGTATCGAATTGGAACGGTAATGAGTAAAATTTTTTGAAATGAGCACATAGAAAAGCTATATATGGTCTGAATATCTCTCAATTGATTTAAGCTTCATACAAAGTTATAAATCTTCATAAAAGTTTCAACATTAATCTGAACAACAAAAAGAAAGATAGCATACCCGTAGGTGAAATGCATTAAAATATATATATATATATATAAAATAGATCAGCAGGGTTTTTTTTACATGGCAAAGTTCACATGTAAATATCTGAAAAGGAGTAAAGAGCAAACTGTTTTGCAATCCGATTTTTCTTGCTTAAAAGAGAACAGTAAAATACAAAATACATTGGCTTATTTATTTTATAAAAAATTTGTTTACATGCTTGCTTAAACATGCATGATCAAGTACCTACAATAAGCAAAACTGGATTGAAGTTTACCTGTAATTAATTTTCCATTTAAATATCAATGGGCTACAGTAAACAATATCCTTCTTAACACTTACAATTATTTTAAGTGAGCAAAGGGAAATATAAATCTATATAGATCAGAAATACCCTATCAGGTAACCGATTATAATCAATAAAGCAAGTAATTCATTTAAAGAAACAAATATTATTAAAAACTTTTATTCTTTGTATACTATTAACATTCAATAAAAATAAAATAATTTTGAGAACTGGACATATCTTCATTCTTATATCAGAAATCAAATCCTTAAACGAAGTATATAATTGGTATTCCAATATTAATAAAATGTATCTGAATGATTACCAAAAATAGCGATATTTATCCTACAAAAGTGCAACAATTTAAACACTCCATATGGATTACCTACTATTTATTAAATTAAAAGACAATAATAAACGATGATATCTACTCAACTCGTCAATAAAACTTACCATTTGCTTCAATCACAAAAAATAGATTCCTCTTTGACGTAAAAAAAGAAAAATAACTACAACATTATAAAGTATAAATATTACTTAGTGTGCAATGGCTCTTTCTAGACTATTCCAAACATGTTCAATATGACTGAGGCCCGGAGACCTCGAGGGCCAATTCATACGGCGAATATCCTCTTCTTCAAGAAAATCATCAACAATGTGAGCTCTGTGTAGCTTCGCATTAGCGTCCATAAACATAAAGACCGGGACTACGGAGACCGGCTAACTGCGCCGATGCCGACCCTTCTTTGCCTCCCCCTGTATGAACTGCGCTCGGCGTCACGTTGGACCGGATATCATTGTCTATTTGTTTGTATTTACATGAGAGTGACCTATCTGTTATTTAGAATCTGTGAAATCGAACGGTTTTTCCAATTTTCATTAAAGGCAATCTTTTACAAAATGCTGTTAAAAGCATTTAGCATTTGAACTATATTTCCACAATGCATTCTAAACTGAATTTCCAGACGTGACAGTCCGATAAATTTTTATCAAACAACAATTGCTTATAATTCAACATGTAATTCAGTTATCTGAAAATGAAAGATTAATAGATTCTAAATCCATTCAATAGTCATGTCTGCAAGTAACATACTTTTACGTTTAAAAGCAAGTTTGTAAGTTAGAAAATTTTGAGGGAAACTCTTTGCAACACCCTTAAATCTAAAGAAAAAAAAATACCTTTATACACATAAGATTATGATTTTCTAATTTCTTATTAAATCAACACATCTTCTCCAAATATAGTAATTTCACACATTAGATTATGATTTCCTAATTTCGAATTAAATCAACGCATCTTCTCAAAATATAATTTCAAGGTTTCATTTATCTATAAAGATAAACTATCCTTTTTTTAATAATAGATGACTTCCTATAAAAGAAAAATACACTTTAAATAATAGATTATAGTTGACTTTATGATTTTGATCCTCAAAATATTTTTAAATTAAATTTTTGCTGACTTTTAAAAGCCAAATTTTTAAGTAAAACTGATGAATTAGTTATTTGGTATCTGAAAGAGAATATAAATACATGAATGGATGAGAATTATGCTGTGATAGAAAAATTTAACATATTAATGATTTTTAAAATAGTCCTAAATTAGACCATTTTCCATTCTGCTTCATTTAAAAAATAATACTAGTAATAATAATAGTAATACTACAACTTATATATAGTAATAATCTTGTTAATTTAAACATGCTGCTGACAGATTTGGTATTATTTGAGGAAAATAATTATGAAAAGTTCAAGTCCATTATTTTTATCTTTCGAAAATAAGAATTTTCACTGTATATTAAAAATCATAATAGCTTTGGAAATGATGTTTATGATTATCTGTTACAGGTTATCTCGCGATTTATTTCGGACGCCAATATTTTGCCAAAAATTTTCCCACCAGAGAATAAACATTTATTTTATATTACTACCTATAGTTCTTGCAAAAATGAATACATTTTTAATCTTTTTTTTTTATTATTATTATTTAACCATTCAATAGATTTTCGATTAAAATAAATAAAATATTCCGATTTAAACATCATTAACGCAAAATAAGGTAAGGGAGGAGGGGATTCTACGTCAAATTCCTCCAAGAGTATAAACTAATAACATGCATATAGAACTCATTGTGTTAAATAAATACATTATATGTAAAACCAACGTAAAGAAAAGTATAAACAGTCAAAATTTTTAGCATACAGCTGTTTCGTGGCTCCATAATGAGAGCCTTTATTAGAAAAGAAAAAAATTTTTAAAGAAAGAAAAAGAATGCAGCAATAGCAGCAAAGTTGTAATGTTACTGCTATACTGCTGTTTCTCTGTCTGTCTTTTCTGAAGATTAAGCCTTTAAGCACAAAAATGCTCAATTTATATAATGGATGTTTGTGCTTTTCGTTAGTCTTTGGGATGGATCATTTTCTTCTGATGGACTGATGGCTTCCATTATTATGAAACAGCCATTATAAATGAAGTGTTAGGTGAAGATGAAAGAGCAGTCGTAAAAAGTTAGAAGTCCGATTTTCTGGTCAGAATGGGAAAGAAAAATGGTCATAATTTAAAAAAAAAAAAAAAAAAATGTATATGGGCATTTTTTCCCCCACATTCTGACCAGAAAATCAGAGTTCTAACTTTTTACGGCTGCTCTTTCATCTTCACCTAACACTTCCTTTATAATGGCTGTTTCATAATAATGGAAGCCATCAGCCCATCAGAAGAAAATAACTCGGTTAAGGCGGAAACTTGGTTAAGCGGGACTCGGATAATCGGTTGTTGGTTGTATTTATGACGGCCAATTATCTGCTCGAGGGATATGGGCCCTGGGATGGGGGGAGTGCCCTTCGTGGGGGTCTTTCTAAGGGAACCTAACCCGTATTAACGCTTGGAAATCCAAGGTTCGAAGAAAACCACGAAAACTCCGAACGATTAGGCCAACGGGCGCGATTGGGTTCGGATAATCGGGACTCTACTGTATATTTCATTTTAAAAAAATGGTCTTTAGAATATTTTTGTTGGTGTTCAGAGGGGGGTCATAACCCCCGTGGCCTCCCCCTTGGACGCGTCATTGTAAATTGCATAGTTCAGTATTACATATATTATGATTACATATTTTAAATTTTAAAATATGTCGGCTATTAGAAAATTAGTAAAATTCTCTTTGTACATATACTTTCCGGAAGAGAGAGAGGGGGGGGGGCGGCAAAATCCATGTTTGCCCCGGGTGCAAAAAAGGCTAGTTTCGGTCCTGTTTAAAAGGTGGCTTGATAAAGCAGCATTGAAACGATGCAAAGTTAAAAAACAAAAGAAAATCACAACATATTTTGTAAAAAAGATGAAGTGTCGTACGTGTGTATCTAATAAAGTGCCCGAAATTACTCAATTGAAAAAAAAAGTAAGTTGACTCTGTTTATTATTTTCATAAAGAACATGCTTTGTTAACACTATTTCTACCCACATCCAATAACACCTTTCAAAGTTTTGATTTTTATTTATTTTCCTTTTAATTTTTAAAGATAATAAGTATTAAAACAACTCTTCAATGTACTAAAAATGATTCGAAATTGTTGATCTAAAACTTACAAATCAAATATTAATCATAAATCAAAATATGTTAAAAGTTGTCATTTGACATCGGTCAAAATAGTGTTGGCAATAAAATTTTTCACATTTAAAAAGGTCTTTGAGGTATTTTTCGGATAACCGGATTTCTACTGTATATATATATATATAAAATGTTATTTTTAAAAGTTACAGAAATTTAATTTTTTTACGGGATTTAAATACTACATATTTAGTAAAACTTTCTTCGTGTACTAATAATTAAACAATAAAAGTTTCATTTTTGTACAAATAAAACTTACCGAGTTTTGATAACTTGAATTTTATGTATTTTCAGCATTTTTTGTCATTGGAAAAGGAAAAACACTTTTTATCCAAATGTTGCAAGTCAAAATAAAAATTTTCTTAACAATGGTGTGTTTTTTTAAAAATTAACATTAGATATTTCTTGAAATACCTTGAAAGAGCTAACAAAATTTGGGGCGGCAGTTTGCACCGCGCTATTTAAATGAGAAGTCCCCTTCTTTCGTAGTAAATATTAGTAAGTATCCTCTAGTAATATTTTATTTGTATTCATTACGTTGAATATCTCATAAGATATAATGCAATGCTAGATGAATACAGACATTAAGTATTGTGATTATTGTCGCCAAGATTTACCATAGCCGGATTTGCATCCAGAAGACTTTTTTGGGAAAAAGAACTCTTTAAGGCAACCCTCAATGTAATGATGGATTGCTTATCTCACCCCTTCGAGCGCAGTTCATACAGAAGGGGTCGAAGCTGTAGGCGCAATTTATGATCTCCTCCCACCGTAGGCGCAATTGATGTACACCCGGGACTACAACAGCCTGGATAATAACCTGACATAAGCTTTAAGGACCTCATCCCTATAGCGATGTGCGCTGACAATACACGCATCGAAGAGCATAATTTTTTTTTCCAAGGGAGTTCGTCGATCGGAACTGTAGCTCGTAACCTCATTGGTTCTTGTCTTTGGCAGTGTCATAGTCTATATTGGCGATAATAACACTTGGCGAAGAGTACATCTGGGGGTTTTGTATGAATTCTATTTTAAAGCTCAATCGGTTTGAATGCATACTAGCGTTGAGGTATGACGTTTGTCTGTAAATCTGAGTACTTGAGTTCGAATCCAAGCATGCGGGAAGTTGTTTAAATTTTTCAATGATTAATTAAGTTATAGAATGCAATATTTAATTATTAACATAATATTATTAATTAATCCATTATTATATAATATAATTATGTGATAATATTAATATAATAATATTATTTATATTTAAAAAAAATTATAATTTGTGATTAAAACAATATGCATTTTGTTTTTAAAGCTGCAGTTAGAGGAGAATATTAATATTTATATTTTAAAATTATAATAATTTTTTAAAATATAATTAATAATATTAAAATAATTAATATTATTAATTAATTATTATATAATATAATTATGTAATAATATTAATTAACCATTGTTATTAATTATTATATAACATAATTATGTAATATTAATTAACTATTGTTATTAATTATTATATAACATAATTATATAATATTAATATTATTGTATTACTTATATTCTTTAAAAATTGTCGTTTGTGATTAAAACTATATGCATTTTGTTTTTCAAGCTGCAGTCCTAGGGAGAATATTACTATTTATATTAAAAATATTGTAATAATTTTTTAAATATAAATAACAATGGTATATTATTATATAATTATTGATATAGTATATTATAATATAGTATTAATTAATATTATTATTAATTAATTAGTTAATTATTATATAATATAATTATACAATAACATTAATATAATTCTTCTTGGGAGTGCAGCTTGAAAAATAAAATGTATATAGTTTTTTTTAATCACAAATAGCATTTTAAAAATATATAAATAATATAATTATATTAATATTATTAATTAATTATTATATAATATAATATAATTATATAATAATAATACAATTGTATTATTTATATTCTTTAAAAATTGTCATTTGTGATTAACACTATATATACATTTGGTTTTTCAAGCTGCAGTTCCAGGGAGAATATTACTATTTATATCAAAAATATTGTAATAATTTTTTTAATATAAATAATATAACATTATTATATAATTATTAATATGATACATTATAATATAAAATTAATTATTATTATTATTAATTAATTAATTATATTATTATGCAATAACATTAATATAATTATATTATATTATTTATATTAAAATATATATATAATTTTTTAAAATATAAATAACATTTTTATATTATATAATTTATTAATTATTATATAATAATATTAATATAAGTATATTATTTATATATTTTTTAAAATGCTATTTGTGATAAACAAAAAAGAAACTATATATATTTTATTTTTCAAGCTGCAGTTCCAGGAAGAATTTGCAGTTTTAATCCATAAAAAACCTTAAAATCCAAAATCCGGGAGGGGGGGTGTGTGAAGAAGAGGTTGGATTCCCTAACAATCCCATGAATTTGTAACTGTATGCTCTTATACCTTTATGGAATATAGTTCAAAATTATACATTACATGGAACCAAAAAAGGGAAAAAATTACTTGTTTTTATTTTTTATTTATTTTTGTCTTTGCTACTTAAATGTCATTTTAGTTGAAATTTTACACTTTAGTGTATAACGTTAGTTTCTGGTGCAAATAAATTACAGTTTCGCAGTAGCATTAATTTGGTATGAATGTGTGTGCGGGGGGGAGGGGGGGGGTGAGTTCTGTCTTTCATTTGACAAACAATCATTATAAAATATAGCGACACAGTTAATATATATTTTTTTTTCTGGAAGAAGTTATATACTTTGAACAATCATTATTAATACAAAGTGGAAAAACGAAAAAAAAAAAGTTGTTGATTATGTGTAAAAATATTTTTTAATGAATACATCAAATTTAAAAAACAACGTAAAGAAAAACCCAAATATTTAGGATTAACAGCATTCAGTCTAAAGATTTATTATTTATTTAAAATAAGCTAACTGTATAATATAAATTTAGTTATAATTAGCATATAGTCTAAATATGTATTATTATTTATTTAAAATAGTCTAATCTAATTGTATAATGTAAATGAAAAAAAATACATGAACATTTTATAATTATTAATATTTAATAATAATATTTATTAAATCAATATAATAAATACATAGTAATAATTTTTATTAATAAATTAATATTGATTAAGATATATTAAATAATATAATAATAATAATATAAAAGCAGAAACAAATATTCTGTGCAATTAGTTATAAATAATCTGCATTTACAAATATAATATCAAATTCGTATAATATACATTTGTATTAGAAGAAAATATTTAATAAATAATAACAAAATTTAAGTATACTTAGTTACAAAATATATAACGTTTAAGAAATTTAATAATAATAATAATAAACTGAAGGCAAATATTACTAAATTTGTATTTATAAATATACAAAATACATTAAATAGCATCCTAAACCAAATTAACCCAATATTGCCTAAGTAAGTACATTCATTAAAAAGAAAGTAAATAAATAATTTTATTACAAAGAGAGATTTTTTTTTTTTAGGAAAAAGAAAAGAAATCTTTCATTCGTCTTTATTTAATAAACAAAAATTAATATTAAGTTGGATACTTGGATATAAAAATATAGCGTTCAAAAAATTAATTAAAAATGTATTGAAGAGACATATTTCTAAATCATTATTTATAATTATACAAAATGCATTGAATAACATTCAACTGATTACCATTATGTTATAAAAAAACGCATTTTTGCTTTATTTTGTTTGTAATGTAGTTTCTCAAAACAAGTGCAAAGTCGCCAAAACTGGTTGAACAACATGCTGGACACTGGCAACCAACAACCAATAAGATTGCGAGCTTCGGCTCGGAACGACGAACTCCCTTGGAAAAAAAAATTATGCCATCGAGGACGTGCAGCGGTGTATGACTGCCCAACATTATGCCGCCCCAGACAAGGATTCTTTGCTACCATGTCTGTCGATTTCTTTTACGTAGGATGGATGACAGCGAGCTCCACGTTGTCTCCAGATGAAGATTTGACGAGAATTACTCTTCGGGGTGAATCTTGACTCATCGCTGAAAAGAACACGTCCCATTCTTTTTGTGTCCAATACTGATGTTTTCAGCTCCACAACAACTGGGCTCTCCTGTTGGATGCAGTGAAAGGGACACACACGACTGGATGCTGGGCATTAGGGATGAGGTCCTTGAAGCCTATGTGAGGTTTTTCCGCGGTGTTGTAGGCCCGGAATCATGTTTATGGACGATAATGCGAAGCTACACAGAGCTCACATTGTTGATGATTTTTTTGAAGAGGATATTCGCCGTATGAATTTTCCCCCGAGGTCTCTGGACCTCAATCCTATTAAAAATGTTTGGGATGGTTTAGGAAGAGCCATTTAACAGTGTAGCTCCCCCTCACAGGTCCTGCCAGGAGTTAAAAGCTGCGCTTTTGGAAGAATGGACTTTGTTGCCACAGACGTTTATTGACACCCTCATAAACAGCATGAGAGATCGTTGTGAGGTTTGCATAGCAGTGCATGGTGTTCACACTCCATATTAGATAGACTTTTCCCGAGATGAATGCTTTATCTCTGATTCATGATTTAGCACTTTTTTATGTACCCTGTATCTTAATTCCCAATCAAAATCTTTCCATATTGTTATGTTTCTATATTCTTTCTCCCATTGTAATATACCCCTGTTCCAAATTTTGTGGCTACACAGTGAACAGTTCATTAGTTTTAACAGGTTTTATGTTTGTGACCTTAATTTTGGACATGAGTGTATATACAAAGTTACTTTCACTTTTTGTACTGGTTCCGAAAGCTAAAGTAGCCTCGTAAAAGAACTGCAACCAAAATCGAAAACGTACAACCTAACAAAGTTAAAGATCAAACTCAGCTACCTAAAGAAAAAAAAATCATTTAAAAATATTAAAATGCAAGCGAGAAGTTTGAAAAGAATGCTCCCATATTTAACATTAGCTTGCAAATCTCTTCGCGTGACTAGTGTAGGTTCTTTAGAAATCAAAAACCAAAATTCAGTTGGCACCCCTTCATTTTCTGTTTTATCACCCAGGGCACATGCCCCCTCTAGTTTCGGCCCTGAGATAAACCATTAAATATTGTTGCTATTTTCATCATTTGTGTTAATTTTTTTTAAATATAAAACTCTCGTTCATTTTATTTGAAATACAAATTTTTCATTTAAAATACATGTATTACATACATTTAAAATATGTGCCTTTCATTTACTTCATTAAAAAAGGGAATAAAATAATAATAAAGAGAAATAATACAACGAACCAAAATATGTTATTTCAAGTTTAATACATTGTTTCTAATTTACACAAGCGAAAACTAAAAAATATTATTGCCGAAGGGAAAAATAATCGCAAGATTTGTGTTTAACGTTATGTTAGTCATGTGTATGCCAAAGATTTATACCCCTTCATTCTTCTTTATAAAAGAAGCCCCCTCACAAAATTATTTTCCATAAAAGCGACTTCACAGAATAAGAAAAAATAGTTGGAATTTAAAATGTGTAATTTGCAAACAAAACAAGCTCACAAGAAAAATACAGCAGGAGGACATTTAAAATAAGGATTTATAAAGAGAATCTGCCAGTGTATCTAAATGCTAGTCTCACATAGGCGTAGAGTTGTATGTGCTCATGGGTTCCGAGTCCCCCCCACTAATTTCTAAAATAGATTCTTTTTCACTCTTATATAAAAAATGTTTTATTTTTTTTATTTTATAGTATTTTATTTAAGTTTTAAAGAAGTTTTTTCACGGATATTTTTTTTCTTCGAATTTTGCTACTTTTCTTCTTTTTCTTTTATTACAGAGATAAACATTATTAGGAATTTTTACTCCTCTAAATTTTTCATTTTTTAAAAATTATAATAAAATTTTAAACGTTTGAACTTTTGTAAAAAACTAAAATAGGAAAAAAATCTATATTTAAAAAAACAATAATAAAATAAAAATAAACATTCTTAAATGTTGTCTTTTCTTGTGATTTATGAAAAACGATTCACAAATAACAGCGAGTATATCCCTTCATAGTGTAAGTATATCACCCAAGCGGGTCTGATCATTCAAATTTTTACATTGTCTTAACGTTTTATTTAATTTAAAGTGATTTATTTAACAAATTTCACTTATTTTTTTAAAAGGGAATTCAAAAAGCAACATTAAATTTTTGTCGAGCTCTATTACACATACGTGAAAAATAATTTATTCAATGTGCTTTTAAATGCATAAATCATAGTGACTTAGTGTTTTTATTTAATTTAGAATTTCCCATTTCTACAATTTGAAATTTGGTTAAATAATGATTTGCGGGTGTTTTTAAAGCCTTTTAGTGGAGAAAACCGTCAAAACTTTCGATTAATTTCTATACAAAATATTTTCTACTAACAATGACAACAGTAACAAACAATTATTTGTTTACAATTGACATGACATCTGATCGATCTGTAGACAGTAAAGCCGTAAAGTAGACGCTTGCGCAGTAAAAACTTGCCTTTGATTGGTTGGCGGAAGATTTTATGTGTAACCAATGAAAACGCTCTTAGGTTGAAGTCCTGGATCCAATGGCGGATCTAAGGGGGGGGGGGGAGGGGGCGATCGCCCCCCCCTTGAGCAAATAAAGGGTTTGCAAAACGGCATTATGCATCCTCACAGAAAATGACTTGGGGCGAAGCTCGAGCCCGGCGCGACCCGGACCGGGTCGCACCAGTTTAAATCCAACGAGACTCGGTCTGGCTAAGGTCTTCTCTCTTTTAAAGCCGGGCCGTGCCCTGATCTTAAATTTTTCTGAAAATTTGGGTCGGGCCAAACTTTTTTTTTCTTCCAGGTCGAGCCTGGTCTGGACTTCATCTTCCTAGAGGTCTCCACTGGACAAAATTTCTGGGTCGGTACTCGTCCCGGAATAAAAACTAAATGTTCGGTCCGTGTCAGCTCGTATGATAAGCAGTATTGGCCGCGACCCGTGCACTTCTCTAAATTCTTCTCCCCGAGCCCAAGTTGGTCTGGCATCTTACTTATTTGTTATTCGTAAAAATTATATTTATTTTGTACATTTGTTTATCGAAATCTTTAAAAAATTAATTTGATTTGATAAGTACACAGAGATACATTTTAAACAATCTACTTTTTTTCTTTCTAGAGCTTTAAAATTGTGATTTTCTTTTATCACCCGTTTCTTCCTTCAAAACTGATTTTCTTACTGGATTTTCATTTGCATTTATTTGTCTAAGTAATGATTTTTACGTAGTGTTTATGTACATAATTGCCTAAATAGTCATTAATATTAATATTTTTCTGTATTCATGAATTTCGAACATAATCTAAAACAAAATATGAGCATAAGTAAATGTGTTTATTTATAATTTTACTAAAGGTCTGGAGTTGAATTTTTAGCTTTTATACCGGGCCGGGCCAATATATTTTTTTTGTGTGGGTTGGATCTGTAAATTTCAGCCCAGGTAAACCTCTGACGTATCGAAGCCAGCATTATTATTTTTTTTTTAAATATGCTTCTTTCAGCCATCATCCCATACCTACAGAATATACTGGGTGTCCTAAAATGTACTGAGTGATTTTAAATACCTCAATTCAATAGCTTGCAAATGGCGACAACTATTAAAAAAAAAAAAAAAAAAACCCTTGAAGGAGGGTTATGTAAGATCTCAGGAACAGGGCTGATTCTGTTCCGAATTTTCCGAAAATTTAACCCCCTCGCTGCGCAACCCGCGATTTCCACGGCCAACGTACAAGTGGCAAAATTTGTTTGCGCAATCAGCAATTACCTAAGCAGCAAATTTTTTTATGATCTAATTCTAGTTAAAAAAGAAACTCTTTCTCAAAAATTTTGGACATAGTTGAACTCTAAAATATATGCAAATTCGAAATATGGAATAAAATAAAGGCGCAATTTTTGGACCTATTTTCACATATATATATATATATGATTTTATATATATATATATGATATATATATTATGATATATATGATATTTTATATATATATATTTCATATATATATATTACCATTAATTAAACATAACCTGCCACCGTCAATTATTATGAATTAAAGCTGTAAGTATTAAAAAAAAATATATATTATAAGAATTATTATGGAAGAAAAAAGAAAAAAGTGGACACCGACAAAAATTGAAAAGCTTATACATTGAATTACGTTATCGAGGGCACAGAATTCAATGATATAAGCAAAATGGTTGTTTTCTGTGGGAGAAATAAGCTAAAGCTAAAATTAATTTTCCCCTGTGCCCGAACAACCACTAAAATCAAGTGAATTGATTAAAAATGAAAGCAGAATAGAAACAAATAATATGAAATGGAAGAATCAATAAAACGTATTTAAATATTTATAGGATATAAAATAGAAATAATAAACACCATACCGATTAATATTTCAGTATTTTACAAAAATCCATGTGCACATGTCTTCCAGTATATCAAAAAGATTAAGGTGAATAAAACAGTTAAGAAATCACAGTAAATGATACCAAAGGATGCAGTTAATACATTTTGAAATAATATTTGAAATACCTTGTAAAACAAATTTAATCTAATATAAAATATATAGAAATTAATTACATTATTTAAAATGCACTATTAAATTAATAGATAACAGTTTAACAATATCGTCAAAATTTAGCTAAAAATACACCCTGGTGTATAAAATATAACTAAAATGGAGCTAGAAAAATTAAAAATAAGAGCAATATGAAAGATACAATTTTAGTGCTGCCATCTATTAATAATTATATTAAACATCTATCGCAAGATAAAAATTTGCAAGCTTTTGAATGTAAATAACTGTTTAAACAGCAAAACCAAACAAATCCTTATATATAGAGAATTATAAACCTAATATAAATCACACAAAGTATTTAAAACTATTGTTAATAAAATTTAAAAGCATACAATATGTTCTATTAGCTAAATTATTTAAACTAAACTAAGAGTTTAAATAATGTTAGAACATTGATAATGTATAGCATATATCTATATGCTATAAAACAAAATAAATTCAGTAATAATTAATATAAATAATTATTAAAAATTATCTAAAAATTATTTATTAATGAATTATATATAAGATATTTATAAAATGAACAGGAAATATCAAACAAGTGGAAGTATATAGAAGGTTAAATAATACTTAAAATCCCATTACTTAAAACGCACAAATATAGAATGTGGATTATTTTCAGACATCCATAAAAATCCATAAAGTATGAATATGGGACATTCAAAAACATTAAACTAAGAGTGGCATACTATTAGTAATTAATATGATATTGTCCTTAGTAAATTAGAATTTAATAACAAATAATTGTATATATATATATATATATATATATTTCATATATATGTGCGCAGCGAGAGGGTTAAGGCATCCGGTTCCGAAAATTTAAAAAATTCATCAGTCCGAAAATTCGGACATAAAGATAATCGCGAATTTTGACAAATGGTCGCATTAAAAAATCTATTTCGTCAATCGTTCGCAGAAAATAACTTCAATTTCGCCAAAGAATCGCGGAAGAAACGCAAATTTGGTCAAAGGGCCGCAAAAAAAACGCGAATTTGGTCAAAGGGAAAAAACGCGAAATTCTTTAAATGACCACGGAAAATGCGAATTTAGTCAAAGGATCGCGAAATAATGCAAATATTATCAAAGAATCGCGAATTACATCAAAGGGTCGCGAAAGAAACGCAAATTGTCTCAAAGGGTAGCGAAAAAAAACTCAAGTCAAAGAATCGCGGAAAAACTTAATTTCATTAAAGAATCGTTTAAAAAACGCGATTTTCGTCAAAGGATCGCTGAAAAATGCGATTTTAGTCAAAGGATCGCGGAAAACAACGCGAATCTTATCAAAGGGCTGCAAAATCACACTAATTTCGTCAAAGGATTACTGAAGAAACGTAAATTTCGTCAAAGGGTAATGGAAGAAATGTGAATTTCATCAAACGGCTATGTGAAAACGCGAATTTTATCAAAAGGCTGCGAAAACATGCGAATTTCGTCAAAAAGTTGCGGGAAAAACGCGAATTTCGTCAATTAGTCGTGGAAGAAATGCTAATTTTATCAAAGAGTCGTGGAAAAAATACAGTGGTCTCTTTAGAAAATAGCACACATACATACACCTATGTTTATTATTATAAGTATAATTTTTCATCTGAAATAATATACTGGAAAACGGGTTAACCCAAACCCAGCTTGCAGGAATCTACACTCAACCTGAAATTGACCCGAATCGAAAACAGCTAACCCGACCTGCAACAAAAATAATTAGAGCCAGGAAGGAATCCCCACCCCCAGCCCCTCTGTTGTAACATTTCAGAAAATTTGCTCTGAATTTCAAAAAGTTTTTTGCCGCGATTTTTAATTTTAGTTTAAAATAAAAACGACTGATTACGCTGCAAGCATGTTGTTTGCAGCGCTATCTATCGCTGCTATTGTAAAGTAAAATCAAGAATCGCAGTAAAAAAATCTCCTGATGTCTTACATAATCCTCCTGCAAGATTTTTAGGGTTTCGTTCATCTGACGAAACCCTATTCGTCTCGCTCCTCTGTCTATCTGTCCGTCACAGAGCCCGTTCTCAGAAACTACACATGTTGGAGATTTGAAATTTTGCATACTTATAGATGACCACCACACATCATACGACAAATCATAAAATTTTGAAAAAGTCGTATATTTAACCCTTTGGGCTCCCACATGTGTATTTTAAACAATTCTTTCTAAGTGAGTCCCTAATTAGGTTGCAGGCATGAAATTTTGCTTACTTATAGATGGACATCTCAGATCAAACGACAAATCACAAAAATTTGAAAAAGTCATTCATTTAACCCTTTGGGCTCCCACATGTGTATTTTAAACAATTCTTTCTATGTAAACCTCTAATTACATTGGAGGCGTGAAATTTTGCATACTTATAGCTGAATACCTCACATCAAAGGACAAATCATGAAATTTTGAAAAAGTCGTACATTTAACCCTTTGGGCTCCCCCATGTGTATTTCAAACAATTCTTTCTATGTGAGCCTCTAATTAGGTTGGAGGCGTGAAATTTTACAAACTTATAGCTGAACACCTCACATCAAACGACAAACTATAAAATTTTGAAAAAGTCGTACATTTAACCCTTTGGGCTCCCACATGCGTGTTTTAAGCAATTCTTCCTAACTGAGCCCCTTATTAAATTGGAGATTTGAAATTTTGCATGCTGATTATAGCAGAACACCTGAGGCCAGGCGACAAATTATAAAATCTTGAAAAAGTCTTACGTTTAACCCTTTGAGCTACCACATATGCATTTTAAGCAATTCTTTCTAAGAGAGCCCCTAATTAAGTTGGAGACATGAATTTTCGCATACGTATAGCTGAATACCTCAGACCACACGACAAATCATAAAATTTTCAAAAAGTCTTATATTATTTACTCCTCCGTGCTCGAACGTATATTTTAAGCAATTTTTCTAACCTCCGCCCTCTTGACCCGGGGAGCACTTTTCCAACTTTTGCCAACACCCCTTTGACCATTCTTTCATATTATGCACCATAGCCTTACATATTTGAGTTCCACTTTTTACCGCCAGGGGCGCCTACTTATCTCGGGTGCTATGGGCCCAATCCCTTCGACTAATATATATACGCATAGTATGTAAAACGGAGTTTCGTTCGGATAGAGATTTGTTTAGAATAGAGTGCGCCCCTGGTTGCGAAATGTGGAACTAACAGATTTTTCAAAAGGATAAAGTGTTTTGAAATGAATATTAAACGAAACCCTCTGTGCGATGTGTGATCACACTTACGCACTTGTTTTAATTGCAGTCACCATTTGCAAGTTACTGAATTTCAAAATAAATCAGTCCATTTTAGGACACCCGGTATGTTCTTTAATAAGTTTCAAAGCATTCTTTACTGAATTGCAACTCATCTTATATATAAAGAGACAAGCAGTCTTATACCAAATTAGTATTTTTACATAATCTTGAAGATTAAAAAGTATTATGAAATAATTGTTTGGGCGTGCCAGTTATGGAGCTTTTACTGTAAACAATTTTTATCTTCAAAAATATTTAGGCTTTCTTTTAAAAATTCGGGTCGGCCCGAACCTTTCTCGCAAGATAGACCAGGAGCCGGCAGCACAGACAACCACCTTATCGAGTTGGAGGCTGAAATTCCAGAATTAGCTAAAACTCGATTCCCATATTAAAGCGCAATCGGTCTGCCAAATCATATCTTGATGGAAAACACCTAAAAACCCAATTTTAGCGGTCGACTCGTATGTTTACCATTGCGTTTTCCTGCACCCAAAGGTATTAGAACATGGCGGACTGGGAGCCGGAAAACACAATGGTAAACCTACGAGTCAACCGGTAAAATCGGGTTTTTAGGTGTTTTCGACCAAGATATGACTTGGCAGACCGATTGCGTTTTAATATGGGAATCGAGTTTTAGCTAATTCTGGAATTTGAGCCTCCGATCGATGAGGTGGTTGTCTATGCTGCCAGCTCCCGGTCTAAGAGTGAAAACCCAATCCAAAACTGACTTAAACCCGAAATAATGTATGTCAATCAGCTCCAAACCCAACGCGCTAGAGCTCAGCTAAAAAGTAGTCAATCCGACCCGCAGCAGAAAAGTAGAAGTCAATCGGACCCATATCCGACCCGCAGATAAATGAAGATGTTAACCCGACCCGCAGAAAAAAGAAGTCAACCGGACCCAAACGCGACCCACAGCAAAAAAGTATAGTCAACCGGACCCAAACCCGACCCGCAGTAAAAAGTAAAAGTAATACGACCCGCAGTGAAAAAAAATAGCCCCTACCCGCGCATCAGATTGTAATCTCCAAATTTCTAAAATCGCCCCCCCCTCCTTGAGGACTCTCCAGATCCGCCCTTGCCTGGATCACTAGGGTTTTTTAGGTCGTTAGAACAACCAGTGAAAAAGCACCTTTAGGCGCTATAGTCAAAGTGACTATAGTCAAGGTGATGTCAGACGCCAGAGCTGGCGGTATGTGTAACATCCTGTTAACTCAGGTGTTATAAATAATAAGATAGTTACAAAATACTAAACTGTCGATCTCATTAGACATGTGACATCTGAGTTAACAGGATGTTACATGGCGTCAGAAGTGTTGAAATTAAATTAAATTAAATTTTGTTGTTACTGACATTTATTAAAATGCAGAGAGAAGCTACAAACGCTCGCCTTCCGGCAGAATTGGAAGTCACTGAAGATAATATGGCCATTAAATGGAAGGTTTGGAAACAGGGATTTGAATTTTATTCAATTGCTACGCAGTTAAATACTAAACCAGCTGAAGTTCAGGCTGCTACTTTTATGTCAGCTATAGGATCTGCTGCAATAGTTATATTTAATACCTTTAATTTGACGGATCAAGAGCAGCAGAATGTCGATGTAATCAAGCAGAAATTTGATGAATATTTTTCACCTCAGATTAATCAGACCTACACTCGATATGTATTTTTTACATGCATTCAAGGTAAGCAAGAAACTTTTGATTCTTATATTACTAAGTTGCGTACAAAAATTAAAGATTGCGCTTTTGGCGATTTGCAAGATAGTTTATTACGTGATCAACTACACTGTAAAAAAAATTCCGCAACGTTCCTGGGAAAAAATGGGCAGCTGAGTTGCCCATTATTTCCAAGAAACATTTCTTGAAAATGACTGGAACTTTACTGTATATGTTAAAAACTTTCTACAGAAATGCCAGTAAGTTTCCTGCGAAATACCAGGAATATTTCTGTTGACAGCAAAACATTACTGACATTTCACAGCATGCGCGATCCGCAGACGATTTTTACATTTCCAGTTGACAATTTTCGTTTTATTATCATTATTTGTTAGAATGAAAAAATATTTTGAAATTGACATCAAAATTATTATTTATAATTTACACGAAAAAATAAATTTTCAGTTAAAATTCAATAAAGTAAATATATATATGATATATTGTTTCTGAACTTTGCTTAAAATATAAAAATATATAAATGTAAATAATAATTAGAAAAAAAATCTAGACACAAAATATTTTGGATTTTCGTTAGTAATTATGTTAGTTTACAAGTTAGATAAAATACATATAAATTTTCATGAAAAAAAAAAAACCTAAACGTAATTGTATATTTTTTCCGAAAATAAAAACAAATTCAAATTTGCAGCAATTCAAAGTGTCAAATATATATCAAATTTAAATCAAATTGTAATAAAGTGTTAAAATATAAAATTAATTAAAAAAGAAAAAAAAAGTCCAGAGGTAGCATCGAACTCGGGCCGTACGGTTGGCGTGCGAGCTTTCTGCGTCCACACCACGAAAGACACGTTGAGAGCTGCAAACTAATGGGTATTTGAAACGTATGCTAAACCTCGGCATCTAATTTCTTAAAATCTAAGTCCCATTTCAAGAAATCCTTTCACAAGAATAATTAGAGATAAGAACTCTAAAACATACTTTAAATTAATCAAAATCGGTGAAAATGATGGTCCCCTGGTTAATGGAGATCCAAATAATAGGTGTATTTTTTTTACACGGTCTGCTCCTTAAACATTGCACAGACAAGTACGAGAGATAATCTCTTAGCGATGTCACGGAGGTATTGTTTTTTCATCTGAATTGTCTTGACAATAGAGACGTAAATGATTATGTCGTCTATTGATTTATTTGCATTCCATATTGATTTTTTTACATTCATTTAAGGAATTCTTTTTCGACACTCGCGCGCGAGCAACGGATTATAGCAAAAAAATAATAAATGGCGGCCGCAGCGTTTTGCTGTTTCCAACTTTTGTTCAGGAACGTTTCAGATAAGAAAACCAGAATTTCACAGGAAAGAGCTAAATTATTCTGAAAACCTGAGAAAAGTCGAAACGTTCCGGGATTTTACATGGAACGTTACCATTTTTTTTTACAGTGTAGTTCGTGGTATTAATTCTGATAAAGTACGTGAATTACTATTGGCTGAAAAAGACTTAACGGTCAATAAAGCTATTGATATATGTAGAGCTAGCGAACAAGCTACTTACTTTTCAATTAAAAGAAATGCATTCAGTTGTTGATAATACAGAAAAAGATATTATGATGATTCGGAAATCTAAACTGAAATCCGATACTAAATCTGATATGGTTTATTCACATAAAAATAAGCCAAAGCTCAATAAAGCAAATAAGATATGTTGGCGATGTGGTTTAACGCATGATTATCGTAATTGTCCAGCCTTTAATGTTACTTGCAATCTTTGCGCTTTAAAAGGGCATTATGCTCGCCAATGTAAATTTAAAAAGAAATACCGATCAAAGAATCGAGCCATACAGGAACTTACAGAAGTTTCTAATGATAGTGATGATGAGATTAATAATTATTTTAGCAATACATTACATGTCGGAGAACTTTTGAGCTCACAGAATAATGCTTGGTTAACAACTGTTACTTTTCAAAATAGAGTATCTGTGAAATTTAAATTAGATACCGGCTCTGAAGCCAATATTATAACAGAACGTTTAGCTAAAAAGCTTAAAGCACTTATACGTGAGACTAAAGTAAAACGCTTAAAATCTTTTAATAATGAGTTTACACCGGTAATTGGAGAAACCGATATTAAGTGTATTGTTCAAAATACGCCAGTTATTCTGAGATTTTTAGTAGTTAATGGAAATTTTAATTGTATATTGGGATGCTCTACATGTGAAAAACTTGGCTTAATCCAACGTACTCCTGAGTCTGTACAGGTTAATGAAATAAGAGCTGAAATACAAGATGCAGTTTTTCAAGGTATAGGTTGTTTGAAAGATTTCGAATATGATATTGAAATTGAAGATGGTGCAGATTTGAAAATACATCCACCTCGACGAATTCCGTATGCAATTCGTGATACTGTCAAAAAAGAAATTGATCTTATGGTTAAAATGAAAATTTTAAAACCGGTAACACATCCCACTTCTGACACCATGTAACATCCTGTTAACTCAGGTGTTATAAATAATAAGATAGTTACAAAATACCGAGGGGTCGCTCAATGAGAGAAATCATGTACGAGATTACGGAATCACCTTGATTACAGCTGATTACTTTGAAGACATGTGATTATACCTGATTACAGCTGTTTACGCTTGATTACAGTTGATTACACTTGGAAATACGTGATTACACTTGATTACATGTGATTAAACTGCTAAAAGTTATGATTTAACAGTTTGATTCGATTTTACTGCCTTGCAAACATGTGTTTTTTTTTTACATGTTAACTTTTTAGAGTTGTCCAAAATAAGAAAATAGTATCAAGCAGGACGGTGATTTGTCTATCACCGTTCTGTCGACAGTGGCGTAGCCAAGGGGCGGGATTCGGAATCTCCTCTCCAAACGATGGATCCGTACACTAAATGATAGATTTAAAAAGCAGTAAGAACTGCTAAAACGGAATCACAGAAATGTCGAAATTTTTCATTTTAGCAGGTTTTTATCTTACCAGGTATAATTTGAAAGTGCTTCTTTCGCCAGAACCATTATTTTTTTCGTTTAATACAGGATTCCATTATAGACAAGTTATGTTTTCACATGTATCCTCTAAAATTTATCCACTCTATAATAACCCCTTGAGAGCATAAATGTACTATAGTTAAACCTACGACATTAGAACATGTCTGTAACGGAAGCGTGCCATAAATAAAAGAAATTTAAAGTTTGACGAAGAAACTAACACTGTACGTTTATACCTGCTAATTTGAAAATCTGTATAAAATGGAACTTTTATCCCGACCTTTGCGATTCCTT
The DNA here is from genome assembly GCA_963932465.1 of Maratus speciosus. NCBI lineage: Eukaryota > Metazoa > Arthropoda > Arachnida > Araneae > Salticidae > Maratus > Maratus speciosus. The sequence continues at coordinate 630,104,570 of OZ010788.1, forward strand.
CTTTGTAACAGTAAAGCTTGTGGAAATGAAAAACAGAAACATTTCAGGATACCGATGATCAAAGGATAATCATAGAAATACTCTGGCTAAAGCGGAAACCTGCTTAAAACGGAATTGTTCCTATCTTTATTAATTCTGTTTTCAGAGATTTTGTTGTAACTAGACAAAATGTAAAACTTCATCAAGGGAGAATTTGATGGGACCAATTTTGCTAAAACGTACAGTTAAAAACAGGCCCGAAACAAGGGGGGGGGGGGACAGAGGAAGCATGTGCCCCGGGAGCCAGAACGAAAGGCGAAGGGGGGGGGGGGAACCAAATGAAGATTTTGTTTGTCGTTTCATACAAAAATGTATATATATATATATATGAAAAACAAAAAAACTCGCAAGCTAATGTTAAACCTATGGAAGCGTTCTTTTTAATTTTGTGAAAGTAAAAGTAACAAAAAATCTGCAACCAAAATCGAAAAATTAAACACTAACCCGGTTAGAATTCAATCTCATCTATTCATAGAAGAAAAAAATAATTTGAAACTATTAATATGCGAGTGAGAAACTTTAAAAAGAACGCTCCCATAGGTTTAACATTAGCGATCCAGTTTTTTCGCGTGACTCCTAACGCTCAAGCTAATGTTAATCCTATGGGAGCGTTGTTTACATATTACCAGCTTCTTCGCGTGACTGGTGTAGAGCCTACACTAGCCACACAGAGAAACTCGGACGGTAATGTTAAACCTATGGGAGCGTTCTTTTTAAAATTTCTAACTTGCATAGTAATAGTTTCAAATGTTTTTTTTTTCTTGCTTAGAATAGCTGAGATTGAATTCTAACCGAGTTAGTGTTTACTTTTTCGATTTTGGTTGCAGTTTTTTTTTTTTTATAAAGTTACTTTTACAAATTTGAAAAGAATACTCCCACAGGTTTCACTTCAGCTTGCAAGTTTCTTTGTATTTCCTGTATATATATATACATTTTTGTATGAAACAACATACTGAATTTTCATTTTGCGCCAGCCCCCTTCGCCTTTCATTCTCGCACTAGTTTCGGTCCTGTTTTAGCGGGTGGGTGTGTGTGTGGAGGGGGGGGGGGCGCATAGAAAGAGAAAGAAAAATGAATTGAAAATTATTAGTGATATTCTTTTTCATGAAAAGTGTTAGGGTAGGAAAAATGATATCGATAACTATATGAAAATGCAAAACAAAATTACTTAGCAAAATTCATTTTCAAGTAAACACTTTTTAGAATTATGAATATTGTCAATAGCATGTTTAAAATATTGCTCAAAATTTATTACAAGATTCGCCCAAAATATTTAAAGAAAAATACTTTCACTTTCACAAATTTGAAAAGAACACTCCCATAGGTTTAACATTAGCTTGCGAGTTTCTTTGTATTTCATATATATATATATATATTTGTATGAAATGACAAACAAAATTTTCACTTGGCGCCCCCCTTCGCCTTTCGTCCTGGCGCCCAGGGCACATGCCCTCTCTGCACCCCTCCCCCCGCCTAGTTTCGACCCTGATATCAAAAGAATACGTTAACATAAGTTTGTTATCGCTATTAGTATTTTTACAAAACATATTGCCTTCCCTACACATCCTGAGAACACCCAGGTCCAGTTCCGGCACGGTTCTGGAAAAAAAAATCAGGAAATGGGTCAGAAAGTTTCGCATTGTTGAGCAGTGAATTAAAGAACCACCTTAAGGTATATTTCCAAAGATTCCGTTAACAGAAGTTTATTATCGCTATTAATATTTTTACAAAACATATTACCTGTCCTACACATCCTGAGAACAATCCGGTCCAGTTCCGGCACGATTCTTAAAAAACAGTCAGAAAATGGTCAGAAAGTTTCGCATTATTGAGCAGTGAATTTGAGAACAACCTTAAGGTATATTTCCAAAGATTCCGTTAATATGAGTTTATTATCGCTATTAATATTTTTGCAAAACATATTGCCTGTCCTACTCATAGGGCCGAAACTAGAAGGGGAGGGCAGAGGGGTATGCGCCCCGGGCGCCAAAACGAAGGGACGCCAAATGAAGGATTATACCTTTGGAATGGATCATTTTCTTCTGATGGACTGATGGCATCCATTATTATGAAACAGCCATTATAAATGAAGTGTTAGGTGAAAATGAAAGAGCAGTCGTAAAAAGTTAGAACTCTGATTTTCTGGTCAGAATGGGGGAAAAATGGCCATTTTTTTTTACGACTGCTCTTTCATCTTCACGTAACACTTCATTTATAATGGCTGTTTCATAATAATGGAAGCTATCAGTCCATCAGAAGAAAATAACTCGGTTAAGCGGGACTCGGATAATCGGTACTCTACTGTATATTTCATTTTTAAAATTGTCTTTAGAATATTTTTGTTGGTGTTCAGAGGGGGTCATGACCCCCGTGACCTCCCCCATGGATCCGTCATTGTAGATTACGAAGTTCAGTATTACATATTTTATGATTTATATATTTTAAATTTTAAAATAAGTAGGCTATTAGAAAATTAGAAAAAATTCTCTTTGTAAATATACTTTACGGAAGAAGGGGGGGGGGGGGCAAAATCCATGTTTGCCCTGGGTACAAAAAAGGGTAGTTTCAGCCCTTCCTACACATCATGAGAACAATCAGGTCCAGTTCCGGCACGGCTCGGCTGTATACAAAAAAATGCAAGCCTGATCTCGGTCAGGCACGTGTCTGCAGAAAAAATTAAGCCCTAACTCAGATACCGTGAAGCTGCCCGATGCCAATCTCTATGCTGGACATGTTTGAAGTTATAAGGGGAGGGGGGGGCTTTGAGACCTATAGCGGCATGGCTGTGTTCTCGAATGATCCACCAAAACTAATAATAAATCCAAACATGTTACATTTCTTTATTGATGTTGTCAAATTAGCATCGGCTCGTGACGCACATTTATACTTATTCTCGCAAAAGTCACATTCATTGACAATGGCTTATATTTTATCGGCTTCGTTTAAATTTTTATATCGGCCGGTAGGCCCGCTAAATTTTTTTTATCGGCCCGGACCGGCAGGCCCAATGATTTTTTTTGCCTGCCCGTTGAAAAAACTGTCCTAATTCTGCCGGCCCGGCCGTTTTGAAAGTGCACCCACATTTCGCCGTCCCGGTCCCAAGCCCGGGCCCGTGCAGACCTCTAGGATGAGGCACTATATATTTCCATTTTCATTCTCTTTTGCGACATATTTTTCTGATTCTTTCTAAGCTTTAGACCACGAAAGCCGAGACAAAAGCGCAGAGAAAAAAGTTTTCACCCGCATCGAGAATTTATATTTCTTTCTCCTCGGATTGCAGAAACAAGCAAATAGAAACTACGCTGTTAAAAGAAAAAAAAAAAAAAAAAAAAAAAGAGAGAGAGAAACTCCCAGAAAGAAGGTAGCATTTTAACTAGAGGTCAGCACGGGCCCACATTTCCAGGCCCGGCCCGATACAAAAATCAAATGTTCGGCCCGGGCCCGGCCCACCTGAAAAAAAAATTAAAAGTTCGGCACGGGCCCGGCCCCAGTGGATTTCTACAAAACATTGATTTTTACGTCGAATTGGTTAAAAATTCGTCTCGTACGAGGATTTCTGACCAAAAATATTTATCTTTTTTTTCATGTCATCTTCATTCATCGTTTTTTCATATAATCTTCATTTTTATAGAAGTGCCGCAGGCTGCGATATTTATTTTTTTAATGAATCTCTATTTCTTGTATGTAAATGTTTCAGTTATCATTAATATTGTTAATCCATATTCCATGTATAGAAGTGTTAAAAATCTGAAAAATGCTATACAGTAAAATCTTCTAAGACGGAATTGCATAGAAAAGAAAAAAAAAATGCATTATAGACAAGTTCCCTTCTTAGCAAGTGTAAATGTACTATATATTCTTTTCTTACTTATTAGTATATTAATTTTGCATGAATCAACACGTTTTAGATAGATTTCGTATGAAATACTACCTATTGGGATCGTTCCTATGTTGGAATTTCTGAAAAATTTTTGCAGATCTACACCGATCATGACCCCTAGAACCCAAAACCACCCTCAGTAAAAAACTTTATCTATCTATCTATCTATCTATCTATCTATCTATATATATATATATATATATATCACTTTCTTCTGGACACGATAGCTTTCGTAATTCTGCACCAATCTCTTCCAAACTGATACATAAAATCAATGGCCATAAAATCTCGGTCAAGTTCGTTAATGGGCAAAATCGGACCAAGGGGGTGGAAATAGGGAGGGGTTTTGTGAAAACAGAAAATCCCCCATAACTTCTTAATTTTTGTACATATCAAATCAGTTTAAAGTTTTTATTACTTCTAAAAATAGGTCCAAAAAATTTATGTATCACAGATGTTTGATAAAGTTAAAAATGGGCTCAAGGGGCGCAAAAAATAGGGTTTTTGGGAGAAAAAAAAAATCATAACTTCGTCAATTCTCAAGATATCAAATTCAATTAATTTTATTATAAATCTTCTTAACATTATCTACAACTTTTATATTCACAAGTTTTTGATAGGACCAATTCGTACCGCAAAAAAAAATTAAAAACGAAAACAAAAAAGGGGTTTGAAGAAGAAAAAAATCCATAACTCCGTCAATTCAAAAGATATAAAATTCCCATGAATTTATCATATATCTTCTTAATATTGTCTACAACACCTATATAGACAATTTTTGGATAGGACCAATTCTTACAGCAAAACAAATTAAAAATACATAGCGGTTGACGAAAAAAAATCATCTTAGTAAGGGTGTATTCAAATCCAAACTGCTTATTTTCTGACTCATTTTACAATTCATTTTTGCTCTCAAAGGCTTCCAATTGGTACGTTTTCTTGCTCAGAAACTATATAAAGTACCGTAATGATCGATTGTTTGATAGAGGCAGAATATATTTTTTAAAATGCTGTTAAAAAGGGCACTTTGAACCGAATTTACCGAAGCGGATTGTGTTGGAAAAATCATTGTCACTCAAATCCAAACTGCTTATTTTCTGACTCATTTTTAAATTCATTTTTGCTTTCAAACGCATTTAATTGGTAGATTCGCTTATTCAGAAAATATATAATGTACTGTAATGATCGAGTTTTTGATAGAGGCAGAATATATTTCAAAAAAGGATGTCAAAGTGGGCATTTTGAACGGAATTTCCCGAAGCGATTGTGTTAGAAACGAAAAATATTGTTCTTCTGAGAAAATAATTGTTTATATATCAAGTTTTAATTAATTGAACAAAAAATAAAAACACAGGTCGCTTATAAATCTCTTCAAAAATCACGTCAGCAAGTTTCATATATTTTTTTATTATTATTATTATTAAAAATGAATCTGGAATTATGCCAGAAAATTTCGAGTTGTTGAGCATGGGAAAGTATTTTTTTGAATACCGCCCTAACATGATTCTTATAAAACCAGCTATTATATAAAAATGAAATAAAAACTCGTCAAAAGCGGTCAGATAAAATTGTTAAAGTGGATTTATCTCTAATCATGATTTAGTTTTTGTTTGTGAAATTAGTATATTTGACTTCGAAATCTACCTCTGCCTGTAGGCCGGGCCGGCAGGGATTTTTTTTCAGTTTAAAACAGGGTTCCATCATAGGCAGGTTCCTTTTCGCACATTTTACTATATTTTAATTTAGCTATATTTTAATATGCGTAGAAGTCTACTATTCTTTAAAAATAATAAATTTTAATGTTTAAGTGTAGAATAATGGTGATTCAAAAATGTATACATTTTTTCCAAAAATTTTTGCGCCAGGCCTTGTTTAATTGACCTTTAAATGGACCAGGCCACGCTGAAACAATGATTTTCATACGGGCTGGCTCAAAACTAGGACTGAAAATTTCGGGCCGTAAAGACTAGGAATTAAACCAGGCCCGGCTCTGTACAGAAAAATTAAGTTAGGCCCGGCCCGGCCCGGCCCGAGCCTTCAGAAAAAAGTATGGCCCGGGCCCGGCCCGGCCCGAACAGAGTGGAGAGCAGACCCGGCTCGGCCCAAGTGCCGTGAATGAAAATCGGCCCGTGCAGATCTTGTACCGAAGCTTTGGATTTTTGTACATTTGTATTGAATTATTCCGATGGCTGAAGAGTTGATAACGAAGTGAAACAATATTAACAGAACGAATTAATCCATATTGCAGACAGAGACAAGCCGAATGTTACAACTAATTCTTTATTGACCAAATCGGACACCAGGTTCGGGTAGTTTTTTTTTGCAAGGCGAGCCCTCGGCCGGAGCCGGGCGTTGGAGAGAGAGTCTCGTTACATTCTTATGCTCAGAGCATGCGAGTTCAGAAGCTAGTCTGACTCAAAATACCCTTTCTCGAAATCTGGAGTGTTGGCAAGCTTACATACACAATTTCGCCAAATATATATACTATATGGCGAGATTAAAGAGAGGAAGACATGTGGTCAAAGTACACTAATTGAAATTGAATGGGGGATGTAAAAGATTAATAAGAACTATTTAACGCCAGATGATTACTTAGTAATTATAGCACATAAACCGCAAAAGAACATTCGATAGGGTTTGCCAAAGTTCTCATGGGATTGAAGCGGCCGAAGCGCCCGTTAATAAACAAAACAAAATAAAGACAGGGTTAATAACTGAAATGACTAATATCTTACATCTGGACCAACGGCTAAAAATGTAGAAGTAATATGTCTGACTAATTTCTGCATATCATCAAACTAAGGCAGAAGGATGAAAATTAGAATCCAGTTATTAGGCGAGAAAAGGAAATGATTTCTTTTCTTTTAACTGTAGTGCGCTGCGGTTAAAATATTAAAGAGACTGAGAATTGAATGCTTAATTTATGAAGGGAAAAGAGCGCTAAAAACAGATTGAATCCGAATGCAGACAGATAATTAAATTTAAGAATTTAAAAAAATGTAATTTTAAAGGGGGGAAAGAGGAAAGGTCTTAATATTAATATGTGAAGGTAGGCGCCTTCCCAGATCTCTAATTTTAACGTCTTCAGTTTCGAAGCTAAAATAATAATACAAATGCTTATTCATTGGTTTTTTCCAAACAGAATGACATCGTAAATGTCAGAAAAAATATCTTTTCTGAAATGGATCCTTTAGGTGCTTAGTAATTTAGGTTAAAAAAAATGGATCTGATACTACAAATCTCCTTAAAAACATCAATTTAATAATCATTAACATAAATTAACACCATCACAAATTTAAAAGCTTTAAGCAAGTAAATAATCTACAAATCCTCAAAAATTTTTATTGAAAAAGATTTAAGTTAAATATGAAAATTTCTCACTTTCTTGGTCATACTGTCTTGTGGGCATTTTTAGGAATTTTGCAAACTTATAGGAAAATAACATTTATTTTATGTGAGAATCAGCTTAGAAGTTGCCAGTTATTCGTTTGCTTTGAACGCAAAAAACATTCAGCTATTAAGAAGTGATGTGAAAATGTACAAAAATCGGACATTATAATTTTTATAAGGAAAATAACAGAGGTCCCCGTATTGGGACTCAGACCGAAGAGGTTATAGTGATATTTTAAATGCAACTTTTTGACCTACCGTTACAAAAACAAATTGCATTAAATATTGTAATTCTCAAAAGGTTTTATTTTGCCATAATATTTTTCAACTGATGTTTTTAGTTTTATGAATTTAACCAACTTGATGAACTAATAAAACTGATTCTGCTTTTATTTGTTTTCTCCTAATTTTTTCTTTATTCTTGTTTTTTATAAAATTTCTTTTTTAAAATACAATTCTGCTTATGTGTATGTGCGAACGGGGGGATGACCCGGCACCCAGGGCACCCCCACCCCGGCTACGTGCATGCTCGTAATTTAGTTTGTATTTTGGAGCTTATATATACCATTACCCTGAAGATAATTTGCTTACATATTTTTCGATTTTTCTCCTCTACTTAATTCCCTGCTTTATTCAATGATCCCGAGTTGTTCGTTATTTGGAGGTTTTACTGTATTTAAATATTAAAGAATTGCTGCAAAACAATGTTATCTAAATTCCATATATATATATATATATATATTGTATCAAACGACAGACAAAATTTCCATTTGACGCCCTCTTCGCCTTTCGTTCTGGGGCCTGGGGCAAATGCCCCCTCTGCCCTACCCTAGGAAACTACTATTCCGAAACATCTACCCGGAAAAAGTTAAAAAATTGCCCCCCCCCCCCCGGGTGACAATTAAAATTCCCTCGGAATTCCCTCCCTCACTTCTTTAATATTTTTATACGTTTTAAATAATATATATCAGATTTAAAAATTTGCTTGCGTTCACCCTCACCTTCTTCGTATTTTAAACACACTCAGTCGATATTAACTTGTAATATATTAGAATGTAATCTAAGTTATATTTAAGAAATATATAATTAGAATTGACCTACAATCCATTACACGTTAACTGGATTATTCAATTAAAAACGTAATCGATTACAAATTAATTTAATCAAAATTTAAAAGGTTAAATAAGAATTGATTTGTAATCCATTACACGATTATCGGATTATACAATTCAAAAGCTTAATTGAAATTACTTTTCAGTGCGCTGCATGTTTATCAATTGCATTGTGAGGTAATTATAATGTATTTTAATCTATATAGTTTCATTACTTTTCCATCAGATTCTGCCCAACACTGGTCATATCCATTAAAAATTGTTCATATTTTATCGGTTTCGTTTAAATTTTTAAATCGGGTTGGACAGCCCGCTGATTTTCTTTTTTTTTTTTTTAGCCCAGCCTGCCCGTTAAAAATATGTCCTAATTCTGCCGGGCCGGCCCGTTTGAAAGTTTCCCTTACGCTGGCAGAGCTTTCCATTACGCTGGCAGAGCTCGATTATACAGGGCCGAAACTAACCTTTTTTGCGCCCGGGGCAAAAATGAATTTTGGCGCCCCCCCCCCTCCCCTTTCTTCCTCAAAGTATATTTACAAAGAGAATTTTACTAATTTTCTAATGGCCGACTTATTTAAAAATTTAAAATATGCAATCATAAAATATGTAATACTGAACTACGTAAATTGAGTGTGACGTTTTTTGCAATTATAGTTCGTTCACATAAAATAATTCGCATGTATTACCGGCTATTTACAGTGTTTGCTTATACAGTAGCGTTCCGATTATCCGAGTCCCGCTTAACCGAGTTTCCGCTTTCATCGAATTATTTTCTTCTGATGGACTGATGTCTTCTATTATTATGAAACCGTCATTATAAATGAAGTGTTAGGTGAAAATGAAAGAGCAGTCGTAAAAGTCTGATTTTCTGGTCAGAATGGGAAGAAAAAAAATGGCCATAATTTTTTTCATGGCCATAATTTTTTTTTTTGAAAAAAAAAAAATTATGGCCATTTTTTTTCTTCCCATTTTGACCAGAAAATCAGAGTTCTAATTTTTTAAGACTGCTCTTTCATCTTCACCTAACACTTCATTTATAATGGCGGTTTCATAATAATAGAAGACATCAGTCCATCAGAAGAAAATGATCTATTCCAAAGGTATAATCCTTCATTTGGCACCCCTTCGTTCTGGCGCCCGGGGCACATGCCCCCTCTGCCCCCCCCCCTTAGTTTCGGCCCTAGCGATTAAGATTGTTTGGGGCCCAAGGCCCAGCACATTTTCGGGGCCCCGTCGCACCAAAATAGTTGCTATATATTTTTTTTTTTTTTTGGGGGGGGGGGGTATTATTAGATATACGATACGGTTGCAAAGTTAACCAAAATATATTTTGGTTTTTGAGAAAATAATTGCGGAAACTTCATTTTTAAGAATTATTTTTCTAAATCATTTTATTCAATTTGGGGCCCTTAACAGCAGCGGGCCCAAGCCCACGGCCTAGTTGGCCTGTGCGGTAATCAGGCCCTGTACGCTGGGCAGGGTATGGGCCAGATCCGGGCCCATGCCGCCCGCTAAACGCTCTTTGAATAAAAGCAAACACAAACTCTTAATCCCCCCCCCCCCCTCAGACTGCTTTCTTATCTGGCTTATCTCTCTTTCCCGAGCTCGTTCTTCATCTGCGAGCTTGCCTTTCTGCTTCTGCCTTCCCCAACTTCTGTCTAGAGTCTAGACAGAAGACAGAATGTTGAAAAAATAGATTTTTCTTGAGAATTTTAATTTGAGATTATACTTGATTATACTATGATTATATCGATTACAATTGATTACATCAAGATTTCTTTGATTACCACTGATTACATGTGATGACATGATTACGCATGATTAATACATGATTACACTGAGCGTGTTCAGAAGTGCACTTCGCGCCGCGCGCGCGCTCAGAAGTTTATGCCATGGAGTAGGTGTTATCGAAGAAAGGAATTTTAACATAATTCAATTATTTCATTATTTTTATGGTTCAAAAAAGGTAAAACCAACGACTATATTTCTTTATTCTTCCAAAACATGGTTTTCGTAACAGGAATACATGCCTCTGTTCACTCAGATAAAATCTAAAATAGTCGGGAAAAACATCACGTGACCTTCTTTATCTACTTTAGCCCATTTGGCATTTAAAATTAGTTAACCAACCGCACACAAACTCCGCGCGAGCTGCTCAAAAAAAATTGTGTGGGCGATTTGATCACGTGATTGTGTGTTTTCTGCTTATGTGTTATTGGTTGTGCTTTGTTTGGTAGGCTGATTGATACAATTTAAGAATTCAACTGGTGATCTAAAAATTTTAACTTTTTAACAATTTTCTTTTTATTTATTTAAAAATGATTTATCAGTTGATTTATATCTTCCGTGATAAATAAAATGCTGTTAGTAAACCAAGATTGTGATATCAACATATGAGATTTGTTTGTAATCTACTATACTGGATGGATTTCAATGGAATTTGCACTGTTAGTTAGACAGTTTTTCAGAGAAGGTTTTAATATATATATTTCTTATTTTATGATTGCATATTTCAATACCGTGTGGATAACAGACCAAAATACATCATAAAACACGAGAAATAAATGGCATTCAAAATTCTGTTAGTATAAGCAAAATACTTATTTATACTTTCAGTAGAAAATTTATAAACATTCTAATCATACTTTATTCACTACAAAACTAGACAGCAGACCTATATATTTTATCTCTTTAAAAAATATATGTACAGGTATTTTTAGTTAAAATAATCTATAACTATTACATTTTATTTTTATAATGTTCAAAGTAAAATATGATTTCCAGCCTAGTCTCGATAAAAATTCACTCGTAAAGTACTCAAAAAAAAAAAAAAAAAAAATCAAGGAATCATCCTACGTGCGATATATATTATTTTTTCATTTGGATTTGCTTAATGTTTATATCATTATACATATACATACTTAGAAACGAAACTTTGAATATTTAAAAGGTGTTCAGATGTAAAACTTTCATCTCGAAATACCTCATTTTCTCACATTTAAATAAGTATTTTATTATTATAATAAAAATACACGTGCCTCTGTATAATAAAAATAAAAAATATATCTTCACCAAAAATATCTTATTCATTATGAAAAATATAAAACAACCAATAAACAAACAAAAAAAAAAAAATTGTGACACGATGTGGGATCGGAAGGATTCGAACCCAGAACCCCTGCTCTCGAGTTCACTGCCTTATCCATTCGACCATCTAGCACACATTGCTTCTGTATCAAAATATCTTTATAATTAGCACCTTAATTAATCAAATCCATGATCTGTTCGTGAACACACTACGTGTCTACCTGTACACTACCTGAACACACTACATCCATGATATTGACCCACTCCATGTTCCGGACTCCTGAGCTCGCGTGCGTTGCGCGCGTGCTTCTTGAACACACTCAGTATGATTTCACTGATTACAGGGTCGGTTGTACGAGATTACACCCCATTGAGAGACCCCTCGCAAAATACTAAACTGACCATAACGAAACCATTAATTTATTGGAACACACAAGTTAAAGTTGAACTACATAAAACTGTTACGTGAAAGTATAAATATGAGTTTTACAGAATGGAGACAAACGCAGGCCACGCCTCCCACAGGTTAGTGACCTACGTCATCAATGACGTAGGTCACTAACTTGGCGATATTTTCGTCTTGGCTAGCGAATAACCAAAGTGGCACGTCGTTGGCGTAATGCATTTTGTAATCATATGCTCAATTGCTTATCGCTTGTGTGCTATACCCATTCACGTTTATTGATAGCAATTTAGCATTTTGAAAATCTATTATTTTGTTTAATTAATCAGTTTTTCGAATTGATATTCTTTATAGTTTCAGGTAAGAACTGATTTTTGTTACCTTTTAATTTATTTATTGTTTTCCTTATTTTTTTGTTCTTGTCACAGGGATTATTTCCAAATAAAATGTTATATAGATTTTCTCTTACTATTCGCGTAATTGTTGAAATATGCTAAGTAGTATCTGTGTACCTATTTTTATTAGAGGAAATATTATATTGCTACCGATAATTAAAAAATTTCTGTATTAAAAGTTTTGATTTTCTTAGAAATTGTTCTTAGCAAGCATATTATATCGTAAAAGTATCCACAATGAAAAATTACAAGCTCCTATAACAGCTATGCTACAGAAATCGCAATTTCAGAACGTTTTTTGTTCCTATACACTTTAAAATTTCCAATTTTTTAAAAACTGTTCTCAAGTGGTCCAATTTCCTTCTGATATAATTATCTTGCTGTGGCAGAATATTAATACAACTCTTTATTGGAAAATAACCTATTCATTTAGACTATAAAGGATCAAATTTATGCATCCATTTATGAACCTTTGTTTTAGCCGCTTAACTGTCAACGGAATTTGACACTATTTGTTTTCTTTTGCCGCAGCTTTCTGCAATTAAATAAGGCGACTATTACTATTCATAATATTGGTGGCAAAAAATCATAGCAGTTAGCTACTGTGCGCTTTTTCGAAATCACTTTGTTCCATTCTTCTGCTTATATTTAGATTATATCGTAAAGCTGTAATTTATCCAAATTAGTTTGTGAGGACTGAATGAATAATGAGTTGCACCACATTGTCTGTCAAGGTCCTCAAAAAAAAAAAAAAAATACATTCTCTAACTGTAACACTCCTAGTAATATTTTTTTCAGTGGATGGGGAGAGGAATCCTGATAAATAAACGAATCATTTTTGTTATAATATGCGTGTATTCTACTGTTCTCAATTTTACCTAGTATTTCTGATGCATAATACATAGGATGGGTTTTAAGAACCAAAAAAAAAAAAATATATCCCTTTAAAAAAATAAATGCAAATTAATTTCTAAATTGTGTTTTGAAATGCTAATTGCGCAGTTTTCTGATTAAGTGTGTATACATGTTCCACTGTTTGCTTTTGTTCCAAAGGTTGTGAGGTTAACCCACTTTTATTCTAAATTGCGTTAATTATTTTAATTAATTTTTGTTTGAATATAGTAGTCTTAAAGTACAGGTAATCATTGATGTTACTATTGTGTATTTTCTGCCTTTCAAACAATTCAATCTAAATTGCCTTGCAATCTAAAATATACTGTAAAATTTTCCCACTATGCAGTAATCTTTAAAAGAATCTTAATCGTATCATTTAAAAAATAACTCTGAATTTTTTGTAGAAAATTTATCCTGGGAAGGCCTGTTTTCACTGATTTTTGTACAGGCTGGTCTGTGAGCTGTGAAAATATCAATGGGCTGGGCCTGGGTTGAACTTATAGTTTTTACAGAGGACCTGAAAATTTTGGTCCATGCAGGTAGGTCTCTATCTAGAACAACACTTTGCTGTTTGATTGCCATATTCGTAAATTACTGTGGGGCCACTTTCACATAAAAGCACTAGGTTCAGGTGAGTTAAAATAGTTATAAAAACAGCATTTTTTAAATTTATACTTAAATTGCCAAAAATATCATTTTAATCTGCAAAAAAAAAAATTACATAGAACATGCAAATTAACATTGCTCTCAACATTTCAAGAGCAATTTCAACATTAAAATTGCAAATTATTACTGATGATTTTATTTAACTCATGGTCAATTAACCCTTAATCAGAAATGTATGTCTGTGAAAGCATGTTTTTACAAAATGTCTGTCTGTGTGTGACACAAATGTTGTGGCCGCTCTATCTCAAGAACTAATGCACAAATTTTCATCTAACTTCAGATTCAGTTAGATGTTAACACAAGTTGATGCTGATTATTTTTTGGTGTAAATCTCCCAACAGGTGCCGCTGCTGTGCTGCATTTTTCATGATTTAAAAATTAGCAAAAGCTCTTCTTAAAAACTAATGCACAGATTTTCATCAAACTTCATATTCAGTTAGACGTTGACATAAATTGTTGCTGATTAGGTTTTGATGTAAATCACCCAACAGCTGACCGCTGCATTTTGCAGGATTTACACGATACTGCTATTTTAGCAATAGTCATATCTCAAAACTAATGCACAGAATTTCTTATATTTAGAATCCTCATGATGAGCAAAGATTGCCATTTAATTTTGGCACTGTGATAGGAAATTTTGAAGTATTAAGATGCATGAGATAAAAGAAAGTTTTGGGTTTGACACATCTGACTAGTTTTTTCTTCTGCTGTATTTGTTATTTAAAAATTTTCTAAATTGCTACTGCCACACGCTGAATTCCCCCCCCCCCCCCCCCGGTTTCTTTCCATTTGAATGTTTAAAACTTGTATTTACTATAATTAAACTTTTTATTAAAAAATGCATAGTACTAATTTATTAGTATATTTAACCAGGGTTGCCGGCTTTTAGCCAGGCCAAAAAAATCCGGCCGGCTTTTTTTGGTTTTAGCCGCTTAAGAAAAGCCGGCTTTTATTTTTCAAAAAGGTGGTTTATAGATAATTCATATAAACTTTGGATTAATTTATTTTTAATACACTTATAAATATTTTCAATGAAAAAAATATTAACTTCTATTAAATTTTGTCAAATAAATAAGACATTATAACTGCTAGAATGCAACTGTGAAAGCATTATGTCTGAAAAAAAATTATGAATATTCAGAAGAATACATTAAATTAAGACTCTAAAGTATTGGTTTGGAATTCTTTATCATGGCTCTACACATACCACACATTTTAAAGTTTATATAAAAGAATAAGAAAATGTCACACATTAAAATAGAAACATTCTTACATCTGATATTTACTTTTAAAATTGATTAAAGCTAAATAGCTTATATGTATTTAATAACTGAAATTATCTTATATAATACTTGAGCAATAATAAGTAAATAAGCAATCATTATATAAAAAATACTTATAAAAATGATATATGTAAAAAGTCTTTCTGCTACTAAGCTGTTATGTAACTTATTCCAGATATGTCCATATGGACAGATTAAAATAGTAGAATGAACAATGTTGAAAGAGAAATTAGAAAGGATATAACATTTGAGGAAATTTTAGTACATGTAAGTGCATAAAATAAAGAGAACAATTAAAACTAGTCGGATATACCAATCCCAAAACTTTCTTCTATCTCATACATGTTAATACTTCAAAATTCGCTATCACACTCCCAAAATTAAATGGCAATCTATGCATCTCATGAGGATTCTAACGATATGAAATTCCGTGCATTAGTTCTTGAGATATGACTATCGCTGAAATCGTGTAAATTCAGCAAAATGCTGCATAGCAGCGCCACCTATTGGGTGATTTATACCAAATCCTAATCAGCAACAATTTATGTCAACGTCTGACTGAATCTGAAGTTTGGAGAAAATCCGTACATTAGTTTTTGAGATAGAGCAATAGCGAAAATCGTGAAAATTTCTGCATAGCAGCGCCACCTATTGGGTGATTAACACCAAAACCTAATTAACAACTTGTGTCAACATACACCTAAATCTGAAGTTAGATTAAAATTGGTCCATTAGTTCTATTGATAGAGCTATCGAGGCAATCGTGGAAAAGGCAGCAGAGTGAAAATCGTGAAAAAGCGCCACCTGTTGGGCGATTTACACCAACACCTAATCAGTAGCAAGCCATATCAAGGACTAACTTAATCTGAAGTTTGATGAAAATCCGTGCATTAGTTCTTAAGATAGAGCTATTGGGGAAATCGTGTAAATCCTGCAAAATTCATCATAACAGCGCCACCTGTTGAGCGATTTACACCAAAACGTAATCATCATCAATTCATATCAAGGACCAACTAAATCTGAAGTTTGATCAAAATCCGTGCATTAGTTCTTGAGATAGAGCTATTGCGAAAATCGTGAAAAATGCAGCATTGCAGCGCCACCTGTTGAGCGATTTACACCAAAAACTAATCAGCATCAATTTGTATTAGGCACTAACTGAATATCAATTTTTATTAAATTCCGTGCATTAGTTCTTGAGATAGAGCGCCCACAAAATTTGTGTCACATACACACAGACAGACAGACTCACAGAGTCACAGACAGACATTTTGTAAAAACATGTTTTTTGGAATCTCTGACCCCTAAAACGTGTAAATCCGTCGAAAACCGGAATTCGAAAATTTTCATGAATCCAATACTTTCTTCTTGTAAAGATAGAAGAAAGTAAAAAAATTCTCCAAATTAAACTTGTTGAATTAGAATTTTGAAAAGCTACTTACTATTTAAAATAGTGCATATAAATTAATGCATATGTTATTCATAATACTGATTTAATAGAGAAAAATGATGTTTTTATTAAATGACTTTATGTGCAATTTTAAATAAATGTTTATGAGAAATAAAATAATACTTGTATTATTAATATCCTTTAAAATTAGTTAATAAAATGTATAACTAAGCAACCATTGTCCCTTTTAATTATATAAAGCAATAAAAATTTAAAAAAAAGATTGTCAAGGTCAGTATAAACCTGTAAACCAGACAAAGCAATTGGTATGACCTTTTATTCCAATATTAATGTCTTCATTATTGATAAATATTGGGTTATATTGATTTCTACCTCAACTAAATTTCTTTAAAACAAATTAAAAAACACATAAAAATGTGTCATATATAATTAAAATGCTTCATTGTATAAAAGCCAATTTTGGCCAAAAAAGGCCAATTTTGGCCAAAAAAAGCCGGTTAAAACCAATAAAAGCCACCGGCGTGGCTTTTTTTAATTTTAGCCGGCTTTTTTGCAACCCTGTATTTAACATGTAGGTCCTTAAATTTTTTTGGTTTTGGTCCTTGAAAGTACTTAAAAGTCCTTGATTTTTATTTAAAGAAATGTGTACGCTCCCTGATTTAATCTTTTACCAAGACTGCGACTCATTTAACAACAAATGGGTCCAGGGTGTCTACAGAATCTGGAAATCAGGGAATCATGGAAAAATCAAGGAGGTTTATCACTCTGGAAATGTCAGGGAACTTTGTAAAAATACTGGAAAATCAGGGAAATTTGTCTCTATTGCGAAAATATTTGCATTTTCACCTTGCCAACGAGACTGATTCGTCTATTTTATGTACCATATTTTTTCACATGCTGATTAATCTTTCCCAATATTTTTTAAAAGATGCGTGGGCATGATATGAGTTTTTGATATTTAACGTAAATTAAGGTGATCAGATGTCCTGATTTTCTGTACATAGCACTTAAATATTGAAGGCAATTTACACTTTTTAAAATTTTAAATGATACATTAGCATAACCTGACCAGGTGGCCAGCTTAATCCAATTAGTTATCCCGTCAGATTTAGATAAGTCTTAGAATTGAATATTTTTCAGAAAATGAGGAAACTTTCTGGTCACCCTATATCCATTGGCTTCTATATGATGTTGGAGACTGTGAAGTTAGTTGAGTTCAGATTTATAAAACTGTCAACCAATACTTAATGAATATTAGGCAATTTTTATGTTTTTCTCCCAAATGAGATATTAGCAAGCTGGATAAGTGTGTTATACGAGGAATCAGCATACATGAAAAAATACCGTATGTGTATAATGGAAATCAGGGAAGTCTGATAAAAATTGTCAGGGAAATCATGGAAAAATCAGGGAACTTTTTTTTAGAATTTCTGTAGACATCCTGGGGTTTCAGTTACAGTCGCTATTGGGCATAATTTTTGGCTAATAATAATAATTTGGGAACCCAGTTTGAGGTTCGTTCAATGTGAGATTTGATATGAGTTCAGAGACCTTGATAAAAACATTTATTTGCAGTGTGTGTGCAACACGCTTGCTATATGATGTCATAGGTAGTGGTGACTTGGTTTGAGATTTACGTATAAATTAGATTTGTTTGAAAGGAGGGACCTGCTAGCAGACAAAGCCAGCTAGTTACTTTTAATAATGTTAAGTGCTGAATGTTTTGTCACTAAAAAATGAGTTCATGTTTCATTGTCAAATGACATTACAAGAAATCTTTTAATTTTCACTATTTGTTGTTAATTTCTTCTTTAAAAAGCGAATTTTAAATGTAAAAAGCTATGTCTTTTAATTTTTTTCTTAAAGAGTGTTACACAAGTTTTCATATGAAATATCTTTATAATGGTCACCTGTGTATCATTTAACAATTTGTAAGTACTTAAAAAATGAAATATTCTTCCCAATATTTTACTTTTTTCTTTTAAAATGTTGGCAAGTATGTGTGTGAATGAATGTTTGAGTGTAACTCTGCCAACATCGGTCCAAACCCGGGTATAAAAAGAAGAGGCACTTATTAATTTTTTTAATTATTGTTTACAATTGTTCTATTAAAAAATGCAGAGTTATTCATGTGAAAACTATATTTTTCTATACTTTCCAGGTAAATGCAAAATGTGGTTACATAGGACTGAGTTCGGATAAATCTTTTAAGAATTGTTCGTCCTAGGTGCATGTTAGACTGTCACTCATGGGAGTTAAGATCTGGAATGACTCTGTTTACAGCAGTCAGGATAGCAAATAACTCTGCCTTTAAGACAAAGTTATTGTCATTTACCTTACAAGACTACTGATAGGTCGCCACACATCTTTCCATGATGCAGGAAGCTGCAGCCCTGATGGAGCCACCAATAATCTTATGAGATGTTCGGCAGATAATTTGTTTTGCACTTTCTTTACCTGATGTTTCTTTCATGCAATTATCTTACTAAAAAATTGGTGTTTTGGAGATCGTATAGTGTATTGACGACTGATGTTACTTAAAGTTCTGTTTCAGTTCTTCGTTTTATTAAAAATCTAGTTATTTTTCTTTACGTTTAATGTGGACAATGAGTATTTTTTATTACAGTTGCTGGTAATTTAATTTAGAACTCTGGACTCTGTTGTTTAATTTGTTTCGTAAGAAATCTTGTTGGCAGCTGTTGTTGAGTAAAAACCAATGTTTATTTCTACATCTACAGTTTATGATGTTCTAACTGAGAATATACTTTTTGACATTAATGGATTACTTCTTTAAGTCGTCTCCGATGCTGCACATTTCAGAAACATTTCTCCCCCCAAAGTTTACATTTTCTTATAACAATGCAGAATTTAAATGTGACATGTGGAACACTTGAGTATTGTGCCACTTAATGATAATATTTCATCAGTCATTTTCTAATGCCATGAGGTTGATTCATTTAATTTATTGTTTATCTTTGTGAAATAGATTTTAGGAGGCTTTATATTATACAAGTAATTGTGTCAATCAATGGGAATTTATTATAGCTAATGGAAGTTTAAAGTATTGTTTTTGATATATTAAATGTTATTTATTATTTTACATTTTTATGTTTTTGATTTAATAAATGTTAGTCATGTTTTTATACATACTTGTATTTATTTCACCACCATACATTTATCTTTGTAATTGTTTGAATTTAATATTTAATTTACAGGTTTTATAACTTTTTAATTCAATAGGTCTAAGGATGTAAAGCCTAAGTTCCCACCGTGCACTTTTTTAATCTCTGCTAATTTTAATCCTTATTTAATTTTAAAAACACCAAAAGTAAACCTGTGAAAGTATCATTTCAATATCTTTGTTTTTGCTAAAGTGAAAATTTAGGCTGTGCTTGAAATGAGACATCCTGTAAATTTTGGCTCAATAGGTGGCAGATTTTGTTTGTTTTCTATACAAAAACTTTTCACCTTGAAGTGAATTATTACGCTTTTTATTTTGTTTAACACAATGTTTGTTTATCTTCATGATTTTGTCTACCCAAATTATTATTCATCTCACAATGATTTCAACAAGTTCTGCTGATAAAAAACATTTTCTGCTTGATTAAACTAAAGAATTTTATGCTCACATTATCATATCTGTCAACCTTCCATTTTCCAAAATATACATACTTCAAAATTGTTCCTTCAAATATACATACTTTGACCTAGAAAGTTTTTTCATTCATTCTTTCTATGTAAGTAGTTATCTTTTCATTCATTAAATAAAATTTCTGGTTGAAATATGTTCACTTGATTTGAAAATAAATAAACAAGAAGTCTGCCAGCTATGCATTAAAATAGATAGAATTTATTAATGCAATATCTTTTCTTTCTTTTTTTTTTCTACTTTCAGATGCTTGGCTTGTAAAGAATTTTTCAGCAGAGACCTAATATAACATGTGAAATTATAACTGTATCATAAAATAATACAGCACAATTTGTAACATTTAAAATACTGAAATATATTTTCAAAAGTCAAATAAAAATTAGAAATTCTGTATTTGCTTTTTGTAGCTTGGAAAAGAAATTCATGTTTTAAGGAATTTTAGATTTAGAATGAATGAGTCTGAAAATATTTTCTAATGTGTGAAAATTAGACACTTTACAACAAAATATTAACTATGTGCTGGTAAAAATATAGTTAAATAAAATTTTAGAAGCATCATTTATTATAAAATATTAAATTTTTGGTTAGCCGGGCGCCAGTGTTATATTTACATTCATATATACATATATATGCACATATATGTAAATATGTATATGTACACACGCACACATAAATATATACATACATATGTATATATATATTTACATATATGTGTATATATATGTATATATGAATGTAAATATAACACTGGCGCCCGGCTAACCGAAAAGTACCAAATTTTCAATGTGAGAAATTTATTAGACATATAGAGCTCATACAAGGAAACTTATTAGAAACATTTTTCATTTTCTTTTGAGTTAATGTAGTGTTTGTTTTAAAAACAAGTCTCCCGATTTACTTTTTAAGTTTGTTTTAAAAATAAGTCTTTCGATTTACTCTTTAATATAGTTTTACTTTGTATATTCTAAAAGGGAAAGGGTGGGGGTAAATTCTGTACTAAAAGCTGATAAGCTGTTCATGTACACTGTCATTTGGATATTAAATTCATCCTAAATCTATAAAATATTCCTGGGAGAGGAGAATATCATTTATTTTAATAATTAAAATTTTGAATGAAAGGATTTATACAATCTATTGATAAGACTTGTTCTTTTAATTATCTTGTGTATATCCTTTTCAGACCCCAGGGTTTATTTTCATATATTTTTTTAATTTCAGCTATGAATTTATATTCTCAAAGTGATAACTAAGAAAGATTGAAAAGCAAAAAAAAAAATTAATTTTTTGTACATAAAATTTGATATATCATATAAGACACGCTGGACTCAATAAGTACATTTTTTGACAATTTATTAGGATATTTTCTTTTGTTTTGCATGGAAAAAATAATGAAAAATCTGAAGTAATTATGCATTTAATAAATTTTTATTTTTAATGGACTTTACATCTGGTATTTTAACATATAAAAAATTATTTACTTTTCATTTTTGTATACTTCGTTCATTTTTGCTGCAAGTCATTTTTAAATCCCATTTTATGTCCGAAAACAGCACTATAAGAAACAAATTGCTATTTTGCTTTAGTTTGGTTATCTTTTAAGATTCTATTCACACCATTCTCATTTTTTTATCATTATTTATATGCAGGGAAAAAATGGTAAAGATGTGTATCCTATAGGGTACTCCAGGTCCGAAGAGGATATTTATATATAAAAAAAAAATTAAGGACACCTCTTTTCTCCAAGTTTTTTTTCTTCTTTGCCTGCAATATTGTGAACTAAATTAAAATGAATTAATACATTTCTGCTAGATAATTTCTATTTGTTTTGCAAAAATGTAATGTTATGAAGCATCAGCTATTTGATTTAACAAATTTTTATTACAAAATAACAATTTAATATAGCATTAGTATTGGTACATTTTGTTAAATGAATTGAGATGCATTAAGCTTTTCAAATTTATAAAAGAAAAAAATCATGTCTTTAGTAATGGAACTGCAACATTAAGATAATTCTGTGCTTTTTAAACTATTTTTTTTTTATTTGAATATTTAACAATATTTTTTGATGCATTTTTAAATGGCTGTATGAAAGTAAATATTTTAATTTGCAACATACAATACTTATGTTAAAATTTGAAAATGTAAAAAACAAATTAAGAAAAAGTATTTAAAGGGAAATGGATGTAGTAAAAAGCCTTTTCACAATTCTTTATTTGATCTTTATAGAAATATACCAGAATATTCTGGGGATGCCTAAATACCTTTTGCAAAAGGAAAAAAAAAAATGAAAAAGGTGCTAGATTTGCCATTGCTCACCAAAATTAAGGATAGCAAGATTTTTTAGCAAGCAAGTCCAAAGGAACTATTTTCTTACACATTTTTTAATTTACTTTTATTTGACAAGGACAAAATTGAAGGCTTTCTTATTAAGAAACTATATATACAGTAGTGCTACAACTTACGTCACCCCGTATCATCCCCGTCATCTGGCCTGGACAAAAAATTTCCTTAATGAACTTTTTTGAAGACTTTTGATTCTATGAAGGGAAACTTACCCATGACAGCTAGTGATAGCAAGAAACAAATAAAAAAAGCTTAGAAAATTCACTCTGCTGTTAAAAAGAGCTTCTAAAAGTAAAAAAGAAAAATTTGTCAGTTCAAACTTCTTTACAAAGAATTTTTTGTATACTCTGACTCTAACAAGGCAGCTAGAGGAACAATAAATTGCATGTTAACAATTCATTGATTTATTCCAAATTCTTGTATTGCAAAAGCGTTTTTTGCTAATGTTAAATTGTTAAATGTACAGTGGCGTAGGGACTTTGTACAAACAGGGGGAGCCGGGGCATATTGCGGAAAGCTAGTGGCGCGGATCATTTCGTTCATTTTGGGGGGTTCCTTCATAGTGCTGCACGTTTCACAAACAGAAGTATAAAATAGAAGCATATCAAAAGATCACCCAACTCTTTAATCCAGTTAAAATATTTTTTAATAGTTATACTTGATACATAGAAACTTAATTTATGTGTGATCCCGAATACAATATTCAAATTTAAGGCTTCTCCCACTTCCATTTACCAAAAATTAAAGTGCTTTCTGTTTTGCTTACAAATTCTTTACAAATCTCTTCCAAATCAATTTTAAAGTCCTCATCTTTATAAATATGTTATTGGAGCAGGTAATTTGTAGTAAACCTATATAAGACCCCCTTTTTTCTGGAAATCGGGAGGGTTGTAAACAATGAGAAAAAGGGTGAAGGCACAAACAAGTGTGCTCACCACCCCCTCTCTCTCTCTTCTCTTTGTTGTTTATTGCGGGAATTTCCTAGAAAAAGTATACTTTATTTTTTAATTCAGCAATGTATCGTAAACAGATGTGGCGCGAGAATTTCTCCCGGGGGAACTGAGCCCGTCTGAAATATTCCAGGGGGAGCGACAGCTCTCCCGGTTCCTACGCCCTTGTAAATGTATGTAACAATAATCTCCAAATATGAATATGTTTATTAGATTTTGGAGAATTTTTATTACTTATCCCTTTTTTGCTTATCTAGATGTACCTCGACTTATGTCGCTAGTCTTGAAATGAATTGCTGACTTAAGTTGAGGTACTACTGTGATCAAACATTGCACCAATGCGGGAAAGCAGAAAAACCTATCATGTAACAATTGCTTGTATCTTATCAAAAAAAGGAAAATGCTATTTGATTCCAAATCACCACCAGTATTCAGTTTGTTCACCAGTTTCATGCTGTTATGTTTAAAAATGAATCTGAAAATATGTCAGTTTTGTGTTGTTGAGCAGGGAATTTGAGAATAGCCTTAAGAGGCCACTCCACAGTTCCACCATGATCATTAAATCCAATGCTAACTTATGAGAAAACTGAATTAGATGGCGATTCATTTTCTAATATAGTTTTCGAAATAAGATTTTCATTAGAAAGTAGATGTCTGATGATGAAATCAGAAATAATGTGCGATATTAAGAAAATTCAGTATGCTATATCAGATATGGGCAAAGAATCCTATCCAGTGATAATAATAATTCATCGTACCCTACTTATTAGTTGAAGAAAGGGATGTTGACAATAGGATGTTTCTGCGATCATGGGACAAACTTTAAGGGAACGTAAAATACACATAAAGAAGCAATGGAAGGTTGGAAATTAAAAGTTTTGTCTAAAAACAATAAATGTGGATGTAATTGAAACAAGTGTTTTATTGACATAATAATTGCAGTAAGTGCTCAAATGTGGCACCACCAACATAGATACATACCTGACAGCATCTAGCAAGTACCCTTTGACGATACCAGTTGACTCTGATGAGGATCTCATTCTCATTTCAAGACTTTCAATCGTTGCTGCAAATGTTCGTGAAACACTTGGAATCTGTGAAAACGTATGCCACTCACTTGCTAGACGCTGCCAGTAGCACATTTGAGCACTTACTTTAATTGCTATGTCAATAAAACGTTCGTTTACATTTCCTCTGCATTTCTTGTTTTTCGCCAAAACTTTTCATTTCTGACCACACATTCCTACATAAAACATGTTTGATTCAGCCAGCTACACCACCTCTCCAAGTTTGTCCCATGATCGTAGAAACACCCTGTATATATGATTTTTCGCTTGAAATGAACTAGTATTTTTCGTGCATTCATTTTTCAGATTTATTTTCAAATAAATAATTTTATTATAATATATTCATATGGGATAATTCCTATATTTGTGAAAAACAACAGGAAACATAATCATATCGAAAGAAATCTAACAAAATATTTTTTTAATAAAAAGAAATATATAAGATTTTTAAAATCCGAATAATGGGGGGTGCAATTGCTCCCACCTGTCTTTTCTAAATGATCTTCGGATTTTTTTAAATTTTGTCTTGCACAGTGGTGTACACTGCAATATTTCTTTAAAAAATAGTGGTACCTGACAGCAATTGCCCAGACTAGCATTATTTTTTAATAGAAATGTTTCAGTGTAAGCCGCTGCACAGTTTAAGGTCTAGACCGAGAGACGACTGCACAGACCATCACCTCATCGAGTTGAAGGCGGAAATTTCAGTATTAGACAGAATTTGATTCGCATATTAAAATGCAACTAGACTGTCAAGTCAATTTCTTGGTAGGAAAACACCTGCAAACTCTATTTTAGTAGTGGGCTGGTAGGTTTACCATTGTGTTTTCCGGGCTCTCAATCCTCCATGTTTTGATACTTTTGATTGCAAGAATACACAATGTTGAACCTACCAATCCGCCACTAGAATACGATTTGCAAGTGTTTTCCATCGAGATAGGACTTGGCAGACCCGTTGCATTTTAATATGCGAATTGAGTTCTGTCTACTTGAATTTCAGCTATCAACTCGATTAGGTGATGATTTGTGCAGCCGCCTCACTTATAGACCGGCAGGTGGCAGAACAAACAATCACCTCATCGAGTTCACGGACTTAAAACTGGATTCGCATATTAAAGCACACTCGGTTTGCCGAGTCCTATCTTGGTTGAAAACCCGATTTTATCGGTTAACTCATAGGTTACCATTGTGTTTTACTGCTCCATGTTTTCGTACTGGAAAGCACAATGGTCAACCGCTAAAATTGGGTTTCCCACCAAGATAGGACTCTGCAAACCGAGTACGCTTTAATATGCGAATCCAGTTTTAAGTCCGCGAACTCAATGAGGTGATTGTCCATATTGCCGCCTCCCAGTTTATTAGGAAAAGCAGTGTGGTACACTGTTAAAAATATGTAGCATTTGCTGCATGGTCACTCCACCGCATTTATAGAATGTCTCTATTCTGACCAATGAGAATGCTCCATAATATAGTCAAATAACATTTTCCTATAAAAGCAAGAGAGTGACTGCAGCAAATGCTGCAGATTTTTAAGTGTACAATGGACTTTACCCAGGAATGGCAAAAGCCACGCTACAGCGCCTAGAATATATAGTGTGGAAATTGGCTATCCCTGTAATACTTAAAAAAGTGCTAAAATGTTGTATCCCTTAAATGTGCAACGATGCTGCTGAAATATAAAGATCGCAACGACATCTGCAGGATATGAAAAACCTGCAGATGTAGCTGCAATCGACCAGTGGCGTAGCTACATATTCAGCGCCCTGGAGCAAGCAAAGTTTGTGCGCCCTCTTGTCTCTCAAAAAAGTTCTGCGTAATTTTGTTGGAAGTTACATATATATATATATATATATATATATATATATATATATATATGTGTGTGTGTGTGTGTAACTAGCTGACCCGCCGGACATTACCCGGGCCCGTTATAATAACGTAAACAAAAATCAAGTTTGTATGATTTTATATATCCATAAGTAATTCAAATGAACATGGTTTTAGGGGTGGCCCACTGGCTTCGGCAGCGTCTAGTGTGTTCCCGGCAAACCTCTTTCAGAACGAAACTGTGGCCTGGGTCCCCGCTACCAAAGGCAGTGTATGCCAGGAGTATTCCGTACGCGACGGAGACAATCGAAAATTGAATGAGTAAACCCCGTAGTAATCGGCCCATAGAACCCCAGATAAGAATGCGAATCCTAGCGGTGGAACTATAATCTTTAAAACAATCCTAAGCTAAGTTGAATGGACCACTTTCCGTTGAAATAGAGCCCATAACAGCCGAGAAAAGAATGCGCCGTTAATTTTCGAAAATGGTGGTAACAGATAAACTTTCACAATTCAGAAAGTAGCTGAATAGTAAGCTAAGCTCAATTATCCATTTACCGTTGAAATCAGACATATTGAACCCGATAAAAGAATGCACCATTAATGTTCGAAAATGTTAGTAAATGAAGTCTAAGACAAATTTTCATAATACAGAGCTGAATCGTAAGTAGCTGAATCATAATCTAGGTTGAATTAACCAATTCCCGTTGAAATCGGCCCCTAGAATTCGAGGAAAGAATACACCCCGAAGCAGTGAAAGGTTCTTGTTGCCCCCACCCCCTGTAAATTTAACGAATTACCTTTAACATTAGCGTGATATTTAATTTACGGAGGAAATCCCTTCCCTCTAAAGTTAACCACTTACCTTTAACAGTAGCGCAAATTTTAATTCACGGCTGTAGTGAGTAAACGCAAGTTGATGCCGTAAAAGAAGATTAGTATTCGAAAAAGGTGGTAGCTGGAGTAAAAGGTATTTTTTAGTGGTTTCTAAAGTAGCCAGAGGACCCTAGAACTATGCTAAAGAAAACGGCAAGGCTATTGGATAATTTTTAATGAAACTGCACCAAGGACCCTAAGAAGGCGATTAATATTCAAAATTGGTGGTAGCTGAAGTGCGAGTAATTTTTTTGTTACTCATGTAGTAGCTGGAGGCCCTAAGAAATAGTTAGGGAAAAAATCCTAGTGAATCGGACCATTTTTATAGGGGACCAAAAGGAGCTTATTGATAATTGGGAGCAAGGCCTAAGATGAAAACACGATAAAAGGTCCTAGTACTTAGCGTTTTAGATTTTCAATTAGTCGAAATTAAGTATAGGGTATAAGTATTAATCATTAGAAAAAAATTTCAAAGAAATGCTTAAAAAAAGAGCTCTAGAATCCCAATAAAAATATGAAGATGTTGGCTCGGGGAGAGAAGTCCAAGACTCAATTTTGAAGTTATGCAATGCGATTGTAACAGAATTGGTGGGTGAAAACTGCATGGCGCACAAAAAGTTACCTTGGGGGGGCCAGTGTCTGAACTGAAATGTAGAAACGAAAAAAAAAAGCCAAATGGAAAAAGAGCCCCCCAAAACGAAGGACGGATTAAAAAGGGAGATTTATTAACAATTTAGGGCACAAAAACTTCAAGTGGCCTTGTACCAAGCCCCAGGGGGTCCAGGGTCTCAACTGGAATGCAGCTGTGCAAGGGCCCCAAAAAGGTGATTAATTTTTTAATTTGGTGGTAGCTGAAGTCTAACATTTTTATGTTGTTCGCGTAGAAGCTGGATTTCCTATCATGTTATTACAAAAAAAAGTTAGTAAATCAGACCATTTTTAAGGGAGATATAATAGAAGGACCAAAAGGGGCCAACTGATAGTTGAGAGGATGGAAACATGTTAAAAGGTTGTAGTACTTAGCGATTTAGATCTCAATAAGTCGAAATTAAGCATAGGGTATTTATTATTCATTCGAATAAAATCTTAAAGAAAAAAAATGGGAGAAATTCTTAAAAAAGGCACTAAGTGCCCAATAAAAATATGAGGGTGCTGGCCCAGGGAGAGGAGTCCAAGTCTCAATTTTAAAGTTATGCATTGAGAGGTTGACAATATTAGGGTGTGAAAAATGCATGGCGCAGAAAAATTTCAAGGGGTCCAGTGTCTGAACTGGAATGTAGAAACGGAGAATAATTAAATGGGAAAAGGGCCCCCAAAATGAAGAAGATCGGATATAAAGGGGGCAAGTTCTGAGTAATTTAGGGCATACAAACTGAAAGGTGCTAAGGGGGCGCAGGTCATAAAAAAATTAAAAATCTGATCTCCAGGTGTATCAGGACCTGTCTTTGGACAACCCTCATCCAAATTTTCAGACACGTGCAATATATTTCACTAGCCACCACACACAGAGCGAAACTTGCTTTTATTAGTATAGACTAGCTGACATACCCGGTGTTGAACGGGTCCGTGATAATATTCTTAAATGAACCTGAAATTTTTATGATTTTATTTCTTAAAGCTGTTCTTAAATCCAAAGGGGCAATTTTATGACATGCATTTTAATTAATTTTTACTCGATAACTGGCATGTGTTGTTATTCAGAAACTTTGTAATCGACAGACGTTTTCCTGATGTTTTGTAAACACAATAGATCTTACTGAAAACATTGTCAAAGATGGCGTTTTCAACGGAATTTCCCGACAAAAGCAGAAAAAACAGTCAACGAATGCAAAAAAAAGTCTTGTCATATATCTTTAACACGATTTTGTCTGAAATACGAGCTCGATGACTGCGTGAAAAATCGGTTTAAAAAATTTAAAAAAAAAAACAGTCCTGTTCTAACGTATATACAAAATAGCTGACCGCCGTTCTGATTATCACATTTATAGACAATATTGAAACAGTCCCGTTTTCATATTAAAATGTAATTTTTATCAAAAAAGAATGTTTGAATTACATTTTCTTCGCCGAAAATATTCTTTATAAATACTTTTGCACATCAAGCGCAAAAATCAATATAGTACACATATATATAGGGGAAATTACAAATACAGCATGGTACGAATACACGAAGCCTACACATTTCAAACAAATACTTGATAAATGATTTTACAAAAAACTAAATAAAATAAAATACGTATATATATATATATTTAAAGAGAGGCCGCGCTGTTTGGTACCAGACAGGCTGAGAATTCTTGGGGCAGACCATGTCGCTATTGGTCACAAAGAAAATTACAGAATATACGCATTAGGTTTTAAAAGATTTAAATGGTCCTCTGAGGCAAAGAAACTTTCAAGAAAAAAAATCAATTCTTCTGCCTTGCAAAGAGAAATAAAAATCATCAATAAAAAATTATTCAAAAAAGTGATTTAAAAAAAATTAAATGATTTAAGACTTTTCATATGTAATGCGTATAGCAAATTTTAAAACTATTAGCTTCACCTAAGGGAGGGAGCAGCTTTACCTGGTTTAGGGCGCACAGACCTGCAGGTCGGTTCCCCGGCGGGCCAGTCTGCCTTATTTAATCCTAAAATTATGCGATTAAATAAGGTTTAATGCTGAAAAATACTGTTACCAAAAAGTGGTGTAATTTTGCATAGGTTATAATAAGGCCCTGAGGAACACTGAATTGGGTACTTAGCTTTTTCTCTCTTTTTGAAGCTTATCGATTCTGCATTTGACATTTGCAATATTTTCAAAATCTCAAAACAATACTCACAAAATTTAAGTTGCTGCTTCCCCTTACCCCCCCCCCCCCCCTGCCGTCTAAATTTTGTGGCCGTGAGCTGATGTGGAATATGTTTAAATCCAGCTCTTATTATTGTTTTGTAATCTGTATTAATGCATGTTTAGTTTCCACAAAACAAACAAACAAAAAAAAACACTTCAAAATTTTCATTTTTTTGGATTTCGTCTGTAAAATGGTCAATAATTTTCTTCAACTTGTCAAGCAATTTTTTTCCAAATCGTAAAATAATTATCGTAAATTACTACTGTTACATCGTACATATAGGTTTCTCAGCGGTGAATACTTTGGCTACCATTACTTTCGCACAGTAATCATCATGATAAATTTCTAAAACATTTTTAATAGAAATGTACCAGAAAGATTATTTTTTGGAAATAGTGGTAGCCAGTAAAGTGACCGATGAGAGACCTGTTAAATAAGTTTTGATTACTTTAAGATCTTAAAATCTTCAACGGTCGTTTCCAGAAAAGTTAGAGAAAATAATCAGGCATGCTGAAACGCTGTTGGAGAAGTTACTTGAGGCTGCAATATGGTATGAATTAAAATTAAAACTTCCTGAATAAAGTCACTTTTTTCAACTGTGTATGAAAACATATTTTAAATCGAAATAGTTGAGGTTTAACATAAGGTAAAATATCATAGGAATACGCTGATTGTAACAAGATTCATCTATAATGTCTGATTAATAATGAAAAAAAAATACAAATATTTTAAGAAATCTTTAATTTGCTTTTTTTAATTTTGCGCCCTTAGGATTCGTGCGCCTGGAGCAGTCTGCTCCAACTGCTCCACGGTAGCTACGCCCCTGCAATCGACACTTGGGATTTTAGCGGTATCGTTGCACATTTAAAGGATACAAATTTTTAGCGTTGTTTGGATAGCATGTTTCCACACTATGTATTCTAGACGCTGTAGCTACGCCTCTGTAGGTATATAGCCTCCGAAAATGACTGTTTATTGGACGAAGGAGAAGCAACGTTAAAAAATTCTGCACGCTTATTGGTGTTTTTCTTTTCTATACCTACTTTGACGTCACATGGGTAAAGTCCATTACCCTCCCCTCTGCTAATTTTTTTTAAATAGTTTTATTTAAAGCGTCTGCTACTGACCCTATGAATACCGCATGCTGGACGAGCAGAGGATGCACAATTCTATTCATTTTATCACGTCCTTCTGTCATCCTAATAATGGCTGAAAATGACGTCCATCACGGCGTGATTAGGTGTCTCTTTTTGTTTCCCACCGGATGTTCTCAGGATAACGATGGGATATTGTATTATGTCCAACGGACGAGGCTATATCCTATATATGACGCTTATCGTATGTACTCAGGACATTATTGTGCTGTATGGGTACAGCGTCTAGAATATATAGAGATGTGCAAAGTGACGTCACGAACAGGTTTTTGCTGCAGCTGTAGGACAACTATCGCTACCTTTAGCAATGCTTTTCTCTGAGCGTGTTCAGAGGTGCACTTTGCGCCGCGCACGCGCTCAGAAGTTTATGCCGTGGAGTAGGTCTTATCGAAGAAAGGAATTTTAACATAATTCAATTATTTGATTATTTTTATGGTTCAAAAAAGGTAAAACCAACGACTATATTTCTTCATCCTTCCAAAACATGGTTTTCGTAACAGGAATACATGCCTATGTTCACTCAGATAAAATCTAAAATAGTCGGGAAAACATCACGTGACCTTCTTTATCTACTTTAGCCCATTTAGCATTTAAAATTAGTTAACCAACCGCACGCAAACTCCGCGCGAGCTGCTCAAAAAAATTGTGTGGGCGATTTGATCACGTGATTGTGCGTTTTCTGCTTATGTGTTATTGGTTGTGCTTTGTTTGGTAGGTTGATTGATACAATTTAAGAATTCAACTGGTGATCTAAAAATTTTAACTTTTTAACAATTTTCTTTTTATTTATTTAAAAATGATTTATCAGTTGATTTATATCTTCTGTGATAAATAGAATGCTGTTAGTAAACCAAGATTCTGATATCAACATATGAGATTTGTTTGTAATCTACTATACTGGATGGATTTCAATGGAATTTGCACTGTTAGTTAGACAGTTTTTCAGAGTAGGTTTTAATATATATATTTCTTATTTTATGATTGCATATTTTAATACCATGTGGATAACAGACCAAAATACATCATAAAACATGAGAAATAAATGGCATTCAAAATTCTATTAGTATAAGCAAAATACTTACTTATACTTTCAGTAAAAAATTTATAAACATTCTAATCATACTTTATTCATTACAAACTAGGCAGCAGACCTATATATTTTATCTCTTTAAAAAATATATGTACAGATTTTTTTAGTTAAAATAATTTACAACTATTACATTTTATTTTTATAATGTTCAAAGTAGAATATGATTTCTAGCCTAGTCTGGATAAAAATTCACTCGTAAAGTACTCAATGTTATAGGAGCCTTAATTATAGCGCCTAGAATATCTAATGTGGAAATATGCTATCCAAACAATGCTAAAAAATTTTATCCCTTAAATGTGCGACGATACTGCCAAAATCCCAAGTGTCGATCACAGCGACATCTGCGGGATTTTCGTATTACATTGTAGAGATCTGCACGGGCCGGGCTCGGGCCTATTTTCATTCATGGCACTCGGGCCGGGCCTTACTTTTTTCTTAAGTCTCGGGCCGGGCCGGGCTCGGGCCTTACTTTTTTCCTGAAGGTTCGGGCCGGGCCTAACTTATTTTTTCT
The DNA here is from genome assembly GCA_963932465.1 of Maratus speciosus. Lineage (NCBI taxonomy): Eukaryota > Metazoa > Arthropoda > Arachnida > Araneae > Salticidae > Maratus > Maratus speciosus. The sequence goes on from OZ010788.1 coordinate 630,137,425, forward strand.
GCACATACCCGGGTACTGGTTTCATTCCTAATCTTCATGGCTCAAAATTTTCATTCCTAGTTTTCACCCACCCCGTATGAAAATCATTGTCTCGGAATGGCCTGGTCCATTCAAAGGTCAGTACAATTAGGTTTGGCACAAATTTTTTGTCAAAAAATGCATACATTTTTAAATCGCCATTATTCTACAATTAAACATTCAAATTCATTCTTTTTAAAGAGTAGTAGATTTCTACACTTATTAAAATATAGTTAAATTAGGCTGGGATTACGGTGCCTCGCTATCTTAAATCTTACGCTCGATCGTAGGATGGGCGCTCCTGCAATCGATCGTAACTTGGTATTACGGTGTTTCAGCGTAAGTTCTCGTACTTCGGCATAAGTCCTCTTGCAGTCAGCCAATCAGAGGCCGCAGTTACATTTGTTGTAGTTGCGCGCGCATCCACTTGCGTCTTGTCTTACGTCTGCTTCCAAGCTGTCGTAAGATCGCGAGGCACCGTAATGCGAGTTTTACAGAAAACAGGCATACAGGTTTACCTGGAAGTTAGTGACCTACGTCATTATGACGTAGGTCACTAACTCGGTAACTTGGCGATATTTTCAGCTTGGCTAGGGAGTGGCGCAAACAAGGTAACTAACCTACCAGGTAAACACGAGGGGAGCGGACTCGTTGATGACTGATTGTCTGAGTTTCTTATAAAACTTAATCAATATTTCCACGTCCTCTTTAATTTCAGGTAAGAATGCTTATTAACATAATTATATCATTGTTTTCCTTGCATTTATAATGTATGTTTTGTTAATTTCTTTAATCACCCTGCACGTGGTGCTGTTTGCCAATTTTCTTCAATATATTTTTTTAATTTAATGTTTAGCTTATTTTATTACTATTATTAATTTCTTACATGGATTACTAAGGAAATTTTAATTTAGATTTTCTTTCTTTCGTCTGTTGCTAATGTTTTTAATCTGTTTATTAAGTGTTAGGTACTAGAATTTTTTCCAGTCTACGTATAATTAATTGCTGATTTTTACTAATAATGTGACTAATCTTTATATATCTTTTAGATTTTATTGTAAATTATATTATTTTTCGTGGATGAGTGACAATTTTATCCAGATATTTTGTTACATGTTACTAAAAATCTTAAAATTTGTATTGTCAATGAAATCAGCTACTTTTAATGTCATTTTTGTTCTTTTTAAGATTGATGCGAAAATTAGGACACATCAATATCAGAGACATAAGGGGAGAGGAGTATAATGGTGTGTAAAGCTTTGTGCTCTTAAATTTTCTTTGTGGTATAACATCATTTGTTAAATATAAAACAGTAATGTGAAACTATAATACAAGTTTAAAAATTTATATTTGTATGAGCAAAATTCCCACTCTTTCGTAAAGTGCTTGTAAATCCTTATTTTTATTTTGTCATTTCTAAAAGCCCTTATAAATACTTTATTTTTCACTAGATGTGCTGTTGCACTTTTTAATCTTTTTACTGTATTTAATGTTTATTGGAATCTTGCGAGTTTTAAAAAACGGAAAAGAATTCCTCATATGTTTGAAACTATAGCATTAAATTTTCATACAATATATGTTATTCTTTTTCTGAACTGTATATGCTGGTAGATGGTTTCCAAGGCTACAGGCTTAAAAACTGACAGGTTGTACATGCAAGCATAAGTAAGTGTTAGTATTCCCCACCCATATTTCATTTATTCATTATGTATTGTCTTGTGCATGTTGTTAACGAGTGGAAAACACAAATGTATAAAGAGAAAAACATACAAGATACGGAGTGTCTATTTCACCGTAAGATACGGCTGCCTTAATGATCATTCTATTTAACCGTCATGCGCAGTTTGTTGCTGCGCCTGACAGTTACCTCTGGCATCTTGGCAGTATAGCTTGGCTTGGCATAATCGCTTTTTCTCAGGTGTGGGAAAATGCATCATTTTACTCGCCACTGGCGAGTGAATTTTCTAACAGGGCGAGTGACTTTTCAGGTTGTCTTTGAAACTGCAAACTATAGAGGTATGCCAAAAACGTTTTTTTTAGTATAGCTAGCTATATTTTTCAACTTTCCTAATCATTGCAATGTAAACATGGTATGAAGTTCTACTTTATATTAAACTTTCATCTCTTGTTTATATTTCTTAATTTTATAGGAAAAAAAATATATATGAAAATGCATTGTAGTAATAGTAACCAACTATTTTTGAGTTGTGTAATTTTATAAACTGTACGTTGCATTTTACTGGCTGGTAAGATTTTCTAGAAATTCTCCACCCCTGCTTTTTCTACAATACAAGTAACCCCTTTGAACACCTTATATCTTGGTGTTGCGATTTTTCATTTCTCCAGCTCAGCAATGTGTAGCTTTGTTGCTGTTTTGTTTGTGTTGCTTCTCATCTCATTCTTCTGTTTTTGCTTAGCTTAGATATTATAGAAACTTCAATAAAGTAAGTTTTAAAATATTTATTGTTTATGGTAGTAGTATATGAAACGGTGTTGAAAAAAATGACTTTTCCAAACTTAACATCGATCAAAGTGATTGTTGTGTAACAGAAAAAAATAGCAAACGTGACAGAAAATGCAGCATTTATAAATGCTGTTTTTGCTTCTTTAAAAAAATTAATTATACTACCGTGGTTATCTAGTAGTAATGCGCAAAGTTTGTGCAACTTTTTTAAAGCAGTTTTTTAGATATAAGAAAAAAATTTGCATTATCGCAGCATCACTTTTAAAATAAGCATGGACTGTATTTTTAATTTTTTATTAAATTTGTGTTCTTTCAAACTTTTTCTTTTCAGTGACAGTTCCTGTTTTCCTCTTCCTCCATCATCAGTATTATAGCAACTGCAAGTATATTAATTGAATGAATATTGTCTTTGCTGTATGGTTTGATGTTTCACATCATATCATTGACAATACTTTCTCCTATAGGTGTTGACTGAGGAAATGAAAAAAAATCTAGAGTTAGGAATGGCAACTTTATTCTAAACAACATTCTACTTCAGCATTACTTAAAAAAGGTATAATTTTATTTAATGATTTTGTTTATTAAGTAATTGGCTGTTGTCATTTTTTATATTGCTTTTCTCTATTAAAAAAGTTCAAAGTGAAAAATGTTTCGTGCAAAAGCCCCCGCCCTAGAATTTCATTGAATATTTCATTAAGTCTATATTTGTTTTGTCCTGTTTATAAATAATATTTACAATAATTAAAATATTTATGCCTAAAGGATATATAATACAGAATTCTGGTGAAACGAGCTTATTTTCAGAGATTTCCTTGTTATAATACAAGTTACCAGACTCCCCCTCCCCCCCCCAAGTTTAAAAAAGGGCAGTGTTTTATACTTAAGGGCATTTTATTTATTTAAAAACATAAAATTAAATAAATAAATATTCAAAAAAATATTTGCACTAAACTTTACAGTCAGTTAAAATAAATAATTGGAAATAAAATATCTAATTAATAATTTTATAGTTTTAATTTATGTACTGTTGTTTATTTAATTTTTAGTAAATTATAACATTATTTTTTATTATGAGGAAAAATTTGGATAACTACAAAGTAAGTTTGGTTTATATTCTAGGACTCTGTGTGTGTGTGTGGGGGGGGGGGGCCTCACTCAAAGGGCTGAAATGACTTGATAGAATTTTATGTCGCAGTGCAGTGATGATGCCTGCCGACCAGTAAGTTCTCATCATCACTGGTCCTTGGGACTAGTGCCTTTTTTTTTTTTTTTTTTTAATTCTAATGCTGCTTAAGGGCCCTTTTTAGATTCCAAAGTGTACTTTTTTAGGCATTTTTTGGATTTTCAAAGCCACTTTTAATATTTAAAATTCAGGGGACTCTTTTCAAGACAACAATGAGGAAGTATTTATTTTGCAAACAAATTTTTTTAAACAAAAACGAATAAGACTAATTTTTTCGATGAGGGGCAAGGAGGGTACTATTTTGTAAATCAAAGGGCAGGAAGGATGCAGCACCCCCTGAAGCTGCCTAGAGAAAACTCTGATGTTACAATTTTTTTTTACCATTAATATATCAATATAATGCCTCGTCTTCAGCTGATTATGTCATGACTGGGCATTTTATTACCTTTGAAAACAAAGATAAAAAAAACAATACCCAAAATGTTTCAACAAAATAAGATGCACTAAAAAAAAAAAAAAAAAAAAAAAATGATTCTTAATGAACATGAATAATGCGTGTATTTCAAATCTGGGAAATTTGTTTTCAGCGTGTCATTAAGGGGGAAAAAATGTTTTTACAAAATAGCACACTCATTCATCTTTTTTTTTTTACACATGAAGATACCCTTCTCTTGTTTTTATACATTGTTTTGGACCGTTCGCAAAATTATTAATCCCCAAACAAGACCCTTCACAAAACATTTTATCCCAAAACAGGACCCTTCACAAAATTATTTGTCTCTTAAATAGACCTTTCACAGAATTTTTTCACTTTCAAATTGAACTTTTCACAAATTTAGTCATTTAAAAATAAAATCTGGCCTGTAAGTAAGCAGTTGAACTCACCAAAGAGCATATTACTTAGCTTTTTATACAGGAAGGATAGAACATGAAGACATCGATAACTTAAGATTTAAAAAATTATTACTAGAATTTTCACAAAAATAAGAAAAACTTCACAATTTCACAAAAACAGGACCCTGTGAGAAAAGTCTGGACAGACCCCTGTTTTATGTCTCTAGATTTTCTTTGATAATGTAATTTTGATCAAATTTTATGTATTATTTTGATGTCTTATGATAGTAAGCTTGGTTCACCACTGTTAATTGGCAGAAATTTTGCTACTGGGAGATCAAATTGAAAAATTGGGTTGTGTTAGAATATGGTTTGGTAAATCTTGTACAGTAGACTCCCTGAAATCCGCATATCATCACAGATGTAAACAATGAAACTTTCAGTTCAGATGTAACAACAAAATTGCAGAATTTTTTTACTTTTATATCATTCTGTGTGTATTTTAATATGTAATTCTCGATAATATGACTGAACTGATAGTTTTTCCCGAAGGAAGTATAAATTTACTTTAAAAAAAAATTAAGATTTTGCTGATATCACTGGTATTACAATCTTTTTACCAAATATATTTACGTATTAATCAAGCTTCTTTGATTATTAATACTGGCTAAACTTAAATAAAACTTCCTTACTTTATGATTTTGATATGAATTAATATGGTATCTAATTTATAGGAAAGTTTATTGTTGAAAGTTCATCAAGAAAAATGTGTTTCATCTTTATTATGCATATTTAACTGTGTATTATTACTTACTTACTTGACCTTTACTTTTAATAATTTAATCATTTTTTAAATTATCTTACTATTTATCATTTTAGTTAATTACTTTACTTAATTATTTTAATATTTGACTATGTTACAGGCATTAATTATAATTTTTATTGCATTATTACATTCAAATAACTGTTTTAAAAAAAAGGTAAACAAAGCACCAGAAATCTGCAAAATTCTAAAATCCGCACAACCTCCGGTCCCAAACTGTGCAGATTTGAGGGAGTCTTCTACTGTATTTCATATGTATGGGTAAGTAGATTCATGTATTGTTGGATGGAAGAGCTAACTTTGATTCACTCTCAATTCTAAAAAAAGTAACTGTCATCGTAATTGTTTTTACTGTGACCTTTTGACTTTTCAAAATATGAAAACTGGTAATTTTATAGAGAAATGTTAAGAAACAAGCTGAACTAGACGACAGTTTTTAAATCGAAGAATTATTTTAAGTGCTATTTAAAATTAAAATTGTTTGGTTAAAGTTTTATAGGATCAAAAACTAAGCATAACAGTCTAACCATCTTACGCTGGCATATACTTGCCTATTTTGTAGTGTGCAAGTGCAGATGCAATCTTTTTTTTTTATTATTATTTATCTATTTTTTTATTCAAAATTTACTATTTCAATAGATTTATTTCATATTTTGAAAAAATCCTTTTGCCACTTATTATTGCCAATTATTAAAAAAACATAAATAATATTTCCAAACATCTTTCAGCGGAAAAATATAGTTACATGTGAATATTACAACAGAAAGAAAACTTTAAAATAATTAAGCTGTTAGAGAGGATGTATTTTTTATTAAAAAAAGAGTCATAAATGTACCTAATCAATACATAAAAATGTGTATTTTCACTTTTTATATTTTCACATTATTTTTGTAACTACAATTCAAAGTACATAATTTTTTTTTTTAAATATTGCATTAAATTTGTCTTTTGTTCTTTGCTGCTACCACATGCCAATGACTCATTATAAAGTTAATAAAAATTAGGAAAAAGCATACCCCTAATGTTTGATAAAATGAATCTCTCTGTACAACTTAATAGAAATTGAGTTAGGACTAAATAAATGTGTGCTAGGAAGCAGATATGCAAAAAATTTGTTTAGACATGTTCATGAACATGTCAAACAAGTAGGCTAAATTATAAGAACATCATTATTTTTATTTTACAAACATGCAATAAATGTTGAGTGTTTATCAGTCCGGAACTCACTAAGTATGAAGATAGATGGGTCATGGGTGCCTGCAAGCAGGGCAATTACCCCGCCTTGGATTATCAAATTTAATTAACCAGGTTTTCTTTTTTTCTCATGATTTTTGAAAGAAAGGAAAAATTTTTTGTTTAGTGATTTAAAATTATTAACACAAAGACAATTTTTAGTTTTGATTTCCTCTATATGTTTTTGTATTTTAAACCCCATCACTTTTTATGTGATGTAGTTTGTATTTCTATTTTTGTACTTTTTATTGTTTTTTAAATAAAGTTTGTTGAATTCATAAGGTTCTGGAATAAAGAACCGCAGACTGACTTAGGCCACATGGACACACACTTTTTATAAGCACGCTTAATATAAACCTCCAGGCCCACATTGTTTAACATTTTCTGTAGTTTCCCATGACAGTGAAAGGATGAAGTAGAGAGGATAGAGGTGTCCTTCAGAAGTCTATTGAAATTATATGGAGTATAGACTGGTCATGGGTGCCTGCAAGGGAGGACAATTACCCCGCCTTCGATTATCAAATTTAATTAACCAAGTTTTCTTTTTTAGGGTTTCGTTCATCTGACGAAACCCTATTCGTCTCGCTCCTCTGTCCATCACAGAGCCCGTTGTCAGAAACTACACATGTTGGAGATTTGAAATTTTGCATACTTATAGATAAACACCACACATCATACGACAAATCATAAAATTTTGAAAAAGTCGTACATTTAACCCTTTGGGCTCCCACATGTGTATTTTAAACAATTCTTTCTATGTGAATCTCTAATTACATTGGAGGCATGAAATTTTGCATACTTATAGCTGAATACCTCACATCAAACGACAAATCATAAAATTTTGAAAAAGTCGTACATTTAACCCTTTGGGCTCCCCCATGTGTATTTCAAACAATTCTTTTTATGTGAGCCTCTAATTAGGTTGGAGGCGTGAAATTTTACAAACTTATAGCTGAACACCTCACATCAAACGACAAACTATAAAATTTTGAAAAAGTCGTACATTTAACAATTTGGGCTCCCACATGTGTATTTTAAACAATTCTTTCTAAGTGAACCCTAATTAGGTTGGAGGAGTGCAAATATTGCATACTTATAGCTGAGTACCCCACATCAAACAACAAATCATAAAATTTTGAAAAAGTCGAACATTTAACCCTTTGGGCTCCCACATATGTATTTTAAACAATTCTTTCTAAGTGAACCCTAATTAGGTTGGAGGCGTGAAATTTTGCATACTTATAGTTGAATACCTCACATCAAATGACAAATCATAAATTTTCAAAAAGTCGTACATTTAACCCTTTGGGCTCCCACAAGTGTATTTTAAACAATTCTTTTTAAGTGAGCCTCTATTTAGCTTGGAGGTGTGAAATTTTGCATAATTATAGCTGAACACCTCACATCAAATGACAAACCATAAAATTTTGAAAAAGTCGTACATTTAACCTTTTGGGCTCCCACATGTGTACTTTAAACAATTCTTTCTAAGTGACACCCTATTTACGTTGGAGGTGTGAAATTTGGCATACTTATAGCTGAACACCTCACATCAAATGACAAACCATAAAATTTTGAAAAGTCGTACATTTAACCCCTTGGGCTCCCACATGTGTATTTTAAACAATTCTTTCTAAGTGAGCTCCTAATTAGGTTGGAGGCGTGAAATTTTGCATACTTATAGCTGAGCACCTCACATCAAACGACAAATCATAAAATTTTGAAAAAGTCGTACATTTAAGCTTTTGGGTTCCTACATGTGTATTTTAAACAATTCTTTCTAAGTGGCACTCTATTTAGGTTGGAGGCGTGAAATTTTGCATACTAGCTGAACACCATCATGCGACAAATCATAAAAATTTAAAAAAGTCGTACATTTAACCCTTTTGGCTCCCACATGCGTGTTTTAAGCAATTCTTCCTAACTGAGCCCCTTATTAAATTGGAGATTTGAAATTTTGCATGCTTATTATAGCAGAACACCTGAGGCCAGGTGACAAATTATAAAATCTTGAAAAAGTCTTACGTTTAACCCTTTGAGCTACCACATATGTATTTTAAGCAATTCTTTCTAAGAGAGCCCCTAATTAAGTTGGATACATGAATTTTTGCGTACGTATAGCTGAATACCTCAGACCACACGACAAATCATAAAAATTTCAAAAAGTCTTATATTATTTACTCCTCCGGGCTCTAACGTATATTTTAAGCAATTTTTCTAACCTCCGCCCTTTTCACGCGGGGAGCACTTTTCCAACTTTTGCCGACACCCCTTTGACCATTCTTTCATATTATGCACCATAGCCTTACATATTTGAGTTCCACTTTTTACCGCCAGGGGCGCCTACTTATCTCAGGTGCTATGGGTCCAATCCCTTCGACTAATATATATACGGATAATATGTAAAACGGAGTTTCGTTCGGATAGAGATTTGTTTAGAATAGAGTGCGACCCTGGTTGAGAAATGTGGAACTAACAGAATTTTCAAAAGGATAAAGTGTTTTGAAATGAATATTAAACGAAACCCTCTGTGCGATCTGTGACCACACTTACCCACTTGTTTCTCATGATTTTGAAAAAAAGGAAAAAATTTTTGTTGAGTGATTTAATATTATTAACGCTAAGACAATAAGGAACTAAGAATTTTCCCTGAATCCCCTGTAGAAGACAATTAGGTAGATTTCGTATGAAATACTACCTATTGGGATCGTTCCTATGTTGGAATTTCTGAAAAATTTTTGCAGATCTACACCGATCATGACTCCTAGAACCCAAAACCACCCCCAGTAAAAAACTTTATTTATATATATATCTATCTATCTATCTCTATATATATATCACTTTCTTCTGGACACGATAACTTTCGTAATTCTGCACCAATCTCTTCCAAAATTATACATAAAATCAAAGGGCATAAAATCTCGGTCAAGTTCGTTAATGGGCAAAATCGGACCAAGGGGATGGAAATAGGGAGGGGTTTTGTGAAAACCGAAAACCCCCTATAACTTCTTCATTTTTGTACATATCAAATCAGTTTAAAGTTTTTATTACTTCTAAAAATAGGGCCAAAATTTTATGTGTCACAGATTTTTGATAAAGTTAAAAATGGGCTCAAGGGGCGCAAAAAATAGGGGTTTTGGAAGAAAAAAAATCATAACTTCGTCAATTCTCAAGATATCAATTCCAATTAATTTTATTATAAATCTCCTTAATATTATCTACAACTTTTATATTCACAAGTTTTTGATAGGACCATTTCGTACCGCAAAAAAAAAAATTAAAAACGAAAACAAAAAGGGGGTTTGAAGAAGTAAAAAATCCATAACTCCGTCAATTCAAAAGATATAAATTCCCCATGAATTTATCATATATTTTCTTAATATTGTCTACAACATCTATATAGACAAGTTTTGGATAGGACCAATTCTTACAGAAAAAACAAATTAAAAATACATAGCGGTTGAAGAAAAAACCCATCTAAGTAAGGGCGTATTCAAATCCAAACTGCGTATTTTCTGACTCATTTTTAAATTCATTTTTGCTCTCAAACGCATTTAATTGGTAGATTCGCTTATTCAGAAACTATATAATGTACCGCAATGATAGATTTTTTGATAGAGGCAGAATATATTTCAAAAAATTATGTCAAAGTGGGCATTTTGAACGGAATTTCCGGAAGCAATTGTGTTATCACTTTCTTCTGGACACGATAACTTCCGCAATTCTGCACAAATGTCTTCCAAACTGATACATAAAATCAAGGGACATAAAATCTCGGTCAAGTTCGTTAATGGGCAAAAGCGGACAAAGGGGATGGAAATAGGGAGGGGTTTTGTGAAAACCGAAAAAAACCCATAGCTTCTTAATTTTTGTACATATCAAATCAGTTTAAAGTTTTTATTACTTCTAAAAATAGCGCCAAAAATTCATGCATCACAGATAAAATTTAAAATAGGCACAAGGGGCGCAAAAAATAGGGTTTTTGGGAGAAAAAAATTCCTTACTTCGTCAATTCTCAAGATATCAAATCCAATAATTTTATTATACATCTCCTTAATATTATCTACAACTTTTATATTCACAAGTTTTTGATAGGACCAAATCGTGCCGGGAAAAAAAAAAACACGAAAACAAAAAAGGGGTGTTGAAGAAGAAAAATTTTCATAACTCCGTCAATTCACAAGATATAAAATCTTCATGAATTTATCATATATCTTTTGAATATTGTCTTCAACATTTATGTAGACAAGTTTTTGATAGGGCCAATTCTTAAAGCAAAAACAAACTAAAAATACATAGCGGTTAAAGAAAAAAGTCATCTTATTAAGGGTGCATTCAAATCCAAACTGTCTATTTTCTTACTCATTTTTAAATTCAGTTTTGCTCTCAAACGCATCCAATTGCTAGATTCTCTTATTCAGAAACTATATAATGTACAGTAATGATCGATTTTTTGATAGAGGCAGAATATATTTCAAAAAATGATGTCAAAGTGGACGTTTTGAACAGAATTTCCCGAAGCGATTGTGTCGGAAACGAAAAATATTGCCCTACTGAGAAAATAATTGTTTATTAATCAAGTTTTAATTAATTGAAAGAAAAATAAAAACACAGGTCGCTTATAAATCTTTCCAAAAATTACGTCAGCATGTTTCATATTTTTTTTTTTTTTTTATTAAAAATTAATCTGAAAATGTGCCAGAAAATTTCAAGTTGTTGAGTATGGAAAAAATATTTTTTTAATGTCGCCTTAACATGATTCTGATAAAACCAGCTATTTTATAAAAAGGAAATAAAAACTCGTCAAAAGAGACAGATAAAACTGTTAAAGTGGATTTATATCTAATAATGATTTAGTTTTTGTTGGTGAAATTAGTATACTTAACTTCGAAATCTACCTCTGCCTGTAGGCCGGGCCGGCAGGGATTTTTTTTTTAGTTATGATTTCCTCTATATGTTTTTGTATTTTTAACCCCATCACTTTTCATGTGATGTAGTTTGTATTTCTATTTTTGTGCTTTTTATTGTCTTTTAAATAAAGATTGATGAATTCACAAGGTTCTGGAATAAAGAACCACAGACTGGCATAAGTTGGCATTACACGTTGGCATAAGTTGTTGTAAGTGAGATTTTGGTGTAAATCGTGCAACAGGTGGTGCGGCTATGCTGCATTTTTCAGGATTTATTCGATTTTAGACATAAATAGATCCTTATTAGGGTTGTGTGTATACTGCCGAACGTGCTTCACTTTTATGCTTTGTTGAGTTGTGAGTTTTGGTGGCGGACATATAAGAGGGTAGGTGTCGAAATAAATTATTTGTTTGAAAAATGCAGTACTTATATTTCTCTTTTAAATGCACACAATTTGACAAACCTATACCTGTAGAATCCTGATGAGCATAAATTGTCATTTAATTTAAGCATTGTGATGGCGTATTTTGTAGAATTAACATGCATGTGTGTGTGTCATTTATGATAACCGAGGGATATAGGCCCAAACGGGGAGTCCTTCTGAAGGAACCTAAACTGTATTTGCGCAAGGATATGCAAGGCCTGAAGAAGACCACGAAAAGCTCCGAACTATTAAGCCGACTTGTGCGTCTGGTTGCAAACCAGGGATGATTCTGTTCCGAATTTTCTGAAATTTTAAGGCATTCGGTTCCAAAAATTAAAAAAATCAGTCATCAGTCCGAATATTCGGACATAAAAAGATCGCGAATTTTGGCAAATGGTCACCAAAAAAAATCAGTTTCGTCAATATTCTCAAGAAAAAAGCGTCAATTTCGTCAAAGGATCGCGGGAAGAACACGAATTTCGTCAAAGGATCGCGAAAAAAATGAAAATTTCGTCGAAAGATCGCGAAAAATGTAAATTTCGTCAAAACCTCGTGAATAAATGCAAATTTCGCCAAAAAGATCGCTAAAAGAACACAAATTTCGTCAAAAGATCGCGAAAAAACCTCAAATTTCGCCGGAAGATCGCGAAAAAACGCGAATTTCGTTAAAGGATCGTGGAAAATGCGAATTTCATCAAAGGGCTGCGGGAAAAACGCATACTTAGTGTCGGGAGGGTAATCCGCCTCCTTCGCCCCTCTGCTGAAACCTTCCAGAAAGTTTAATGTGAATTTCAGAAAAAAAATTTCTACTCAAAATTACCCCTGTTGCGAACCCACCACCTCCCGATTAAAGGCGAATACCATATATGTATGGTCAAGTGCAATTTTTTGTACACATAGTTTCATTTTGGGCAAAAATTTTTGTCTAAGCAGCGAGTTTGTGATAGATCTAGTGAGGTAAGTTATGAAACATTAGCTTGGCGATAAAGGCAGGATCGCCATAATACTTCGAGGTTCGCTAATCAAATTTTGTATCTTGTAGTTGGTTGGTTGTGTTTATGACGGTCAATTATGAACACGAGGGATATGGGTCCAAAGGGAGGAGAGTGCCTTCCGTGGTGGTCTTTCTAAGGGAACCTAACCCGTATTAACGCAAGGCAATCCAAGGTTCGAAGAAAAAGACGGAAAACTCCGAACGATTAGGCCGACGGGCGTGATTGGGTTCGAACCCAACCCCTCCCGTCTACCAGCTTCGAGAACAGAACCTCTCCGCCACTTTATATCTTGTATGTTACCACTCTCAGAAAAAAGGTATCCTATTCAGATCAGTACCGCCTAGTTCTAGAATGTAGGTTTGTAGAATGTCAGCGTTTGGTCGGCGCGTGAATAGTTCTAGAATGTCAGCGTTTAGACAAAAATTTCGGCGAACATGCGCAAACAAAATGAACTGAGGGTAAAACAATCTTTCCCGGCAAAGCGAATAGCCGCGAAGCGTTGAGCCTTCGTCCAACGACATATGCTTAAAGAGCCGTAACTACGCAGGTAAGGCGAGATCAGCGTTGATTTCAGGGGGGGGGAATCTCATTGCTCCGGGGGGAATGCCCCCCCGGAGCAATGAGATATCCCCCGGAAGATTTGAGATTTTGCGTTTTCAATGGTCAAAAATTGCAATTCCCCTCCCCCGGAACTCTATAGTGCCCCCCCCCGGAGCTGCAGAAATCCCTTCCGGAGAAAAGTATCTGAATTCAACACTGGGCGAGATGGTCCGCGTGCACCCGCTAGCATTTGTGTCCCATGGACAAAACCACGTGAAGCCGCTAGGAATAACCACTGTCATCAAGGAACATGCGCTTCCCCTCGCATGCTACATGACCTGAGCACCATGCACCATTGAATGTCTGATCATCACGAACAACAAAACTCCCAGCTTCATGAGTGGAACGGTTCTGAGTTTGACCCTAGCCTCAGGTTGTCCGCCCATTCAAAAGGAGACCGGCCTGAGACTGTAAACCCGAGGTTCCCCGGTGCGCAGTTTCCGAGCATTCAGATGCTTCTCCCCCGTGCAGTGTGCCCCCTATCAGGAAACCGTAGATGCTACGTAGTGATCCCGGAAGTCCACGGAGCTGACCGACCCACCAGCCAGTGTAACAGTTCATGGGGAAAGCAGTAGTAGCTTCCTTTCTTATCAGTTAGAAGTTCTTTGGGCAAATTACCGGTACCACGTGACTTTTTTCAGCCTCGAACCCAGATTGGAATATAGTCCATTAGTTGCGTTAAATCACAGCCTCGAACCCAAAGGGAGAATAGGGTCAATATCCTTGTGCTACCTGGGCAAGAGATCCTGCATTGCGTTCCTGCGCACCGTGTCGACACTAGAGAGTTTCTGAGTCTTGCTCTACAGAGTACACAATGCTTCACTATTCGCCGGCCGCTATCTAGGAGGCTGGGATTCGTACATATCCAGCCACGACCAACGGCAAAACAAGACCAGTTCATGACTTACCAATCACCGTGTAAAGATGATCCACTTCGTGTGACGTTTTAAAAGTCATGAACTGGCCTTGTGTATCGTTGGTCGCGATCCGGCGCCTCCGTCAAGTTGAAAGCTCTTCCGGCCTCCAGGTTCTCTCCCCCACTCAAGGGGTCGATTACGGACAACCGGGAGGGGACGAACTTCGTACTAACAAGGACTTATCTTAAAGAGATTAGGTATGAGAGAAGTGACATATGCGGTATCATATTTGGGATAGGATTATGGTACTTCGTTAGTTTAAATCTTACGCTCGTTCGTAGGATAGGCGCACTTACGATCTATCTTAGGGCACTGCAATCTCATTGATTCTGATTGTGAAAAAAAAAATGCCTAGGTTTGCAATAGTCTGAACATCAAATATCGCCATTCTTATATAGGGCCATGCACAGACTTCTCATATAAGTAGACTCAGAACTGGTCACCTTTTTTTAAGGCATACATCTCTGCCCACCGTTACGTGATGGTGGGTATAGGTGCAAGAAGTCCATCCAAGACAAGACTGAAAAGTTTTCTGAGTACTATTAAAATAACCAAATGAAAGTGGGTTAGAAGTTTTCTATGCGTTGCATTTTGGCTAAAAATTGATCTCCTGCAGTAAAAGAAAGTGATTAAAAGTTCTTGATGGTAAAATTGCTATTATTTAAGTATATAAAGTAGAATTTAGTATCAATCAAAAATCTCTACAAGACTGAAATCAGTCCTGAGACTGAAGGTCTTGTACCCATGATGATGGGCAGGGGAAGCGCGCCAAACCAATTTTTCTCCTGCAAAAGTCTACTCGTAATTTCCCCTCCGGATTCTGGCCGAAAGTTTATTGCGTCAGCATTTCCCTTGAGTTGCTGCACTTTTGCTTTACTTTATATTTTCCGGCCGTGTGTACTTTTAACACAAATAAACTCCTGCAGTAGTTAACAGCACGACAGCTCGTAGTTTCACTTTCGCTTCTATATTTACGGTTATTTTATTGCGAGAATGTAATCTGAAAGTTCATTTATTATAGGAACCGATTTTAATTTCTCGAAAGAATTCACGAGCCGCCATTGTATGGTGCACCATTGTTCAGGTCTGAATGGATGATTCCTTTTCATTTTCCGATTCCAAAAACTGATTAACATCGTCTTCCGTTGACGCAGGAAACGCAGTCAACGAAAAGATAGGAAGCTGTAACCCATCACTTGTTCTAGATCTCGATCAATTTTTCACAATCATCTTGATCTTGTTTACAGTGCTTTTATAAGAGAATGGAGACATAGGCACAGAGCCCATCACGAGCTCTGTGCCTATGTCTCCATTCTCTTATTCTATGTCTCCATAAGTTTTTGTCCAAAATATCGCAACTCACAATACAGAACTTACCATACATGCATAGGCGTAGCGTCGGGGAGGAGGTAGCGCATGTGCCCCCCCCCCCCCCCGTTTGGTACAATTCTTTTTTGCATTACTTTTGGTGCAATTTTTTTTTGCAACCAACCAAATCCATTCTTAGAGGAGTAGAGCTTGGGCGACTGCCCGTGATAAAAAAAATAAAAATAAAAACTCACCCAGCGCGCCATGGCTAGTAAAAGCCGCAATTGTCCCTGCCTTTAGTCTCCCAAATTATTTTTCTCGTCCTTTTACCATTTCTAAGTAGGCACCAACTGAAAAATTCCGCCTATGGCCTTTTACTAAAGTTACTTTTTTTAATATCCAGATCCAGCCTCAAAGGGCGTGAGGGCCGGCCAATGACACTAAAGACTAAGGGGTGAAATATATGCAAGATAAAATAGTAACCCTCTTTTTTTTTTCTTTTTTAACAGTATAATATTTGTAGAGGGGGTGGGATGGGCATTCATAAACTCATTTCCATTTCGAGTAGCGTTCTCTCTTTTCCTAATTCGAAGCAGCTTGATTTAACCTTTTCGAGGGCGGTGTCCTTAAAAAAGGACACATAATTTTAATTCCAAAATTGACAAACGGCACCAAGAATATTTAATTAAAATTTTCCTATTGTAATATACGTAAAAATAAGCAAGCTCGTATTTTCTAATAAATTCATTTATAAATTCCGGTGTCAGTCCATTATTTCACCAGTTTAAAAACAGCATTACTGCGCGCCAGTAAGGGTTAAAGCGGATTACTAAATGGATCCGTCTTATAATTGTCAGCCTTCGAATTCGGAAATCACAAGACCAACTTTGATGTTATTTTATAAAAAAAAAAAGGTCTGAATTTTTTAGAAAAAAAACCTTATTCTAAACAAAATCATAAGACGAAATGCAATATTTCAGTTTGATTGTAACTTTATTCTATTTCATAGACTCGATAAATATACATAGATGTCGGATAATCGGGAATCTACTGTACCATGATTATGTTTTAAGAAAAGGGTTTCTAATGTGATATTTGCTTTCAAATCGTTGTAAACTTCAATAAAAAAAAAAAAAAAAAAAAAAAAAATCTCCTTGTTATTAAAAACAAGTCTAATATACTGATGATAAAACAATTTTATTTTTGTAAGATGGATTAATGTATCCATTATCATAGAGATTTAAAAAAGGAAGCATTATTAGATTAAATTTTTTTTATTAAAAGTAACTAATATTAACCTCATTGTAATCCCTGATAATTTTAGGAAGAAATGTTTCTTATAATATTCTTATATCAAGATGAAATACTCTGACTCATTTTTAACTGTAAAGACATTAAATTTACAGGCTTGACTATTGAAGCGATTTTGAATCGAATAGCGTTTTCCATTTTTTTTATAAATAAATTACTTCTCTAGTTATAAGCGATTTTTATCACGTGACGGCAGGTTTTTCCCCTTTATCAGTGCTATTGCGTCTTGAAATTCGATTCAAAACACCAACTTTGACAGTATTTTCTGAAAGATGTTTCGACTTTAACAAAAAATGGAAATAGCCTTTCGATTGCATAATTTCTGAATAAGAACACAAATATATATATATTTTTTTGGGGTGGGGTGGGGGGGTGGGGGGGGGGAGTTGTGCAAAATTGAAAATTTATTCCGGACACAGTTTTTACTTCGCACGGCCCTGGTGCCCCCCCCCCCCCCATCCAAAGTTTCTGGTCACGCTAAGCTTATGCATACATGCTTAAACAAGTAAAACATGTAAACAAACATTAGCTTGGGAATTTCCAAGCAAGTATTTACAGATTTTGATTCTGTTTCTCAGTGCTGTAATTACCGCACTATTCTTTCGCGACATGAAAAACCAGGTTCCCCGAATTTTTCTCTCGCCTCTTACATCTCTGTGCGCCCTCCGAGAAAAATGTAGTCCCAACTAACAACACACACAGACAGACGTTTACCAACATTAATAGTATAGACTAGCTGGCTTCGCCCGCTAGTGGGCCCCTCCTTTTTTGTAAAATCTCGAAGCGAACGAACCTCGAACCGTGTCCCTGCTGACTACGGCACCGTATAGCAGGGGTGCTGCGCACGCACTGCGCGGCCCCTCCTTTAAAACGAATCTGTAATGTATACGTAAATCTCGAACCGAGTCACCGCTGCCTACGGCACAGTATAGCAGGCGTGCTGCGCGCGCACGCACTGCAAAAATCTTATAATCCACATCCCAGGGCTTTCCAAGGATATATCACATGAGGGGTGTCTACAAAATTTAGAAAAATGCTCCCCTTGGGCAGAAAAGTGGGGGGTATGGACACTGGAGTTGCATATTATGATTAAGCGGTCACAGGCTTTTCGTACGATATATCACATGAGGGGCGTCGGCTAAATTTAGAAATGTAGCCCCCTGGGGGGGAATGGACACCGGAGGTCCATAACATGATTCAGTGGTAACAGGCTTTTTCAACGATATATCACATGAGTGGTATCGGCAAAATTTAGGAAAGTGCTCCCCGGTAAGGAAAATGGGGGGGGGGGGGACACCAGTGGTGCATAACATGAATAAGTGGTCACAGCCCTTTCTAACGATATGTCACATGACGTGTATCATTAACATTTCAAAAAGTGCACTCCCCGGGTGGGCAAAATACGCTTCCCCTCCCCCTATTTTTGATGCGGCCTCATTTTTTAAATTTTTGTTATGTGTTATGATCTATTTTAAAGTTTCAAACAGATCGCCTTGTTATAATTCCTAATTTCTTTCACCCTCCTCCCCCTCCCCCCACCCCGAAATATGATGCGCTATTATTTTTTATCATGTTTTATAAACTATCTTAAAGTTTAAAACAGATCGTCTTGTTTGATTTCCTAATTTTAACAAAATCGTGTTCTGTTAGTTCCACATTCCACCACCACTGTATTCTTAACAAAACTGTACCTGAACTAAACTCTGTTAAACAACTTATCAGTAGACATGTTACTCGAGGGGCTTGCGGTCTTAAGCAAGAGTTTAAGATATTTGCTGAAATTACTATTCTAAAATAGTGGTAGCTAAACTTTTGACATTTTTATATTTAATAAGTAGCATTTATCTCAGGACTCCATAAAAAAAACCGCACCTAAACGGTAAGAAACGCTATGGTTTAAAAAAAAAAAAATTCTAGCATCCTCCCCCCCCCCCCTTACCTGAAATCTCACGTGCCATTCTTTTAAAAACTTTTCTTACGTGTTATAAACTATCTTAAAGTTTCAAACAGTTTCTTGTTTAGATTGCCTACTTAAAATGAAATCGCAGTCTGTTAGTTCAACATTCCACCAACAGGTAGCACACTCTATTTTTAACAAAGGTGTATCTGAAAGCAAAACCTTTAAACAAATTATCCGTAGATGCATTCGTCAGGCGGTGTCGGTCTTAACCAAGAATTTAAGATATTAGCTGAAATTACTATTTTAAAATAGTGGTAAGAAATGATCCAATTAATGATGTAATGATAGCTGATATAATTAGTCATCACAATCTTTTTAGCAGATACTTTTTCTTCTTCAACTCCCCCATTTTTTTCTTATTTATTTATTTATTTTATTTTATTTTTTTTTTTTTGCTGTAAAAATTGGCCCTATCAAAAACTTGTCAACATAAAAGTTGTAGATAGTATTAAGAAGATTTATAATAAGTTAAAGTGAATTTGATATCTTAAGAATTGATGAAGTTATGATTTTTTTTCTAAATAAAATCCTGTTTTTTTCGCCCCTTGAACCCATTTTTAATTTTATCAAAAATTTGTGATACATATTTTTTTTAACATAAAAATTTTAACATAATTTTTTTTTACATAAAAATCCTTTCCCTAGAAGTAATAATAACTTTAAACTGATTTGATATGTATTATAACTAAGAAGCTATGGGTTTTTTTTTTACCTTTTCACAAAACCCCCTCCCTATTTCCACCCCTTTGGTCCAATTTTGCCCATTAACGAACTTGACCAAGATTTTCTGCCCATTGATTTTATATATCAGTTAGGAAGATATTTATGCAGAATTGTGGAAGTTATCGTGTCCATAAAAAAGTGATATAGATACACAGATAAAGATTTGAACTGTGGGTGGTTTTGGGTTCTTGGGGTCATGTATCTGCAAAAAATTTTCAGAAATTCCAACATAGGAGAGAATGTAATCGGTAGTATTTCTTACGAAATCTACCTAAAAAGGAATAATTCGCAGCTATACATTTTTATGAAAAAATGAAAGAAATTTACAGAAATTAATATTTATATTCTGAAGAATCTAACAATGTTTTTCAATTTCCTATAAAAGGTGCATATCTTAAATTGTAGTCGATTACTTCCGCATAACAATCTTTTGTGATGAGCCCCTGAAAATTAGATTAAATTAGATATTTGACACTATTATCGGAAAGATTTGATGCTTTTATAGAAAAAGGGGAAACACTGCTCAGTTGCTTTCTATCAGAATATGGCAATTATTTCTACTTAGAAATGAAAAGGATTTCGTAAATGTGCAGAGCAGAGCTTTAGCAAGGGCAGCGTTCATGATACAAAATAAATAGAAAAATCACTAACGTGATTTTTATTCTCGTGCGCAATAGAAGACAAAAAAACCTCGAACAAACAAAATATTGCTACCTAATAACAGAATATATTCTTTTCAAATTAGATAGTAAATTAAAAAAAATAAAAATAAAATTATCCTACTGTCACAAAAGAAAATCGAACTGAAAGCAAATTCATTGTTCAGTCTCTTGAGTGGCGTTGTATCAATGCGCGCTGACATAAATTTGCAAATATTATTAGAATAGAAAAATAGGATTTCTGTTTTCCCTTCATTTTCATTCTGATCAAAATAGCATTAACATGATTTGAAATAGAATAGAATACGTAATTTTGAAGGAGGAATTTTTTTTTTCTATATTTGAATAAATAAAATTTTTAAACAGAGCTGGGCTCCGGCGCAAATTAATCCCTGGTTCCATCTCTGGCAATTTCTTCACAATTAGTTGTTTAATTGTTTTTTCTCACTTTTTTTTTTTTTTTTTTTTTTTTTTGAGCCTCCACTACATCCTGCTTTGGCGTTCTTAGATACATCATAACTGGAAATTGCATGAGCTATTACATTTTCACTTTCACTTGAGCTAGATGATGAAACTGCATGATCATCTGGGACAATAAATTCAGAACCGCTAGATCAGTGGTTCACAACATGGGGCGTACGCCCCACAGGGGGCAATATGACTTTTCAGGGGGGCAATTTCAAATTTCTTATTAACAAAATTTCTGTCATTTTTTTTTCCTAATGAGAGGCCCTAGTCTAAAAATAGAAATAATAGATGAAAAAATTTTAAAATAACTGTATAAAAATTAATTTTTGAAACTTCAAAATACACTGACACCGGAATAGTTATGAGATTTTTTTTACATATATTATATATATATATGTTATATATACATACAAATATATATTACATATATTTTTTTTACACACTTTTATCTATTAAAAAGGACACTTAAATTTTTGTGGTTGTAATATTATTTTAGTAAAACACACCTCTTTTTATATTATGATTTTTTTAACTGTTACATCTATTCATAGTACAATATACTCCGTGAAGGAACTTCCACATATGAAATTTTGTAGGATATATCTAAAATTGACTATTTGGACATGTTTAACCTAAAAAATAGCCCCACCAGTGGCCGAGAGGTTCTGCTCTCGAAGCTGGTAGACGGGAGGTGCTGGGTTCGATCCCAATTGCACCCGTCGGCCTAATCGTTCGGAGTTTTCGTGGTTTTCTTCGGACCTTGGATTTCCAAGTGTAAATACGGGTTAGGTACCCTTAGAAAGACCCCACGAAGGGCACTCCTCCCCCCTTTAGGGTCTATATCCCTCGTGTTGATAATTGGAAGTCAAAAATCAACCAACCTAAAAAATGTTTTGAATTAGCTAAATGAGCTACTACTTTTATGAAATTAGAAAGTAAGCTTCTTATGGTTCTTCTGCAAACCACATACACAATATATAAACATGATTCATGACATATCCATTTTAAAATTTAAAATCGGAGAAAACATGGTGTCCAAATAATAATAATGGAAAAAAGAAAGCCCGCTATCAAAAAAGCATGTTATGAGGAGAAAGAAAAATAGTTACTTAAAATGGCATAAAAGCGCGAATCCTGAAATGTTACTTGTGAATTATGTTATCCAGACAGTCTTGGTGATAAACAAATATCACTTTTTCTTAATGAAGTACTAAAATCCATTATAAAATGTACCAATTCTATCAGATGTAATACAAAATTTGAGAGAGATTTCAAGAAATTTTACGAAGATTAAAATGTAGACTATTTATCACTTTTAAATTTGAGGTAAGATGAAAAAATAAATAAAACTTTGGAAGATGTAAAGAAGAAGATCCATGAACTCATTGAATAATAGAGTTATGATAAAAACATACTTGCAATAAAAAATATGATTTCGATAAATTAAAGAACATGAAATCACTTATCAGTGTTAATGCTATTTTCAAATTCTTCCAGGAAAACAGAAGTTTATTTTTGATATAAAATTAAGATTTATATGATAGAGAAGTGAAGGGGGGACATCATGATTTTACAGATGCTTAGGTGGGGTGCGGCCAAAAAAAGGTTGGGAACCACTGCGCTAGATGTATCACCTGCTTCTTTCTCTATAACATTATTATAGGTTTCAGACCCAGAATTGGAATCAGACATCTCTTGCATCAATTTTCAGCTTTTAGATTTTACTTAACTGTTTATTTACAAATGGCATATTGTTGAATTTACAAAATATTAAAAACAATTAAGTTAGCAACAAAGAATGAGATTGAAAATTTACATTAAAAACCTGGGTAGTTACTTGCTTTTAATATTGTAACATAGTCTTTTTAAGTCACAAACTCATAGGTTGCCTGCAACTAAAAAGATTTATAGCAACAAGTATAATGCAATGATTATTCCATCTAGTGGAAGAGTCATAAATTAAAAATAAAGCTTATTTTAAGAATTATTGCAGGTGTCCCATCCCACCCTAGTCTCCCATACATAAATTGATATGTCTAACTTAAACACATATAAAGCAGAATGAGTTATATTTAAAGCATTCATTTGGACAATTTATTAAAATATTATCAGGATATGAAGACAATATTTGTTCTTAAAAATAATTTTTCTCACTGTGCTTCTCTGAAAAAAAAAAATGATTAATCATTTAGTGGAACATAGTAAGCCAACGAAATAACTACCAGTTTTACTTATAATTGATGTGCATAAGACACATACTAGCAATTTAGAACTCATTGAATGAACTAGAGCCAGTCATGTGCATATTCTTGCCAAAGCTTGTTCCAGAAAAGGTGGAACTGAGTGAAATAAAGAATGGGGATTTTCTCTTGAGTCACACTCAGATTAAGGTCCATGTAACTAAGAAGCAGTTTGTTAGTAAAATGATTTAGTTACCTCACAAAATGCATCATATTTTTTTTTTGTTTAGTTAAGTTCATGCGACCACACAGACAAAAAAAAGATGTTTATGTGTGGCCTATAACTGATGATATAAGTCTTTTATACTATACAGAGATACAGGAAAGGTGTGTAAAATGGAAGAACTCAGACATGGACAGATTTGTTTCTTATGTGGATCAGCATAATTATCACAGAACTGCAAAAAATCATGTAAAAATGCGAACTTGTTTATATTTCACTTTGCCCTATATTGGGGGGGGGGGGGTAAAGTGATAATTTTTTACTATTATGTTACATCTTTAATAATACATCATAGAAACTCAAGAATAAAAATTCGAAAAAAAAAAAAGTCAATTATTATAAATTGTGTAGTGTAAAATTTCATATAAAATTTCGGAAAATTGCAATTTTCTTTAAGTACTTCACTATGCCCCCACATTTCCCGACTACAATTTCTATTTTATACAAGCAGTTCCATAAAAAAGCAACTTTTTAAATTAAAGAAAAAATATATATATTATCATTTGATACGAGTTTTTACTGCTTTTAAATTGTGTCACATTCTAATATGAGAATGGAGAAACCTTTATCATAAATAATTCAAATAGCTAAAAATATATACATAATACATAAATTAAGTATAATTAATATATATGTATGTGATCAAATATTGATTTTTCTTCTAAGCGATATCAGTTTTAAATTCATTTAATAAATGTGAAATGAGATTTAATAACAAACGCAATATGGAAATGTAAATAAAAACATATCTTGGTTTTATCTGGTCGAATTCGAATAAAACAGTCGATTTGGAACAAAACGAATTTATTAATTTTACATAAACAAAATACGTTTGCGCCAAAATAGCGATTCCTAACAGTATCTATCAACCCTACTACCTTACTGCTGCAGCCCAGTTGCCATATAGATTATGGCAACTTCTCGAGGTAACTAACCTACCGGGTAAACCTGTATTCCTATAATGTAACGGACTCCCGTAATGCCGTTTACGTTTTGTTTATATCGTAAGTCTCTAAGTTGATCTTAAGTGAGGCACCGTAATCCCAGCCTTAAAATATAGTAAAACGTGTGAAAAAGAACCTGTCTAGGACGGAATCTTGTTTTAAACTGAAAAACGTGTTGATCCATGTAAAATTAATATACTACTTAATAGTACGCAAGAAAATTATAAAAATTAGTAACAAACAAAATTGATATACTACGTAAGAAAATAATATATAATACATTTACACTTGCTAAGAAGGGAACTTGTCTATAACGCATTTTTTTTTTTTCAATGCAATTCAGTCTTAGATTTTACTGTATAGCATTTTTCAGATATTTAACACTTCAATACATGGAATATGGGTTAACAATATTAATGATAACTGAAACATTTACATACAAGAAATAGATTCATTAAAAAAAAAAAAATACCGCACCCTGCGGCACTCCTATAAAAATGAAGATTATGAACATGAAAAGAAAAGTTAAGATAAATATTTTTGGCTTGATCTCCTCGTACGAGAAAAACTTTTAACCAAATCGACATAAAAATCAATGTTTTGTAGAAATTCACTAGGGCCGAGATTTTAACTTTTTTTCGGCCCGGGCCGAACTTTCAACTTTTTAACCGGGCCGGGCCAATAAATTTTTTTCTACGGGCCGCGCCGTGCTCGGGCCGAACTTTCAACTTTTTTACCGGGCCGGGCCAAATTTTTTTTCCTCTGGTCGGGCCCGGGACTGGAAATGTCGGCCCGTGCAGACCTCTATTACATTGTATATAGACTAGCAAAATCTTACAGTTGTAGCAAATATCCAGCAGATGTCGCTGCGATTTTTATATTTCAACAGCATCGTTGCACATTTAAGGGATACAATATTTTAGCGCTTAGGCGCTATAGTGTGGAAATCGGCTATCCCTGTATTGGAAGTTTTTTGCTGCTGGTCCAGTTAACTGTTTCTGGTCGGGTGGATTTCAGGCAGAGTGTATTTTCCTGCCAATTGGGTTCGGATTAACCTGATTTTTCAAAAGTTAGTTCAGTAGTATATTATTTCGGATTAAAAACTATATCTATAATAATTATAGATGTTTGTATGTGTACTGTTTCCTAAAGAGACCACACTGTGTTTTTTCCGCGACCCTTTGATGAAAATCGCGTTTTAAGCGGACCCTTTGACGAAACTCGTGCTTTTTACGCGACCCTTTGACGAAATCCGCGTTTATTCCACAATGCTTTGACGAAATTCGCGTTTTTTCCCGCGATCATTTGAAGAAATTCGCACTTTTGCGACCCTTTAACGAAATCCGCGTTTATTCCGCAATGTTTTGATTAAATTCGCGTTTTTTTCGCAATCCATTGTTGACATTCGCGTCTCTTAAGCAGGGAACCCACATGCGGAAAAAGATAGACGGAAATCTTCAGCTGCAAATTTTCCGCTACGCCAAATTTCCGACTTGGAAATGAGAATCGCACTTGCGTTTTTCGCTGGCGCTTCCGCGTTAACTACTGCGCATAGCGCATGTCTGTGACAAACCTACATAATTTGATTTCTACAGATGCCGTCGCGGAAAACGGAAAAAGTTAAAACATGTTTAACTACAATTCCGCTGCGTTTTCGCATTTGTACGCGGCAAATATGGGGTCAATTTGCCGTTCCGCTGTCCAATTCCGTCGTATTTTTCCGCATGTGGGTTCCCGGCTTTACGAGACCCTTTAACGAAATTTGCATTTTCCGCAATCATTTGACGTAATTCGAGTTTTTCTTGCTGTCCTTTGACGAAATTTGCTTTTTTTCGCGATCCCTTGACAAATTTCGCATTTCTTCACGAGATCATTTGACGAAATGTCGCGTTTTTTGCTGTCTTTTGTCGAAATTTTCGTTTTTTCGCATCCCTTTGATGAAATTCGTGTTTTTTCCGTGATCCATTGTTGAAATTCACGTCTTTTACGAGATCCTTTAATGAAATTTGCGTTTTTTCCGCGATCATTTGACGAAATTTGCGCTTTTTCCGTGATCCTTTGACGAAATTTGAGATTTTTCTGCGAACGCTTGACGAAATGAACTTTTTTATGGCTACCATTTGTCAAAATTTCCGGTTTTTCGTATCCGAACTTTCGGACTGACGAATTTTTAAAATTTTTGGAACCGAATGCCTTAAATTATTTTCGGAAAAATCGGCACAAAAACAGCCCAGATTTTAAAATTGTGCGCGAACAGTAAATAAATCGTACATAAAACTGGGGAATATTTTTAATTTTTTGGTACAGTAAACTCCCGACTATCCGGCCTAGTAAAACAAGTTGGAAATTGCTCGTCAAACGTGGCAAATGAGGTGCGTTCGTACTATAACAAGTTTTATAATTATTTTTTGCACCCCATATTGTACTGAATGTATAATTTTTTGCACTTCATAAAGTACATAGTCTTTAACATCATTAAAATGCACTCCCAATAATTTTTTTCCCATTCCCCGAACACTTTTGACTGTCCCTGTAATTAAACTATACATCCGATTTTCCTAAAATTTGAAATGGCTCGACAAAATTTTGCAACAATTATATCTGTAAAATTTCAGACCATTCGGAAGGCTGTAACATCATTAAAATGCACTTGCAATAATTTTCCCCATTGACCGTAATGTAAAGAAAAACTTTTGACTGTCCCTGTAATTAAACTATACATCCGATTTTCATAAAATTTGAAATCGCTCGACAAAATTTTGCAACAATTATATCTTTAAAATTTCAGACCATTCGGAAGGCTGTAACATCATTAAAATGCACTTGCAATAATTTTTCCCATTGGCCGTAATGTAAAGAAAAACTTTTGACTGTCCCTGTAATTAAACTATACATCCGATTTTCATAAAATTTGAAATGGCTCGACAAAATTTTGCAACAATCTTATATTTCAAATTTCAGACTATTCGGTTGGGTAGTTTTTGCTCTGTTATATGCGGACAGACAGACGGACGGACTGAACGACGACTATAGGTGCTACGTATTTATATAATTACGAACGCACCTAAAAAGGAGAAATGTTGCAAGCGGCCGAGACAGGCAAGTTCCAGTCCATAGGAAAGTGCTATCTCACGACAGGAAAGAGCAAGAAGGGATTGCAAATGCAATAGCAGAGACAGACCTGAAGGGAGGGGGGTTAAGGCTTCATAACCTGTTTTGTCAGTTGTGCAACGGATGTTATTTTCTGAAGTGCGGATGTTATTTTCCGCTTATCCTGGTTATTTTCGTATAGTCTTTTGGTGTGCATCGTGTTTTATTTATTGAAGATTAACGAAATAGGTGATGAACGAAGAGGGTCGTGGATAGGGCTAAAAGGGAGAAGCAGTCATCTAGCAAGAATTTTTTCAAAAACTAAGTTTTGACTTGTATCTTATTCATAAATTTTCATATTTGTGAAATCATTTATTAATAAACAGTAAAATAAGATTTACTAATTTTTTTACGAATTAGGCTTACGTTTTACGTTAATGTTTTACTTATTTTGAAACTGTATGCACTGTATATATAAAATTTATCGAAAAATGTGTAACATGCGTTTTTAATATAATGAAGAAAGGGCAGGAAGTGAATAAATTTTTATAGAACTCCGGCCTATCCGGATTTTTGTTATCCGACCTACCCTTCTGCCACATTAGGCCGGATAGTCGGGAGTTTACTGTATTTAAATAAAAGATTGAAAAACAAAAATTATGTTTTTCTTTCCTAAATTTTTTTCCCACCATGTTCCGAATTTTGAAAATCATTTTCCGCGCACAGCATGCCTCTTTATTATGGAACTCTGGGAAACACCTCTGATATGCTTTAAAAAGTTTTTTTTTTTAACTTAAACCTTCTTTAAAGTACTTTTACGGTGCTTTTTTGACGTTGAACGGAGAGGGAAACCAGTTTTGAACTGGTTCCATTTCAGAGGAACATTAAGCGAATTTCAAATGGCCAACTGGTCTAAGGCACCAGAAAGAGGTATTCTGGTTCTCGGGGAATATGCGTTTGAAACACTATAAGAATAAGATGTTTCTCAGATATGGTGAACGTTCTTATAATTCAGTTCAATGTAAATTATTTTTATTTCAAGGCGAAAAGTTACAGAACTTTATTTTTCTTCATTATACAGTGGATGGTGGCGTCAAAAATGATTATATCATCGAGTTACGAGATGAAATTGGTGTCAAATTAAAGGTTAAATATAGTATTAAATTTTTTTTTGGTCTGCCTGGTCATATCTTGGTAGAAACGCCCAGTAGGCTAAAATTTATGACAAAACATAACATCATATATTACTATTGACATCCAAAGAACATAATATTTTACATTACATTGCCCTATATATTACTAAGGTATCTACTTTCAATATGAACTAATGCTTCAGGAAAAGTTTATTAACAGCACGTGAAAATGTTTTAAACATACCTCAGTGAAATTTTCTCAAAATGCTTTCCATGTTACTCACTATGTTTTGAACTAGAATCCAAGCTCTATTAATAATGTAACTATTTTATAGGTACTCAAATATAAAAAAAATTGATAATTTTGAATAAAAAAAAGTATTTTTGACATATTTCAGTTAATTTTGAAGATATTATAAAATACCTATAGTCGCCGAATAAAAAATTGACTATCTAAGGTTAGTAACTATGGTTACAGCCACATGACCGATTGACCGCTCTTCTTTTTCCCACACCGTTTGAGAGATCCTGTTGAGCAGTATTACCCCATCCTTTGTTTGATTACATTGCTTTCTTCCATTTTCTCTACCTTTTGCTTTCTTTTAATTATGGCAGCCAGTCCTGATATTAGAAAACAGTCGAAGATGGTTATTTATAATGTGTACAACTATTTTAAAGAGCTCGTTGCTTCCAATCCTGATGCAAAAATCAAAGATATATTTATGCAGACACTAGAAGCTACTTCTAAAGCATGTGGCGTATCGAGATAGAAGGATCTGTGCTGAAGCTAATAATACTATTGCAGACTCCAGCTTAGAAAATCTGTCATTTTCATTGCCTAAAAAAAAAGTTTTGCGCGTAAAACGTGTAACAGTATTAGATGATTTTAACAAAGAAGTCGCATGTCGCACTGTTAAAGAATATTGTGATAGCGGCAATAAATCAACTTGCGAAAATTTAAAAGAAGTTTTGGAACAAAAAATAGACTTCTCTGGATGTGCAAAGTCTGTGTGGACCATATTAACAGATATGGACTACAAATATAAAAAGGGCAATGACGGCAGAAAAATTTTGATGGAGAGAAATGACATCGTAGCTGCAGGCATTAAATTTCTTAGAAAAATGTACAATATCAGAAAAGAGTCTCCACTGCGTCCAGTTATATATTTAGATGAAACTTGGGTGAATCAAAATCACTCAAAGAGTCATGTATGGCAAGATTCAAAAAATTCTGGTGGTCTCAAAGTACCGACAGGGAAAGGGTCCAGGATGATCATCTGTCATGCCGGATCAGCTCAGCATGGCTTTATCGAAGGAACTGATTTAATTTTCCAGTCAAGCAAGTCAAGCTCTACAAAAGATTACCATCACGAAATGAATAGCAACGTATTTAGATAATGGTTTGTAAATTTACTGAGAGGACTTGAAGAACCCAGTGTCATAGTAATAGACAATGCCAGCTATCATTCTAATCATTTAGAAAAAATTCCATCCACAAAAAAGCGAAAATCAGATATAGCTTGGTTGGAAAGGAAAGATATTATACATGATTCAAACACTATTTTTCCTGAATTGTTGAGTATTGTTAAAATGCACAAAGAAAAATACAAAATGTATGAATCGGCTGTTTTTGCATATGAAATGGGACATGAGGTAGTGCGGCTTCCACCTTATCACTGCCAGTACAATCTAATTGAGTTAATTGATTATATGGCTCAGGTGAAAGGAGAAGTTGCAAAAAACATTTAAAATAGAGGATGTAAGGCGACAGTTCGAGGAGGCTCTTTCTCATGTTACTGTGTAAAACTGGAAAAATTGTGTCAAGCATTCCGAAGAGTTGCAGGAAGAAGATTTTGCCAAATTGGGCCTAACAGATGAAAATGAAGTCACCCAACAATTTAGTATAAATCTGCAGGATGTATAAATCTGCGAAAGTAGCTCTAGTGAATTTGAATGTTGAGTGATTATACTTCCAATCGACTGCTTTCTAATTGAAGAATTATTATTATTATTTTTTTAAAAGCCTTTTAACGGGCTAGAAAAAAGTCCTTTTAAGGACTTAGCCTTCCCGATGGCAAAAAGAAAAAAAAAGTATCATATTAAAACACGTAATTGAAAGTATACATAAATGCCCCCCCCCCCCCCCCAAATCTTTTATTTGTGATTGTTGTTTAAGGGTGTTGGTCAATGAGAGCTCAAATTCCTGGATTCAAATCTGAACGTATTACTCGCTACATTCATGAACACATTTTCATTCTCCCCCTCAGATTTTAATGAATGGAAGAGCTATTTTAATTTGCTTGTATTTTTCAGAAAATCAAAAGAGAGAAAAAAACCCAGGTAGTTCATAGCACACATTGACTCCCCTCTAAGAGCAGGAGTTATTTTAGACTATAATTTACTACTATAGATTATAAAGAATAATTTTGCATCCTTCCATTTGAAGTGGCGTGATTTGATTGAACCATGTTTTCAACCCCCTCCCCCCGTTGATTTTTTGTTCGTTGAATTTTTGTTGTTGTTTTAAGGATGCTGGTCATGCAGATGTAAAATTCTCGGATTCAAATCTAAATATATTACTCGCCAAACTCATGAAAACAGTTTTACCCATAAAAGCCTAATACATGAAGCTATTCTTATTCAGATTTCAATTGATTTTCGTTCTCTTTTTAAATGCAAAGTATTTTTCAGAAAATGATCTGAATTTGCTATTTTATATCGATTTTTGGGTCATTACTGAGACAGAAAGATGATTACAAGATAGTAATAGTGTATAATGTAATTTATAAGAAAATAACACACACATATATATATATGCGTATGTTTGCGTGTTCATTTTTTTCACTTAAATTAAAATAATAGAAAACTTCATGCATATACAAATGCAGATAACATTGCATGTCATAGAAAATCACAAATTATTTGAATTTATAATTAATTTAAATTAATAATAAAGTTACAATTACAAATTATTAATTAAATAAAAAAATAAGAACACCATTAATCTGTCATCTAAAAATCTATCCATATTTCTAACTACAAATAGCTTTACAAACAAGTGTTATAAAATCAGCGGAACAATTGATTCGTTTTAAGAAAATCAAGATTGGTGTTACGACAAAAAGAGTCTTCAAATACTGCAGTAACTCATACTCTTGCAGGGGTAAATTTGTTTTGCAGAAGTGAGGTGAAAAAAAAGGACAAGGGACTGGCGTCCTCTAATGCCATGACAACAAAGGGGAAATGAAAAGAGGATGTTTGGCCTTGAACGGCCTTTTTTCCCCACAGCTAGTATAGTTCAGTGCACAGGTAAGTGTAATATGTAGTAGAAAGGAAATTGAAATTACTTCAATTGAATTGAACGTTTGCTGTCTGTGATAAACATGAAATTTTGCTACAAAAATGGCACCCCCCCCCCCAATTTTTTAAAAGGCTGTGAAGATATTGGTAGGTGTTTGTTTTTTCATCATTTTGTATTACAATTGAACTACAAAATACGTGTATTTATTAATTACTGTACATTTTACTCCAAATGTAGGCAGATAATTTAAAGATAACTGTAAGTACAATACAAATATTTCAGTGTGTTTCATATTTTGATACAAAATGAGCACAGCAGAGCACCAATTTTTTATTTAGGTGGTGCTATGAGATCATTGAGTTATGGCCTGAAATTTTAACACATTAATGATATCGACAGTACTGCCTAAATTTAAAATTGGCACCCTGCTTTACTCATCTTGTATGAAGATATCACGAGGCAGACTGAAAATTTGTATTGAACTAATCAATTTCTTCTATGTGTTAAAATTTCATGCCGTAACTCAATATGATAGTACCGTAAAAATGTAGAATCGGCACCTCTCTCTGCTCATATAGTACCAAGATATCACAAGGCAGACTGAAATATTTGTCTTGTACTTATCGCTATTTTCAATGTGTTAAAATTTTAGACCATAACTCGATAATGTAATAATAGTATCAAATTGGAAAATTGGTTCTACTCATCTCGTGCCACGTCAGATACGTTAATTTTTCAATAATGTTAATAAACATTTCCAACACCATTAGTTCATCTTGAAAGTAGATACAGTAGTAATATATAGGGCAATGAAATGTAAAATATTATGCTTATTGGATGCCAATAGTAATATATGACATCATATTTTGTCATAAATTTTAGTCCTACAAAAATATTTTCAAAATACTGTATTTAACTTTTATTTGGCACCAATTTCATCTTTTAACTCAGTGTAATAGTGACACCACACTGACGATTTGGCACCTGCTGTTGCTCACATTATAACAAAAAAAGAAATGCCAAGACAGACCAGTCGTTCTTCATCTACCACAAATAATCTTGTCCTACATTACGATTTAAACTCGACAACTTAATCATTTTTGTTGTCGCTACCCAGCCTATTAGTATTATTAAGGAAAAGTTACCATCTCACATATATTTTTAAATTAATTATTTTGTATTTAATTTTTTTAATTAAAAGCTTTAGCATGTAATCTGTACTAATTTAAGAAAAATGCTTTTCCATATATGTTTCTGCAATGACTATTGAAATCTATCGCACATACAGGACAGAAAATTTGGATGAGGATAGTCCACGGCAGGTCCTAATGTACTTAAAGCTCAGATCTTTCCTTTTTTTATTCATTAACCAAGATATTAATTAAAAACAATAGTGAACTTCACAAAATAGTATATAAAGGCCATTCTGCAGTTTTTAAAGCATGGAAAAAAGGACAGTCAAAAGACGGAAATGTTTTTGAGTCTTTCGAAGCTCCATAAGCTTCGTCATTAAAAGTATAGAAAAAGAAAACACTATTAATGGTCATTTTAAACTTTCTGATGGTGTAATCTCATAACCTGTTTAAAAAAATATTAATACTTACCCTTTCACAAAAAATATTTCGACACATTTATTAAATGAGAATAATTTATTTAAAAATCTTTGAATTATAAGAGTTTCATATTACCTTGAATAAAAAGTACTTGGTGTATCCTTTACTGTTTTATAGATTATGTTATACAGTAAATTTCCTCAAATCCACAACCATAAAATCAACAAACCCATATAATCTGCTCATCATTGAAGATGTAAATAATGAAACTTTCAGTTCAGATATAGGGACAAAATTACAGACTTTTTTATTTTTATATCATTCCGTATATATTTTAATATGTAATTTTCGTTAATATGACTGAATTCATGTTTTTTAAGAAGGAAGTATAAATTTACTTCCGAAAAATTCAAGATAATGCTGATATCATTGGTATATACAATTTTTTTACAAAATATATTTATGTATTAATCAAGCTTTTTTGTTTATTACGTCTGGCTAAACCTGAAATAAAACTCTCTTATTTTACGATTTTGATGTGAATTAGTAGGGTATCTCTATGAGACAAGTTTCATTGAATAATTCAAGAAAAATGTATCTCATCTTTATTATGCATATTTAATTATACATTATTAATTATTTACTTGACCTTTACTTTCAATAATTTTAAAATTTTACTATACTGTAAGCATGAATTATAATTTTGATTGCATTATTACATTCAATTACTGTTTAAAAGATGTAAACAAAGCAATGACCAGAAATCCGCACAACCTTTGGTCCCATGCTATGCAGATGTGAGGGAGTCTACTGTATTTACAAGCTTTAACATTACAGATTACAGCCACAGAATTTAGAAACGCATAAAGCTGGGTAATTTTTTTAATTCGGGCATCTATTTTTTTTCTATGACATGCTTGACTGGGTATGTAAAGTTTTTCAAATTTTTCTAGCCTTGATACATATATTGTATATATATACATATATATGTATATACAGTAGAGTCTCTAAAATCTGCATGCATTTCAAAATGTAAACAGTGAAAATAGGAGTTAAGAAGATTCTTTATAATCTTTATTCTAAATGTCAGTGAACAAAAATAAAGTTGTTTTTAACGTAAATTTATGGGAAAATAGTAAAAACACAGGACATTTAAAAAATTAAAAGCTTTTATGGATCAGGGTATATATCAGGGATCAGGGGATCCATAGAGTGTAAAATGTCAGTACAAATGAATTTTTTATAGCAGCATATTAATGCCGATTTGTCATTTAAAACAACAGATAAGTTCCAAAAAATATTTAGCATAAAAGGCTGTATTTATTTAATTGATGCATGGCATAAAATATGGTCTGACTCTTTATTGAAAATCAGGATGAAGATACAGATTTTTCAAATTTTCAGTTAACCTTACCTCAAGCTAAAGCATCTGAATTATTCAAAAAATTTCAAAACAGATTTACAAGAGCTTTTCAAAGAAGAAGAAATTGTTGAATGGGTGAACAATAAAGATGAAATTTTGGTAAATTATGTTGCAGGTATAGAAATTATGTCTCCAATAATGAACCCAGCCGAAGACAGTGAAATTGAGTCCGACAGTGATTGCGAGAAAAAAAAATTTGAAAAAGCTTTGGTTTTTGGTGAAATTTCTTGTAAGTTCTTGGAGCAGCAGAGTTATATAAATCAATAGGAAATAATGGCTGTTTACAAAATTCAAAAGAAACTTTATCAAGATAAAATGAAAGTTCTCAAACAAAGGACTGTACAAAAAATATTTAAAAATAATAAACATAATTTGGGGTATTAAAATAATAGTGTACAGATAAATAAAAGAGATCCAAGTTTAATTTGAATTATTATGCTCTTTTTGTAAATGGATGCAGGTAAGTTGAAAAAATAAATCATTTAAACTAGAATCTGCAAAACTCTAAAATCCACACAGACTCTGGTCCCAAGCTGTGCAGATTTTTGAGACTCTACTGTATATACATAGATGTATGTATATATAGGGTAGATGTGCCAGTAATGGATACCCCTTGGAGTTTTTAGTTCATTAAAAAAAACCTAATAAATATTTAGCTTTAATTATTTTTTTAATAATTCCCCCTTGCATGTTATATAAAACTGTGTTATTGTTGACACTTTTAATCAAACCAATCAGGAAGCAGAAAATAATGTTTCAAAGTTTCGCTGTTTTTCTATGAAAATCTTAATAAAGAGGCTAAGAGCTGACTTCGTTTAATTACGTTATATATTATTTATTTTTTTGCAAAATTTGAATGTTTTTGTTTGAGTAGCAATGGAAAACTTATAATTTTATATACTAATGGCCATTTACAAAATTTCATTTATTTTTAAGGTTTTAAGAGGGGGTGTCCATTACTGGGATGGTTAATTAGTCATTTTCTAGTAATGGACACCCCATGTAAACATTGCTAAAAATGCAATTTCAGTAATGTTTATAGTGCATAAAATATTTTGACTTAACTGCAAACCTAAATAATCAAATTTAATTTTTAAATTATACTTACCAAAATGTAATAGCACTAAAACTTTTATAAATAGCTGCTTTCAAGTTATTTTATGTGGATTAATAAAATTTCAATATTTTATTTTATTTATTTATTATTATTTTTTTATGTAGATGTACCTTGAATATTTTATAATCTGGCAATCAAACCAGCCAGGAAACAGAAAATATTGTTTAAGAGCACAGTCAAAGAGGGGCTCATAGGGCTTAATTCCTCTCTGTTTAAATAAAAACAATTAAGTTATAGAAGTTATTAAAAATCTATTTTCTGTCTTAAATGCTTCCCTATTCATCTCTGACAAAAGAAAAAAATTGTAATATTAATGAAAGTTATAGGTAATATTCATGAAACTAGTGAATCTGCAGATCAGTGACCTCAAACATCAATTCTACAATTTTATTTTGAAATTATTTTATTTAGTATTTAAAATATTCAACTCACAATATCATTTCTTTCATATTTGTAATATTAATTATTATAAATGATATATCAAGTAGTCTCTGGAAGATTAATTGTTAAAAATAGTGAGACAAAACTAAACACTAATATTCCAAAACTTTTTTTTTTTTTTAATTACCTTTAAAATCCCCCACTGTTTCAATAATTTGATAGCTGTAATTGTCTGATATTTAGTATTTTAAACTATCCATCTAAAATAATTAAAACATCGATCTTCTGATAATTACAATAATTGATGCAAACAGTAAATGATTATCACAAATATTTTATTAATTACTGGTATCCTAATTGTTAAATTTATTTAAAAATAACTATTTTGTTTCATTAGTATGTATTCATTAAACTCTGGTTCTAAATACAGTCATAAAGACAATTATATTTATTACTTTTTATGGGGTGTCCATTACTGGGCCAGAGGGTCTCCACTACTGGGACAGAGAGTGTCCATTACTGGGCTTTTGATATATTTCTGTTATTTAAAATTAAATTTCTATTCATATGGGGAAATAAGGTTATAAGAATGGTTAAATATTGTTGATAGATTAATATAATATTGAAAAAACTAGAATATAATAATTATAACTATTAATAAAAAAATAAATTTTTAAAGAAATTCCTTAAGGGTGTCCATTACTGGCACATCTACCCTATATATAACACTGGTGCTCGGCTAACCAAAAAGTACCAAAATATTTAGTAGCTGCAGTCTAGTTTAAGGGTGGCGAACCTTTCTGTTGACACGTGCCAAATTTGAACAAAAAATATTTTACATGACCATGACGGTCCAACAAAAAACACAAAAAAAATTAGTAGGTAGAAAAATAATGGTCTAAAATTTTCTATTAAGATTTAGAAAAGATGAACATACTTGTAGATATTACACTATAATAATTATGGCAATAAATATATTTCAGAAAAAAGAAATAATGCGATGTAATTTGATTTCTGTTGTCACATCTTAATATCAGGTTAATTTTAATGCAAACTGAACCAGATTTATCTGACAAGTGCTTTTTTTTTTAGTTTTGATATTATTCATTTGTGAAAACAGTGAGTGATTCGAAAGCATAGACAGGCAGAAAAACTGTTACACTAGCAAACTCCAGTTTCTTTGAATAGCTCTGAAATAAATTCAAAGTTGCCATAACTTTACCATCAGAAATTACTAATCTCTAATAGCCAATTCTTATAGAATAGTTTTCAAATATCGTCTTTGTTCGAATAAAAAATTGAGACTATAATTAATTAGATTGGAATATTATATGGCACAGTTAAAAACATTTGATCGAATTTAGAAAAGATCAATCGGGATTTTGTGTCATCCCACTTTGTTTTCATTTAGAGTCACAGCAATGCCGTGCCAAAAGTTGCACGCATACCATAGGTTCGCCGTCCTTGGTCTAGTTAAAGTCTTGAAATTATGAGGACAGAAAATTATTAAAATTTGGATCATAATTTTTTTCTTCAAAAATGTGAGAGAAAACAAGCAAAAAAGCAAATAAATTGTAACCTTCATTAGAAAACTAAATTGACATTTCCAAAAAATAAATAAAATTGGAATACATACATCATGTGCTAATATTGCATTCAACATCATATTTGACATCTAGTATTATGAAAATTAAATCATTGTTTGAGGACAGTTTTCTTTAATTGAAAGTGGTTTTGGGATAATATACAAGTACCTTTAATAGTACTAATGATATTACAGAAGATTGCCTCAAATCCGCACAGCTTGGGACCAATGCAGATTTTACAATTTTGCAGACTTCTGGTCATTGTTTTGTTTACTTTTTTAAAACAGTAGTCTGAATATAATAATGCAATCAAAATTATAAATATGCTTGCCATAGAGTAAAACATTAAAATAATTAAGTAAATTAATAAACTAAAATGATAAAAAGTAAGACATTTTAAAAAATTATTAAATTATTAAAGGTAAAGATCAAGTAAATTAATAATGTATAACTAAATATGCATAATAAAAATGTGGTACATTTTCTGTGAATTTTTCAATGAAAACACCTATATAACCTCATAACAACACCTATAAATTCACCTAAAATCATAAAGTAAGGAAGTTTTATTTCAGTTTAAAACCAGTCTTAATAACTAAAAAAGATTGATTAAATACACAAATATATTTGGTAAAAAGATTGTGATTACCAGTGATATCAGCAATATCGTCATTTTTTTCAAAAATAAATTTATACTTCCTTCTTGAAAACTACATGTTTTAGTCATATTAACGAGAATTATATATTAAAATACAAATTGAATGATATAAAACTAACAAATTTTGTAATTTTGCCACTACATCTGAATTGAAAGTTTCATTGTTTATATCTGTGATGTGCGGATTTTAGGGTTGCAGATTTAAGGGAGTCTACTGTACTTTAAAAAATGTCACATTTGCATAGAGACAAATTACTATGATGTTTGATCACCACTAATTTTGCATGGAAATTTTTTCCTTATTTAATTGTAGATATCTGCAATTAAATTTAAATAATATGAAGACTTTCACAATTACTGGTAGCTAAAAATCATAGCAGCTATACATTTCTCAGTTGTATCGAATTTCTTTTTTATATTCATTTAAATCTCCCCTCCCCCCCCAACTTATTTAATTGAGAATAAAATCAGTACTATTCAACTAATGTACTTTTCTTTTTCCACTTGCATTTAAATGGCACTTACAATGGTAAGATATTTTTCTTTTAAGGATGACTATACTTAATTATCAATGTCTAAATGCATCAAAAAAGGGAGAAAATTGAGTGCCTCAAATACTGCCAACTCATGGCAGCAGCTAATGTTCCTACCAACTTTTTATGTCCCTCCCCTCCATTGTTCATAAAAATTTTACACTTTGAAACCCCTGTTTGTTGCCAAATATGCAATAAATTATTTTACATTAAAAGAGCTAAACATTAATATTGAAAACTTTGATTTTCTTGCCAAATTATCCTCTTTTTCTCTGAATTATATTTTTATAAGTTTTGTTGAGAAACTTTATATAATAACTTACTGAATTAATTTATTAACTGAGTTGAAGAGTTAAAGTATTTCAAGATATAGCATTACTCTGCTCATGATTATACTTTTTCAATTAATTCATAAAATAGTAATTTTAGTATTTAAAAAAAATCCAAATAAAAAGAAAAGCCAAATCTAACAAAGTGAGAAGGAAGTAATTGTTTTACTAAAGCACAGAAATTTTTGGATGGCTACCATATTTTTCCCTGTTAGTAGAGCCCTGCTTACATATCTCAATAACTCCAACATATGTAACAACACAGAAAATACTTTTTCTCATTGTGATATTATTAAAAAAAAGGGGGGGGGGGGTATAATTAACTAACAATATTTCTTTTATTTTTTTTAAACGACGGCTAATGAATAACAAGTCTTCATATGTTAAACAGTACTATTTTTATACAGACAGTTTCATAACACACCAACTTTTAATAAACTTAATATAATCTGATAAGAGTTTTATTACTATTAAATTGCGTCGCATCCTAATATGAGCATGGACATATGAATAATTCTAAGAACTGTAAGTATATTATACATGACAACAAAATACTACTACTAATAATTCACAATTTAAGCACGGTAAATAGGTATCCTTGTGATGAAATACTGGTTTCATCAGCTTTAAATTTATATATTAGCCTAGCCGTAAAAGATTAAAAACAAAACAAAACAGGGAGTGAATGACATTAAAAAAAAAAAAAAAATCTCGGTTTAGTTTATTCGGATTTGAATAAAGCATTTTATTTGCAAATTTGCAACAAAACGAACTTAGCCTATATATTCTACATAAACATAAAATATTTTTCTGCCAAAAGAAAGATAAATCACACTAGCTATCAACCCTATCTTTCCTAAGTTGCCATAACCTACGAGGTAACTAACCTGGCAGAGTGCCAAAAGTCAATGGCGTTTGTCGTTAAAGTAACAGACTCGTATAAATATACAAACTGTTCACGTGATAGTATGTCGATCTGTTATTCTAGCCACTGCACCGCCAGAATGCCAGTATGCGCAGGCGCAAACACCGCTAGCAGACGACTTTAGCCTTGACCCAGGCTACATCCATACATTTTAACTGAAAATTTGCAAACTTAGGAAATTTTCTCGCAAATAGAAGAACATTTTGAATTTGTATTACAATATATTAAGAATATTCTGCTACAATAAAGAATTGTTTTGCAGTATTCTTAACAAACAAGCATTAAGGCTGCGTTCAGCGACGCCACCCTTTCACCCTAGAGGGCTACCCTGTCACGTGAGGTGCTACAGCCCTTTTACCCCGAACGAAAGCCAGGGTTCTTCGGGGTGGTTCGTTGCTGAACGGCTTGGGGTAGGGTTATTTGACAAGACAGCAAAACAGTAAACATATATGGCTGAGACGTTCGTTGATTTTCTGAAATAAACATAGCGTTTTATTTACAATTTACACATCGGATTTAATGTTATGTGGCGAAATTTATTATTAAGATTCTCACGATTTAGTTAGTATAGTGCTTTTTAAAATGAAATAATTAAAGGAAAGCGGATTGCCAAATTTATCAAGATATGATTGCAAATTTCATGAAATTATCATCCATGCCGTTCCGTTGAGGAGTTTTGTGATTTATTGTTTTTATTTTGCACATTTGAGTGTGGCGTTATTATCGAATTTCAAAAATTAAAATTTTGTTGGTTTTGCACTCGTGATTTTCATCTAGTACAGTCAAGATTTTTGTTATACCGCAGATAAACTTGTCCCCTGCAGTATGATTTAATAGATGTTTTCTTTTAATTTGAAACTAAATCTATATCTGGAATGCTTTCTTAGCCATAACGTGACACTTGAAATAAGGATTTCTTTTTTCAACTGGAATTCAACAACTTTTAGTAAATGCATCATGCATGTATTGCTGCAATAAATAATATTTGTTTATATGCATTTTTTTTAATTCATTTCATTATATCTGTTATTCATTGTGTATATTAAAGGACAAGTCTGTAATAATATATTTAAATAAAGATTTAAATATTCTTATCTATTAGTTGTAACATTTAAAATATATTGAAACCTCAAATTTGAAAGCTCAATTAAAAAAAAAAAGAAAAAATGTTTGCTTATTTCAGTTTTAATTTGCCATTATATCTATAATATCATATTCAGTTTCAGTCCTTGAAGGATATCAGGATAATAAATATTGAAAGTAAATCATGTTTTTAATTGGGAATCTTAACTGAGCAAATATCTTAATTGAGAAGCAAATTAGCTTGAATATATATAATATCTTGGTTCCTATTTTTTGTACATATTTATGAAATAATTTTACAGTAAATTTTAAAATTCTTATGTGTTCGCAAGACAGAAAATGCACAATAGCAACATAAACAATTACTTCGATTCTTAGACATTTCAACATTCAAATAAGTATTCATTAAAAAATTAATGTGGCTTAGAAGAAAAGGAGGGTTAAAAACATCATAACTTTTGAAGCTGTAGTATAATAAAAATTAGTGTTGTGAAAATATTTCTCTGTCATTTATTAAGGCTTTCCTCAAATCTAAAAGAGCTACTTTCTGAATTTACTTCTTTTCGGAAACACATAAGATTGGCAGGTATTCTTATTCAGAAACTATGTAATAGAAGGGCATTATCCATTTTTTGATAAAAGCAATACATCTTTGAGAAAGTACTGGCAAAGTAAGTGCTTTGAATCAAATTTTCCAGAAGCGATAGCATGGGAAAGGGGAAAAACCTGCAGTCACGTGACAAGAATCTCTTATATCTCAATAAGTATTTTAGGTACTTCTTAGTTATCCCGTCGACCAATTTTGCCAAATTATATAAACCGCCAAACCACTGGCCAAATTATACACATTGACATAATTTTTATTTTAAATAACGAAAGAACAAATAAATTAGTAAAACATTAATAAAGAATGCAAATAAAACGTTGAATTAATGGTTTTATTGGCCATTATTGGCATTTAATCTTACAATTAATTAATTAAGGGCAACCATTATTGGCATTTAATCTTACAATTTGGCGACAGTAATTTGGTCGACGGGATGACTAAGAAGTACCATATTTTATTTATCAAAAATGGAAAACGTTATTAGATTCCAAATCCCTTTAATAATCAGGCCTGTCAATTTTATGCCTTTACAGTTAAAAATGTGTCAGAAAGCTTGCATTGTTGAGCATTGAATTTGGGAGAAACTTTAAGGTGTATTTCCAAAGATTCCGTTAAGAGAAGTTCATTATCGCAAGTAATTTTTTGGTACTTACGTATTAACGCCACTACAGCTTATATATATAAATATGTGTATATTTATGTATATATATATATATATATATATATATATATATATATATATGGGTACTTTTTGGTTAGCCAGGCACCAGTGTTATACATACACATATATATACATATGTATTCATACACATATATATGTACATAAATATATATTTATATACATATATATATATGCGTATATATAATACTGGCACCTGGCTAACTGAAAAGTACCTATATATGTGTATATTTATGTATATATATATACTTATTATAGCTGCGGTGGCTTTAATACGTAAGTACCAATTTTTTTTACAATACATGGTGCCCGCCTTACACATCCTGAGAAAAATGAAGTCCAGTTTCGGTCCGGCTCTACTATGTAGAAAAACAATGAAAATCTGATATCTGTGCGGCACGAGTCTGCTGAAAAAATTAAGCCCAGCCTCAGACACCTAGTAACTGTCAGATGCCGATCTCTACGCTGGACATTATATTTCTGTATTCATGTTGTCAAACTAGCATCGGCTTGTGACGTACATTTATACTTATTCTTGCGAAAGTCATATTCATTGAAAATGGCTCATATTTTATTAACTTTGTTTAAATTTTTATATCGAGCTGGTAGGCCCATTTAAATTTTTTATCGGCCCGGCCCGTTGAAAAAATTGTCCTAATTCTGCTGGCCTAGCTTGTTTGAAAATTTGCCTTTATTCTGCCGGGCCCATGCAGACCTCCAGTTAGCACGTCGTCACCATTTCAAAACTTTTTTAATACAGTAAACTCCCTTAAATCCGTGAACGCCTAAAATCCGCATATTTTTTCAGATGTAAACAATGAAATTTACAGTTAAGTTGCCGGAACAAAATTCAAGATGGCGCCGAAATCAGCGACTACCGCAATGTTTTTTTTACTAAATTTTTTGTTAATCATTCTCTTTTGGTTATTACAGCCGATTTATTACTAAATAAATTTACATTACTTTTGATTTTGATATAAATTAGAATATCTATATGATAAGGTATCGATCTCACGATTGCTTTACCAGTAGATGGCAGCACAGGACTTTTGGAATCGAATTGAATCGATTTCATCGGTAATAATTTAATATTTTTCTATATTTTTATTTTGCATAATTCTTTTAATAATTACTTATGTTTAAACTAATAAATTATTTTAATATTTTACTTATTTTAATGTTTTAGTTTATTGTAAGCATTCATTATAATTTCCCTTGCTGAACTACCAATCAAATTAATGTTTCAAAAATGTAAACAAATCAATGACCAGAAATCCGCAAAATTCTAAAATCTGTACAACCTCTGGTCCCAAGCTGTGCGGATTTGAGGGAGTCTACTGTATCAAATGAATTTTCAAATATTTGATACATACATACGAGAATCACAATCTTCTTCAGACTCTGTAGCAGGCAGAGTTTGTTTTGAAAACAATTCCTTCTTAGCTTTTTTCCTCTTTTTACTTTTTAATTGCTTAATAAAAGCATTTTTTACTGGCTTGGTTAGAACAAAACTCCTTTTTTTCTGTTATCTTACTCTTACTTCTAATATATTCTATTTACTACTGTATTATTACTATAATGAAACATGTTTCATTGTACCCCGTCTGCAAGTGTTTCAACCTCAGTGTACCCCCACACTGAGGTTACTAAGTAAAAATTTATTTACAAACTTCTAACATTTATTTTTATTTATTTTGGTTTTGGAAATATGAAGACAACAATCCAAAGATAACAATGTATAGAAAAAAAAATTATTACATATAACAACAACGACAAAGAGACAAAATTACTTTTAGTAAAGAAACTTAC
Source organism: Maratus speciosus (assembly GCA_963932465.1). NCBI lineage: Eukaryota > Metazoa > Arthropoda > Arachnida > Araneae > Salticidae > Maratus > Maratus speciosus. The sequence goes on from OZ010788.1 coordinate 630,181,870, forward strand.
TTTCAGTAGTGTAAAACCAATAATCTTCTATTGCTAATGTTGTAGAAGTGTGAATGTATCCAAATCACATCAGTAACTGGAACATATAGTTGTATACCATGTATATAAACTGTAACTCTCTGTGACAAATTTGACTGATTTTACAAGTAATGTTTCATTGTACACTGTCTTCCCCTATATATTTGCTTTCATTTATTAAGTAAAATTTCTGGTTCAATCAATGTTAATTTGATCTGAGGCATATTTTCTAAAAATTTCAGGACTTCTCTTACTTATTTAATTATCAGGTTACCCAGAATTAATAATTCCACCCATCTTTTATTACCACAAAAATATAGGTACTTCCTTCATATAGCAATTCCTAAGGATGAATCGTCAAATATATATGGCACTATGGCACATTGTTGAATTCAGGAGGTAGCCTGGGGGAGGCACTCCCACAAGAGCAATAAGATGCCACCTGGAACTCTATAATGCCCCCCCCCCCTCACCCGGAGCCATAGACATCCCTCCCAGAGAAAGTGTCTGAATTCAACACCGATGTGGCATATATAGGAGATTGTCGAAACTTTAACTGTTATCTTGGCATAATTATAATAGTGGGGGCTGCTTTAACAAGAAAGTACCAAAATATCCAATAAATGTATTTTAAAGAAACATTAATAATGGATATCTCTAGTATGTTAAATAAGATACCTAGTTTGCATGCAAATTGTCTATGAACACTCTTATATTTAACAAAAAAAAAAAAACCAATGGAAAAAATACTATCTTATTTAAACTATATTATTATCCTTTTATTATTTTCGAGAAAAAGGAATTGATGCAATTTTAAATAGTCAAATATTATTTCCACCATCATTATTCGTACTGCATTCATTTTAATTAAAATATAAACCTTTCTCTCATTTTATTTAAAACACACAACTTTTCTTTAAAATATATGCTTTCACTTATTTAATTTAAAATACAAGAAAGAAATAGCACCACAAACGAGAATATAACACCTTCACACACGAAAACTAAAAGCTACTACTATTGGTGAGAGAAAAAAATGTGAGAAAAAAAATTTGTACCCAGCTAACATAAAAGTACCAGACTTTTATACAGAGCCACTGAAAGCAAGGTGTAAGTAGTACCCACCACCCTGAATCTGTGATATCAGATATCATTACCAAAGCTCTGAAGATCGATAAAAATGAAAAAAAAAATTGCAAAAGGCAATAAATAGTGTTGCTGCAGTTGTTATACTAGAAATATAAATGACGCACTATTCTTAATAACTCTAGTTTGATATTTAAATTTCCAAATTGGTACTTTTCTGGGCACTATTTGATTATCCCGTTGACCAAAAAACTGTTGCCAAACTGTAAGATTATACCCTTTTCTGTTATATTGGGTTTTGCTCTTTTTTTTTTTTTCTTTTTTTTTGTTTTTAATGCTTGCTGCATTTCAAGCTTCAGAAAATGAGATTTGTTACCAAATGTCATAAATAGCTATATAAACAAACCTGGTGAACTTTTATTCTTTTTTATATATGTATTTATCTATATAATCATATAGTATATATATATATATAACTTTTTTTTTATACAAATTACTTCTGTTTGTATATAAAAATAGATAAATAGCTTCTTTGTGTTAACGTAGTACATGCAATATTGTGTATGCTATCTTGGCACTAGTCAACAGATATTTGATACAACCCCTCATCTTTTTGGGAACAACAGATTTCGAGCTTATTCTATCGACGATAATTTTCAAACTATGATTTTGAGACTTTCACATAAGTTGCTCTATATACTTAGCTTATTAGAAGCAGAAAACTTTGCGAAATTCGGGACTGTTTTTATAAAAAATTAATATCTCTATGAGAATACATGCTATCCTCCTAAAAATGAATACAGTTTATTACAATAAGCCACTTAATGTTTGAACGCTTTTGCTACAATAGTTTTTACAGGGTTATCCAAAAGATATTCGTTCTTTTTCAATTTGTTGACGGTCCCCTATGGGGTTCAGGAAAAAATCCTCACTGAAATTTATGACCTGTACTATTCTGTTTACACACCTGGAGCTTCAGGATAATTCCTGAAAAAGAACAAATATCTTTTGGATAACCCTGTAAAAACTAATGTAGCAAAAGTGTTCAAACTCGAGATTATTAATAAGTGTCTTATTGTAATATACTGTGTTCATTTTTATGAGGATAGCATGTATAGTAGTAGAGAAATGAAGGTTTTTATAAAATCAGTCCCAAATTTCGCCAAGTTTTTTGCTTATAATTTGCAGAGGTCTTAATATAAAAAAAAAGTTATTTTCAGAAAATATGACAAACAGCATTGTACACAATACTCTATAATGAGAATTAAAAAATAATAAAAATTGGATGAAAAATGAGCAGGTTTACTAAAAAATGTTTCACTGCACATGCGCGAATGCAATCAAAATGTAATATGCATAATGTATTAGCTAAGTATATCGAGCAACTTTTGTGAAAGTCTCAAAATCATAAGCTTGAAAATTCTGAAAATTATCGTGGATAGAATAAGCTCGAAATCCAATGTTTCCAAAAAGAAGCAAAAAGATGAGGGGTTGTATCCAAATATAGTAGTACATGCAATATTGTGTACGCTATCTTGGCACTAATCAACAGATATTTGATACAACCCCTTATCTGTTAAACAATTTTTAGTAAACATGCTCATTTTTCATCCAATTTTTATTATTTTATAATTCTGATTGCAGAGTATTATGTACAATGCTGTTTGTCATATTTTCTGAAAAGAACTCTTTTTTTTTATATTAAGAACTCTGCAAATTATAAGCAAAAAACTTGGTGAAATTTGGGACTGTTTTTATAAAAACCTTAATTTCTCGACGAGTATAAATGATATCCTCATAAAAATGAACACAGTTTATTACAATAAGACACTTATTAATAATCTCGAGTTTGAACACTTTTGCTACATTAGTTTTTACAGGGTTATCCAAAAGATATTCATTCTTTTTCAATTTGTTGACGGTCCCCCCCCCCCCCCCCATTGGGGTTTTGGGGAAAAAATCTTCACGGAAATATATGACCTGTACTATACTGTTTACACACCTGCAGTTTCAGGTTGATTCCTCAAGTATTTTTCTAGATATTTAATAAAGCGTCAAAAATCGCAAGTGATCGGTCACCTTTGGCCATATAGTGTATATTGTATATATACATACCTACTGTTGTGAAGATAATCGATTCAATAAGTTTGAACGGATTACCTTCACAACACATACATGTATTGGCATCCGGCTAACCGAAAAGTACCAAAAATTCTTTTAATTATGGGATTAACAAAAATAATAAATGTTAACAAAAGGTGATTTCTTTATTAGAAATTCTATAACTTATGAGAACACCATCACATGTCAAACAACTTTCTTCTTTTTTTTTTTTTTTAAGTATGTATTTTAAATGCATTGAATTTATCTTAAAGTAATGAAATATTGAATAAATACAACTATACTTTGAATATATATGTAAACATAACTAATCAAGGTACAGATGTCATATTCGCCCCACATTGGTGTGATTTTTTTCGGTTGCCAATTTGGCGAAAACATCAACAGCATAAACAACATAATCCGGGTTACCACATCAATCACTTTGGCGCAAGTTAAGTACCCGTTGCCTATATGATATTGGCGATAGAAAAAAATCGCGCCAATATGGGGCAAATATGACATTTGTACCCTAATCAATAAGTACTTATGTAGACAGCATAAAATTAGAGCAAAGATTACTTACTTAAAATAATAAACTTTACTTTTAAAAAGTACATGAATAGTAAAAATTGAAGTATTTACTTCTTTAATATAAAATCAGTCTCTGAAGATTTAAAAGTGGAAAAAATCTTAAAGATTTTAGTATAGGAAGACTAGTTTTATGCATAAAATTTGCTATTTAGTGATACAACGAGTTAGAAAAGATAAAACTACAAAAATACTTTCTTGTAATATGCACACATTGTACTTTCTTTATTAAACAATGAAAATATTAAACTCCTATGAATAACTTTATTTAAATTCAGTTGCTACAAATAACTCTTACTAATTTTAGAATTCCTAATGAACAACACTTTTCGGATAAAGGTATTAAACAAAAAATACACTTGATGAAAATTTTTTACTTTTTAATAGAGTTATTATTCAAAAAATGTACAAGTAAAATAATTTTGCAAATCCCAAATGAACTTAATAATATTAATTTATTGTAAATGTAGATCCATTGGTGACATATAAACTGTAGGATAAATGAAACCAGGGAAACAACAACAGTGGTGTAGATGACATCTAGGCCAACAGCAAGCTCAAAATACTATAGTGTTGGTTGGGGAGATCATATTATCTAAAGAACTAGCAAGTTACACTCGAAGACAGAATATCGAAATAAACTCCTGCCTCCAAGTGTAGCCAGCTGTCATAAAAATTCCACACTATATCTTTCCTCCATTCTTCATTATTCAGTCCATTTTCTTCCAACAGTCAACTTCTATCTTCAGTGGTAACTGTAGTACGTTATACATTTTAAATTAATATTTTGATATTAAGTTCATTTGAGATTAGGAAAGTTATATTAACTGTACATTTTTTAGATAACAACCATATTAAAGCGTCCTTTATTTTTCAGTAAATAATTTCATTTTACGCCAGTGTCTGAAAAGTTTCATCTATTATAAACTCATTAAGTATTCCAAAATAAAAGAGAGTCATCGATAACTACTAATTTAAAATGAAGTAGTAATTGTAATGAGTAGTATAATATTTCATTTATTAAAAAAAGTTATGAATAACATTATGAATATATTTAATTTTGCTGTAAAAATATAAATAAATACTCTTTTAGTTTCATTACATTGAGAGCTACTTGCCTAGAAATACATTTTGAACATTATATCAGTGCTACTGATTTAAATCTGAGCTACATATTGAAATAGCTTTAATTCAATCTGAGTAAACTGTTTATTCAACCCAATTTATGATATTTCAGAAGTGATAAATTTATTACAAGAGAAGATAGATTTACATAAGATAAAAACTTCGTTTGTAAATATGGAAAAGCAAAAATAATAGGAAACAAATTTTTTCTACTAATATAAACAAAGATATATTTAATAGGATTATTCAGAATGCACACATAAAATTACTTCATTTATATATTAAAAAATAAACTAGCATAGTAATTTCAAAATAATATAAATAAAATACTGGCTTAGATGTGTTATTATCCCAGGGTCGGCCATCTTGGATTTTTTACATGCATGAAAACTCCTTTTTTGCCAAATAGTAATGTCGCCAATGGTTAAATATTGTTGATAGGTTAATATAATATTGAAAAAACTGGTATATAATAATTATAACTATTAATAAAAAAATAATTTTTAATTCAAGCCAAGAAAAAAAATCCAAGATGGCAGACCCCGGGATAATAACACATCTGTTCCAAAATACTTGTACTAGAATATAATATTGCTGAAACAATAATATATATTACATAAATATCTATTTCAAAAAGTAAAATTTTTGTTAATAATAACAATAATGATGATCGCTTAATTGGAATTTTCCTGTCAGGTGAATTTTCAAAACAGGTGTGAATTTTCATTCTGTGGACTATTAAATAATCTCTCAAATTATTTCGGATATTTTTGAGATTTTATGTTTCTCACTAATTAAAATTAAAGTTAAGAAAAATTAATCATGAAATCTTGTAATGCAAATGATGGAAATATATATATAAAAATGTTATTACATTACACACACACACAAAAAAAAAAAAAAAAATGCATTTTCACAATGCTCTACTCAGCACACTTCGTAATTTTTATTTCCCCATGTTAATTAAAACTTATGAATGATGAATTAAAACTTACATGAACTTTCTGTCGTTTACCTACCAGGTAAACGGAAATAAAGATTAAACAACATCAGTTGTATACAAGATGTATTCAAGTCTAATATAAACAAACCCAAAAAACCCCTCACGTGATCAAATCACCCCAGAAAACTTTGAGGGTGGTAAAAAGCCACTCGGTGTGACACTTTCTTCCTTCCTGAACGCTAACCCGGGGTAGCCCTTATCACGTGATTTTGTCTCTGAACGACCACCCTGTAAACAGGGTGGAAAGTGCCACTCGGGGTGGCTGCGCTGAACGCGCCCTAAGCCTCGACCTTAGGTCCCGTGCATAGGGTCCCTTCACTTCAAAACGCAGACGAAAACTGTGTCAAATCAATCTGGTAGTTTAATCTGGCAACAGAAAATTTACGTTCTTCGCGACGCGGTTTGTTTTGTATTTTGATTTTAAGCCACGCTACGTAATTAGATTTTAGCATAAGGTTTAGTGAAGTTAGAAGTTAATATTTTAAAGTTACAGTGTTTTTATTATAAATAATTTAGGCTTTTCATTTATAAGTTTTTGTATTTTATTTAGTTTTTTGCATAACATTAATTCTTATTACAGTTATAAAACGCCTTTGTTCTAGACCTTTTATGGCAGTGTCAGTCTTAGTACATAACAAACAGTTATGTTTTTTGGGAACAGATGTCATATTCGCCTCATATTGGCGCGATTTTTTTCTGTCGCCAATATCATATAGGCAATAGGTACTTAACTTGCGCCAAAGTGTCGTTATTTTGCTTCATGTGGTAACCCGGATTATGTTGTTTATGCTGTTGATGTTTTCGCCAAATTGGCAACCGAAAAAAATCGCGCCAATATGGGGCGAATATGACATCTGTACCGTATTTTGTTCCTTTTGAGAAACATTAACCATATTTACTGCTGTCGTGGGAATTAAGAATGCTAATATTGAGAAAAATCCCATGAGCTGTCTCGGAATATTTGACGAATTTTCTGGCAAGCTTTTTTGGCGATAAAAGTTTTAATATGGTAGCCCAATTAATCGCTAATATCAAATACTATGTTACTTTTGAAAATTGAAATTTAAATATAAGATAAATATTTATCTCTTAAGGTATGTGTTGATGATGCATGACATAGTATCATTAGCTTTAAAGTGTAAAATTCAATAAATAAACCCTATAATACAATACAGTGATATTTACATAGGAAATGAATTTAATTCGTCATTAGCAAACAGTATTCACTACGTAGCAACTCTAATCACTCTTGATGTCTCCTACTGCCAGCGATATCTCTTTAACATCCCTGTCATATTTTTTTTGACTTCTCTTTTAATTTCCCCAAATGCTTGTTTCAAAGAACGGTGGTAGAGTTGTGGTTGCCTCTTCTGTCAGTGTTATCCTAATTTTGGTAATCGCGGCGTAGGGAAAAAATAATAACTGTCAAGCTCCAGGGTCTGAAACAAGCTTGGGCTTGATTGTTATACCAGCCTTCATGAGTCATGCACATGGCAAACATTTTACTTATTCACAAATTGAGCAAAAGAAAATTAAAGCAAATCTTGCTATTTGCAAAACAAAGTTTAAAAAAAAAGTAAAATAAAAACTTGGAGTTAGTGTTAAATTTAATGATTAAAAACTCTTGATACTCATCAGTGTACTACATATATAAAATCAATATTAAACACACATTAAAAATATACCTAACGTTTCAGACTTCTTCTATGGAGCATATGTTTATGTTTAGGGTGATTCTCCAAAACCTAGGGTCACCCGGGGTAATTCCTGGTCAGCAAGTTTCTGTGGTAATTCCTGGTCACAGCCCTTTTTATGTTTTAAAAACGCTTTACCAAAATGAAAAAAATCATAGAGGTAGTACTCTGAACTATGTTCATTGGAATTTATTACTTAATTATGAGTTTATTGTTTATTTATTTTGAAAAAAAAAATCTTTTTGAAATGGCTTGTTAAATTTCTATAAAATAACATTGGCCTTAGTTATGATACATTTTTACAAAGATCTTTGTCACAACTCAAATTTTAAATATTTTTCTTTTCTTTCTTTTTGTTTCTATTACCAACTACTTTAGCTATTAAAAAATAGTCTTGAAATTTTTTATACTATTTTAAATAATTTACAGAAGTTGGTCAAATATTGCCCCATGTATCTGGGGTAAATCTTGGGCACTGGGGTAATTCCTGGCCAATGTTTTTATCATCATTTAATTCCTTTTTATTGTCATATTTAATGATTTTAATTGTCGCAAACCCTTTGAGAATTAACTGCAACCACACTGTTCACCCCATTTTAGTTAATTGTAGTTCTTTATAAAGTAGAATCCCCCATGGTAATTCCTGGTCTCTGAGTTTCTGAGGTAATTCTTGATCATTTTCGCTTTTGCTATAAAAATAACAATTTATGAAACTGTAAAAAATCTCAAAGATACTTTGAATCTTTTGCTTTGAAATGCCTTAATTATTTATTTAGTTGAAATTAAATACTTGAAAACAAATTATATTCAGAACTGCTACTCAAATTTCTGCAAAACATCGATCTTGATTTTTACACAGTTTACAACAGATCATTGTCTTTCTTAAAGTTTTAATTATTTTATTTCCACTAATGACATATCACAGTCTTTAAAAAAAGATTATAAAATTTTCCTCTACTATATTAAACACTTTTAAAAGAGGAAAACAGTAAGCACTCAAAGAATAAGACACACTCTATGACTGAACAATTTAAGTAGAAATACTATCTCATTACAAAGTGCCAAAATGATGTATAAAAATATACATAATGCAGTAGAGGAACCTAATTATTATGCTGTGTATTACATTAAATGTCTGTATTGAAAATTTCTTGAAAAGAGAGCCGAAAACTTCAGTTGGCCTAAGCAAAATAAAATTGATAACAAATCTTCAGTTAAATTTTTTATGGGCCAATAAATTTTCAAGTTATTAATAAATCCATTCACAATGGATACTAATGAAGTAAATACTGCTTATAAATGTTATAAAAATGCATAAAAATTCTTTGGCTAATTAATGTTTTGTAAAATGTACAAGAGTCTTTTGTACATCAAATAACTTTGCGTTTATGCCCAAAACAAAGTCTATGCTTTATTATTCCACAATTATGAGATGAACAAAACTTTTAGAAGATTGATTCTACTTACTTTATTACTCAGACGTAAAAAAATTAACTGTACTACTTTATTTACTTGAAAAAGGATGCTGACCGATAATTACCACAAAAGTGACAAAGAATTACCCCATTTCCGGGGTAATTCTTGGTCATTTAAAAATTATAATCATTTTAATTATAAGTGCATATATATTTAAGTAAGCATTTTATAATATAGCCATCAGAGCTTATTCTACAAAAAAATTGGGAACAATACCTTTAATAGTTTTTATAATAATTAGATGTTGATGCTTTTTGACCAGGAATTACCCCGGGTGACCCTAACATTTTCAAATCGCAAATTCTTAAAAAACAAAAGTGCTTTAGAAATTCATACTTACTTGGTATATGAAACATAACAAGGGAACTGAAATTTCAGACACCAGGAGAGTGACAGGTGGTGCCAGGAGAGTGACAAAATGAGTTTCATCAAGGGCTATAGGAAATTTAACAACAGTAAAAACTAACTGAAGTATTTAAATCAAAAGTATGTTTATTTTTGACAAAAAAAGTATCTTACATTAGACATACAAAAACTTTAGAAAATGTCAGAAAAATAAAAATTAGAAACTCTGTAGCTGCTACCAATGGGCTCGGGAGGAGATATTTTTCTAATAATGTCTTCCATTAAATATTCAGGTATGTCTTCTTTTTTTGGCCAGCACCAAGAGGTTCTGTTTATATTTTTGGGCTCCATAGAGTCAGGGGTGCAGAAAATGTTTCTACTACCAACATTTCCCCCAATCCACACGAAAATTTCCCCAAAATTTTACGGTATGTTATAGGTAAGTGCTGTATTACCGTAGGTATAGAAAATTTATTTTTCAAATATTTCTCAACTTATGCACGAGCACGAGTATATATGGCAGGGGTGATTCTGAGTGAAAACAAATTTCCTAAAATTCACAGCAAATTTTCTGAAAGGTTACAGCAGAGTGGGGGGAATCCACTCCCAACACTATGTATTTTTCATGGATCTTTTGACGCAATTCGTGTTTTTTCGACGAAATTTGTGGTTATTTCTCCTTCCTTTTGACGAAATTCGCAGTTGTTTTGCCATCACTTGATGATATTCGTGGTTGTTTTGCGATCGTTTGGCGAAATTTGCAGTTCTTTCGTGATCTTTTGACGAAATTTGCAGTTTTTTGCAATCTTATAAGGAAATTTGCGATTCTTTCATGATCTTTTGACGAAATTTGCGATTCTTTCATGATCTTTTGACGAAATTTGCGATTCTTCCGTGATCTTTTGACGAAATTTGCGATTATTTCGTGATCTTTGACGAAATGCGCGGTTGTTTCGCAATCTTTTGACAAAATTTGCATTTATTTCGTGATCTTTTGACGAAATTTTCGTTTTTTTTCGCTTTTCTTTGACGAAATAAAAGGTTATTCGCCCTGTTTTGACGAAAATCGCGGTTATCGCCCCCCCCCCCCCGTAACCGAATGTTTTAAACTTTCGGAAAATTCGGAACATAATCACCCCTGATATACGGTACATTTTATTCAGAGATCGATTTTGTGAAGGTCGCCATACGGATATTTTTATTTGAACTGAAATTGTTCTATCTCAGGGAATTATGGAATTAATTCTTTTGTTAAAATCGAAATCAATTGTATATGTTTCTGAAAAATTTCCCCAGGGGGTTAAAATTTCCCAGCCTACAAGCTCTATTATCTCTCCTGCAAAATTTTCATCTTCATAATAAAAGATAACCCAGTCTCCAACATTGTATAACTGTATTTGTACTGTTTGTGTTGGATCTGATGAGACAGAAAAAAAAAATTCCATAGTGTCGGCAATTTTCCTCAGCTTTGCATACATGACAACTTAGGGTCCTGTAATTCATCTTTGTGTCAGTGTCTCCAAGTTCTGCTGTAACCTGGTGAACTTTAATAGTTCCTTTAATAGCTTTAAGATCACTAGCAGATGACAAAAATGAGTCCATTTTGCTAATATTATCTTCTTCCACAACCCACAGTAGTATTTTAGGGCAGTGTTCTTTAAGGATTTTTACCAGCACATCAATGTTGTTGACATCACACCCCATAGAGACCACCTTATTGGCAGTTCTTTTCAGGCAGCCACCTACACCATCAGGAGCCCCTTTACCATGACTGGCTTCAGTAAAATTCCATGCAATTCTTTTGATGTTTGGAAATCTTATTTTTATGTATTTTTTAAAGAAATAAAAGTCCTTTTTGTTTTGGTATTGGTTCGATGGTGAGTCTGACAGAAAATGAATGACTGAAATTCTTTTATTTTGTAGTAGATGGGACAAAACCAGGGTTGTAAAAAACCCAGCCCGGGCGGGTTTTATTAAAAAACCCGGGTTAAATGGGCAATTTTCCCTGGGTAAATTGTGTTAAAATGCCTATGTTATGTGTTATGCCTATGTGTAAAAGGCCTAGGTTTTTAAATTCTACCTTCCTGACAAATAATAATCTCCAGGGTTGCCACTGTATAGGGAAAATTGGAAAAACTGAGGTAATTTAAAAATGAATATTAAAAACAAGAAATTTTACTAAATTTTGGTACTTTGCAAAGTTAATCCATTGAAATTTTACAAATTCTCAGAGGAATTACTCAGTGAAATTTTAATTTTTTGCTTCGGAAAACGCAAGAAATTTGATTGCCGAAAAAAGGGGCAATCCTGATCTCAAATACAATTTTGTGAACACTTCATAGTCTAATAGATGGGAATGACTTCAAAGTCTTAATAAGGATCTCAATACTTTTCTCTGTTCTTAAAATTTATATACAGTATAACTTCTTTGATCCGGAATCGTCGCGATTACGGCGATTCCGGAATATAGAAAATTCCGGATTGCAGAAATTTTGAAACTAGATTGGATTAAGATAAATAATAATACAATACCTCTCATTAATATAGCAATACAAAAATGCTAGGAACCTGATAACTGAAAACATTGAGAAAAATCAATTCAAAATACTCAAAAGTACAGATATATATTTTTAAAATAATAATGTAAATTTTATGCAGTGTCGCCATCTGTTGTATAGTATAAGAAACAGTAACCATACAATTTTTTTTATTACGATTTCTGAATTATAAATACTCATTAAATAATACAGATAACAAGAATAGCAGAGATATCATGAAAAATATTGTAACTATAAAAAAAAAAAAAAAAAAAAAAAAAAAAAAAAAAAAAAATAGAGAAATTTAAATAAGACTTATAATAAAAATAACTTTATAATTACACTAACATATTTAAAATAGTGATATATATTTCTAACGTTATAAGAAATTAAATATATGGCACTTTAAAATATCAAAGTAAGTCACAAATTACATAATTAAAAGAAATAATAAAAATAAAATCCTATTTTGTAATGTTTAGAGACACTATCTTTGTATCTTTGGAGGAAAAAAAAAAAATAAAATTAACATTAATTCAGAATTTTTTACAACTTAATATTAAAAAATGACATATGTATTTTAATTACATATGTATTTTAATTACATATGTAATTAAGAAAGTTCTCACAATTTTAAAATTTAATTTAAAAAAAAACAGTAGTAAATTAGGTAGTTTTTTCATTTTTCTTAATCATTTTCTTAAATTCATTCATGTATATGCTTATGGCGCCATCTATCTATGATCTTTAATTGAAAATAAATACGAATACGCAAACCTTAATGTCCGGATTAAAGATGTTATACCGTATATAATCGCATTAATTTAAATAACAAACAAATTTTAAATTGCAAAGCTATCAATTGTGTTTTATTTAATAAAATATAAATATAACTTTAAAAAAACTTGCACCTTTAAAATTATCAAAAGATAGCAAATGTTGATAAAAAAAATATCTTACAACAAAAATTTTTCTTATATGTATATACAGGGGGCCCACTCTCAACGGTGTACAATGGCTAATTCCTAAACCGTTAGTCTTAGACATATAGTTCCAATTACAAAAGGTTTTAAATTGAGTTAAAGAAATATTTTAAAAGCGATTTGGGTCAATAAAAACATTTCTTAAAAAATTACGAAATTTAAGTTTTTATACGGCTCCCCCGGTCCTTTAAGTTATATTTGGTAAAATTTTCCTATTACACTGACCAGTAAGACAAAAAAAAGTCCTGATCATATAACACTAAATTTTACCAAGTTAAGAAACTTTAAAAATATGACTTATAGCACTTTTCTGCATCTGAACACAAATGAGTTTGGCCATGCTTTGAGGGGTCATATACTAAGTGCTTAAAATATTCGAAGAAGTTTTCAAATGTATCTGCACTTTAAAAAAAATAGTAAAAGTGTTACAATTGAGTTAACTTTTATTAAGTTTCAGATTAGCTAAAATTATTGTATTTTAACATATGTTTTATTTTGTAAGGATTTGAGGCTCTTTCTTTTCATGACTTCTTTTAACAAATATTATGCTATTTTATTTAACTTCAACAATCATATGTATGTTTTCCCAGTTCAAAATTTGTACTCTAAATTTCACTCACTTTCAAATATCCGTCCGAGATTAAACTTTACATACATACTGATGTAAATCCGATGACAATCTAATATTATTATGATTTTCGGTGGTTACCATTCATACTTATTTTAGAGGATAACACACAAAATTTCGGATAGATTACCGCCAAGAAGTTTAAGAAAAAGTTTTAGATTAGATAACACAAGGCTGTTATATTTGTGTTTTTTAACTTTTATGTATTTTTTAGCACTAAATCCAAGAATTACCTTAATATTTAACCATCATCTCAGGATGTTTTGCAGATCATAAATTGTCAAAGTTAAAAAGTAACAAAAATCAGATACTGTAAAATAGAGGAGATGGCTGAGTTTTTTAACTTTTGATAATTGATTTTTATGTACTTTTTAGCGCTGAATCTGAAAATGACCTTCATTTTTAACCATCACATTATCATTTTTTTGCAAATTGCAAATGTCAAAGTTAAAATATAGCAAAAATCTGATACTATAAAACACATGTAAAACTTTTTTCATTTAATTTTCCTGACGTGGTGGTTAAAAATGAAGGTGCATAAAATAATTTAATAAGTATAATAAATTTAATAAATATAATACTCTTGAAGCTAACTGAAAAGCTTAAATTTATGTTTTAAATTAAAAGCTAAAACGTTTTAAAATTATAGGGTTCCCAATCTAAAAGTGCAAGTAAATTAGTACACATATATTTTCCAAGATTCAAAGAAGTGAATAAATAAAACAAAATAACCAAACCATAAACTGTTAACAAATACATTCTTTATAAAAAAAACCAGCCCGGGCAGGCAGTTGGGTGGGCACCCGGGCAGCTACCCACTACAAGCCTGGACAAAACAGGTTCGTTCTAGATGTGACCAAATGGCACAAGCATCATGGGGTGTACTTTTTGACAGTGTACAAAAAGAAATTGGTTTTGAGATACTATCATCAGTCTTGTGATATCCTACAACCAGTGTGAAGTGTAATTTGCTCTCTTGAAGCCCCCAAATGCACAGATTGTACTTCACTAGCATACTTTAATGCATAATTTTCGCTAAAATCAGTATGTATCTATCTATATAACATTCTCACAAGTCCAGATTTTCTTTAAGTTCTTTTATGTACATAGGCTGGTGTTTGATGTTTGCAATATGAGTCATAAACTTTTTTATGCTATTTTCTAGTTTATCAACAGCTTTTCCAATAGTGCTTATTACTTTATCCTTTTTTATAACCGTAACAATTTTGTCCTTACCTCTTATCTTATGTGCTTCTTTATGAAAATTCCATTTTTGATAAGTAAAAGTATCATCACTGATGAAGTCATTATAAGTTATAATTCTTTCAGCACAGCTACTGCATTTTCTCAATAGGCAGGATTCTTTATTTTTGTCGCAGCACAAAGTTTCTGCTAGTTGTTCTGGTTTCTGTGAATTAATCACCTTACATTTGTTAAGCTTATCTACAAGTATTTCAATATTGTGATGTATTATGCACAAACATGTATCTGTGCTTTGAAAAGTTGGTTTGACAACCCAGAAAGGACGCAATTTGCAAAATATAGAATAAGGGTCATTCCATGTCAAATCAACGAGAAAAATGCAATTTTTGGACCTCGACATCTCAGATTTCTATAATTTTTGGTTTATAGTTTGTATCCATGGAGTATATGAAAAATCTAATTTTTTAATTTTTTTTTCTTAGCGGTTTATTTTTTACGGAATTTTAAAAATGGTCAAAAGTACCAAATTTAACCAAATTCTCAACCACAAAATCTTCTATAATTCTTTAACAAATTGGGATAGAGAGTTAAGTTATATCTCATTTGAAAGCTCTTTTTATGGGCTTTAATATGATATGCAACACTAACAATTTTGTGTATAATAAATTTTTTGACAAATTTTCAAAATTTTTTAATTTAAATTTTTCAAAAACACCGTCTTTAATTTTTTTCAAAAAAATATATGTTAATCTTTGACTTTTTGGCTACAAGTATGCCAAATTTCAAGATGGAGAAATGATGGGGTGTTGAACTATTAATTTTTAAATATGAGTTATACATGAAAAATTTCAACTATCAGGGCAAAATTAACAATTGTACAATTTCTTTCCATATATAATTCATACTTCTTTTTCATTAAAAATTTCAGAGTTTGATGCTAAGCAAATTTATTTCTAAGGCATGAAAATTTTCTAAAGCATATTTCTCAAAATATAATTATATAATTTGCCCATAAGGGGACTCTTCATTCACTTGAAAGCACCTGATCGGTAAAGTCAATCCTATGGGCAGGTTGTTTTCGAATTTTCCGTTTAAATTTGAATATTTTTAAATGATTTTTTTACATAGGATAGTTGATGTCGATCTCTCATATGTCTATTTTTTATTTTTTCGATTTTGGTTGCAGATTTTTTAATAAAGATACTTTCACTTTCGGACCGGTTTCGAAAGTTACAGTACCTTTATTAAAAAAATCTGCAACCAAAATCGAAAAATTACAAAAATTCCCTATTAAAGATTGACCTCAGCTATCCTATGAAAAAAAAATCGTTTAAAAATATTCAAATTTAAATGAGAAATTCGAAAACAGCCTGCCCACAGGTTTAGCATTACCAAGCACATATTTCAACTAAGTGAAGAGTGTTTTGCAGGGTTGCAAAAAAGCCGGCTAAAATTAAAAAAAGCCACGCCGGTGGCTTTTATTGGTTTTAACCGGCTTTTTTTGGCCAAAATTGGCTTTTATACAGTGAAGCATTTTAATTATAGACTACACATTTTAAAGTGTTTTTAATTAGTTTTAATGACATTTAGTTGATTTAAAATAGAATAAGTAACCCAATTTCTCAACAATGAAGACATAATACTGAAAAAAAAAAAAAAAAAAAAAAAAGATGAATCTGCTAGTGATTTGAAGTGAGAATTGGAAATATGTCAACTAAATTTTAAAAGAGCCATACCAACTGCTTTATCTGGTTTACACTAACCTTTAACCCCCCACCTTTTCTTCTTCATTTTTACTGCCTTATAAAATTAAAGAGGACAATGATTACTAAGTTACATATTTTATTACTTAACAAATTTTAAGAGCTATTAATATACAAGTCTTATTTTATTTCTCATTAATATTTAAAATCATACATAATAATATAATAAAAATACAAGTTCTCACTATTAAAAACAGTATTATGAACAGCATATGCATGAATATGTACTCTTAAATAGCAGCAAACTTTTCAAAATTTTATTTCTATTTTACTTACAGAATGCATTTTATATATTTATTTAATTTGCATAATTGCTATATTTACTTTTATACACTTATGTACTAAACTCTCCTTAAATGTTATACCCTTTTCTAATTTCTCTTTTTACGATTATAACATAATCTCTCCATATGGACACTAGGGTGGAACTTAAGTATAGGGTAAAAAAAAAACTTTTTTATTTTAATGTGTAATAGTGAAAACTTTTTTCCTTTTTGGATGTCTAAACTTTTGGCTGAAAAGGTTTTTTTAAATTAAGTTGTTTTCCGGTTCCTCAAGGAGGTCAAAGTTTTGAAATTTCAGTATAAAGTAACTGAAAGTAAACAACGTAGCTGTTAGCTCATATCTACTTTTATTTAGCAAATACTATCCAGAAGTCACCACTAGGAGATGGTTAAATATCGACTTCCACCCTCCTTACCTCCCTTTGTTATGAATGAATTAAATTGGATATTCAGCCTACTGTCTTTTTCAGGGTTGCAAAAAAGCCGGCTAAAATTAAAAAAAGCCAGGCCGGTGGCTTTTATTGGTTTTAACCGGCTTTTTTTGGCCAAAATTGGCTTTTTTTTTGGCCATAATTGGCTTTTATACAATAAAGCATTGTAATTATAAACTACACATTTTAAAGTGTTTTTAATTAGTTTTAATGACATTTAATTGATTTACAGTTTAATAAGTAACCCAATTTCTCAATAATGAGAACATAATACTGGAATAAAACTTAGATGATTCTGCTAGTGATTTGTATTCAGAATTGCAAATATGTCTGCTAAATTTTAAAAGGGCCATACCAACTGCCAATTTTTTTATTTTTACTGCTTTATAAAATTAAAGAGGACAATGGTTACTTAGTTATGTTTTATTAATTTTAAGAGCTATTAACATACAAGTCTTATTTTATTTCTAGCAAACATTTAAAATTATACATAGCCATATTAATAAACACCACCATTTCTCACGATTAAAAACATTATGAATAGCATATGCATGAATATGCGTAGCAACAAGCTTTTCAAAATTTTATTTTGAGAATTTTTTTTTTTTTTTTGTTTAAATGCTCTATTTTTTATACACTTATGTACCACTCTCCTCAAATAAAACATCTTTTCTAATTTCTCGTTTCCATTTTGATATGTTATATTTTGTCATTAAGGCTGTTAAATCCAAAATGGCAACTTTCTGACCTAAGTTTTAATTTATTTTTGTTCAGAAATGCATGAAACTAGCAGATGTTGTTGTTCAGAAACTATGTAATTGCACTGTTTTTTCTGGGTTTTTTTTTTTTTTTGCAAACGCAATAGATTTTTCAGAAAATAGTATCAAAGTGACCGTTTTGAACTGAATTTCCACACGAAAGAAGAAACCACTCAGAAAAGGGTGAAAAAACATGTTTGTCACGTGATCAAATTCTCTTTATAGCTCAATAGGTAATTGATGGATCAAAAAATGGAAAACACAGTTCGATTCCAACTTGCTTTCATGTTTCATGGTCAGGCTTTCGAATTTTACATCTTTCCGTTAAAAAATGAATTTGTAAATGTGTCAAAACATTTTGTGCTTGTTGAGCAGAGCAGTTAAGAACAGTTTTAATTAAATATAATCTTTAAAATGTGTAGTATATGTGGAGCTATATAATAGAGAATTTCAAAACACCAGTTTGGAGCCTAACATATATCCTTTTCAATGTTTATATATATATATAATTTTTTTTTCAGAGATATTGCATTCACAGTTGTCTTCTAGAAGTTATAAAGACTTATTTATTTGATAAATTTAATAGAAGTCTATTTTTTTTTTAGTAGAAAATATTTATAAATGTATTAAAAATTAATTGATCCAAATTTAAAACAAGTTTACTGTAAACCAACTTTAAAAAATAAAAACTGACTTCTTCCAATAAAAGCCGGCTTTTTTTAATAAAAGCCGGCTTTTTTTAAGTAGTTAAAACCAAAAAAAGCCGGCCGGCTTTTTTTGGCCTGGCTAAAAGCCAGCAACCCTGGTCTTTTTAGGCAAACTTTGTCATTACATTGTGGGAATTCAACTTTCCCAAGATTAAGCCGTCCTTTGCTTAATATTTAAAGACGGTTGACGCAGCTCGCGGGACAATTTTGACACACGTTTCCACTGTTTGAGTATGACAAGGAAAATCTAAAATTCAGGTGTATCCCCTGTTTGTACTTTTTTAAAGTTCTTCATCCGATCAGACCGTCAAGATAGGATCAATGTTTTTATAGTCTATAATCTCAATATGTTCGCATTTCTTCAAGTCGCTTTCAATACTGGTCCAGAAAATCCTTTTGTACCCGTAGTTTTTCAGCAAGATGTTGAAATAAGTATCTAAGAAAAAAGTTCATTTGCATGTAATAATCAAATTATCCATTATAAAGTTTTTAGGGTATTGCTTCTGATGTTTTAACAACTCCAGATTTGCATCCTGCATTAAAGGTGTTTCTGTTTCACCTAATAACTCTCAAACTTGAAATGTCTGTATTATTATTTTGAAAATACACCAAAATTGCAGTGGCTATATTAATATAAGAAGAGGATATCAATGAAATACAGTATGGAACCATTTATCCGAAATCCAGTTAACCGGAAAACCAGTTATCCGATGATATTTCTGATAGACTGATTTCAGAATCTTCGCAGAAAAAGGTGTCATACACTTCCAGTTTGGCATAGGCTTTTCATGAAACAGTTGTATAATTTGATGACAACATCATTCAAAATGAAAACATATTTAGTTGTATTTTAGATGTTTTAATTTTTATGCAGAAGAAACAGAAGAATTTTTGTTCCTAAGGGATTCCCATATATTACCTTCTTTTAAACTCTGGTTAACTTTTGATCTTTCTTGCATTGATCCAAGTAATCTAATAATTTAAAATCAGAAATAATGCCACAAACACACATATTCCGCAAAACTTATCAAATGGATGCTGCTTTAATACACAATCAGTTAACCGGAAAAACCAATTATCCGGAATACATCTGACCCCAAGCATTCCAGATAAATGGTTCTGTACTGTATGACCAATATATTTTTATCCTGGTTTTTGAACTGAGACCAGATGTTCGTCTTTAATGATTCTTTATACTTTTTTCCCTCTGCTTCAGTTATCATAGCATTATCCTTTCTGCCATAAAAATACTAACCTTCTAAAATTAACTCATTTCGTCTTTCCTGTTCTTTCAAATTCTTCCTTTTCTTTTCTCTTTGTCATCTTCAAGTCCTTCTTTCAGTTACCTTTTCTTTATTATCATCAGAAATACCCATATCTTCTAAGGTGCCATTTGCAATAATATTTGCAGTTCTGTCTAATACTCCGGTTTTTTCACCGTGTTGATTATCAAATTCAGGTTTAGAAAAACAACCGATTGAACTATTTCCTTCCGAACTGTTTTTTACACTTGACGATCATTCAATCAAAACATCATTTTTTTTGTTTTAAAATAACTTTTTTCCTTGATATTTCCATTTCCAGGCTTGCTACACATTTTTTGCAGTTTTTATATCTATTGATCCTATTGTCATCACCCCATCTCTCTTTGGTCTTTGAGAAAGTGACGTTCTTGTTCTGATACACGATAATATTTAGTGCTTTTACACAAAGAAATGTTTCTTACAGATTACCTAACATTTTGCAATTTTATATTGGATGTGGGATTATTCTTTTTAATCTTAATATTTTTCTTCAAATTTTGACATTTCTCGCACTAGTCTCTAATCATTTTTTATGATTTGTGTATCAGAAACCGTTGGAATTGAAGGTCTCAGCAATACACTTTTAATTGTATCATCAACAGCTTTAGATATTTTAGAAATAGTGTGTACCAGATTCCAGCTGTCAGATTTTAAGTTAAATTGAACCCAAAAATAATGTTTCATAACTTCTTCATATGTTCGTCAAAGATGACAGTCTAATGTTAATTGTTTTGGTTCACGAAATACAGGACACTTCAACAATTATCTAGATTTAGGTACGTTAACAGACTTTGTCACTGTTGACACCGAATGTTTATCGAAAAATAATTAAGGAAACTGTTAACACCCGTTAAATCAGACTAACTTGTTATGTGTCGCAGCCAAATAAATCAGAGACAATGAAAGCCGACGCCCATGACGCTGGCTTCTACAAAAGTCAAATAAAGTGGGGCTAACTTTTCTAAGGCACTCAAACTAAATTATTCTCTTTATTACATGACATTAACACTTAATTAATTTAATTTTGCAAAATATAAATTTAACAATAAGCTTAAAAAACTTTTCATGTAATTATTGACTTTTTTTCGTTTTTTATGGAAAATCAGGTGCTTTGAGGAACCGGAAAATATCATTTTAAAATTAAAAGAAAAATATTTTCTTTTTATGGAGTTAAAAAGGAAAAAAATAATCACTATTAGAATATAAAATTCGAAACTTCGTTTTTTAGTTCCACCCTAATGGACACGTAAGAATTAAGAATGTTTCCATTTGGATGTGCTACATTTTGTGATTGTTTAATTAAATATAATCTTTAAAATGTGTAGTATATGTGGGGCTATGTAATATAGAATTTTAAAACACCAGTTTAAAGTCTAACTTATATTCTTTTCAATATTTATGATGTTTTTTTAGATATAACGCAATCTATGTTGAAATTTATAATTCTTTTAGTAGAAAATATTTATAAGTGTTTAAAAAAATAATTAATCAAAATTTAATATGAATTAGCTGTAAACGAATTTTTAATCATAAAAGCCGGCTTTTTTTAATAAAAGACGGCCTTTTTTAAGTGGTTAAAACCAAAAAAAGCCGGACGGCTTTTTTTGGCCTGGCTAAAAGCCGGCAACCCTGGTGTTTTGACCTGGCACTTCTATCTTTGGATAGTTTAATTCTACAGCCATCACATATTTTCATGCCCTTTTGAATATTAAATCTTAAACTGCACTACCAAGTTGTTACATTCCTAAGTTTTCCTGATTTTGAATGAATTGTTTTTTTATAGGGATTAATCTGGATGAGTTGCCTCATCTATATAGCTTTTCTATTTCCATTTTAACTCATTTAATTATGTCTTTTTCTTAAACTCACTTTTGTTTTATTCTTTGTTTGGCACAGCATGTCCCTAAAGGGATTTTGTGCAATAAAACTCAATACAACCAACCTTTATAAGGATTGCAGCATTTAACAGAAAATAATGCCCAGTCTTTCTTATCTTCTGACATCATTAATAGTAGTAATTCAAGACTTCTTTGTTAAAGCATTTGATTAAAGTAAAATGAAGCTTGTTTATTAAATAGTTATCCTTCTGAATGTAAAAAAAAAAAAAAAAAAAAAAAAAAAAATTATAACGATTTGGGAATGTGCCAAACGATTTTGAAATGAACCAATGAAAATCTGCTTAGGTATCTCAAAATGCATCTGATTATTCAGAGCTTTCTGACTTTTCTTAGCAGGAATTGTGCTTTGTGAAAACCATGAAAGTAGAGAGGATGGGTGCGGATAGGGAAGAATCTTCTGCATTTCGATAGACTTATTTAAGGGGTCGATGGCAAACTTACTTGAAATATGTGCTTGGTAATGCTAAACCTATGGGCAGGCTGTTTTCGAATTTCTCATTTAAATTTGAATATTTTTAAACAATTTTTTTTTTCATAGGATAGCTGAGGTCAATCTTTAATAGGGAATTTTTGTAATTTTTCGATTTTGGTTGCAGATTTTTTTAATAAAGGTACTGTAACTTTCGAAACCGGTCCGAAAGTGAAAGTACCTTTATTAAAAAATCTGCAACCAAAATCGAAAAAATAAAAAATAGACATATGAGAGATCGACATCAACTATCCCTATGTAAAAAAAAATCATTTAAAAATATTCAAATTTAAACGGAAAATTCGAAAACAACCTGCCCATAGGATTAACTTTGCCGATCAGGTGCTTTCAAGTGAATGAAGAGTCCCCTTACGGGCAAATTATATAATTATATTTTGAGAAATATGCTTTAGAAAATTTTCATGCCTTAGAAATAAATTTGCTTAGCATCAAACTCTGAAATTTTTAATGAAAAAGAAGTGTGAATTATATATGGAAAGAAATTGTACAATTGTTAATTTTGCCCTGATACTTGAAATTTTTCATGTATAACTCATATTTAAAAATTAATAGTTCAAAACCCCATCATTTCTCCATCTTGAAATTTGGCATACTTGTAGCCAAAAAGTCAAAGATTAACATATATTTTTTTGAAAAAAAATAAAGATGGTGTTTTTGAAAAATTTAAATTAAAAACCATGAAAGTAGAGAGGATGGGTGCGGATAGGGAAGAATCTTCTGCATTTCGATAGACTTATTTAAGGGGTCGATGGCAAACTTACTTGAAATATGTATCTCTTGTGTATATTAATCTTTTAATTTTCCAATTCACTGTTAAATATATCACTTTCATTGAATCTATACTATGCATTGAAATGTATTTATTTCAATAAATTGATTTATCTTTTGTGTCACGCTATTCAAAATTGTGAGTAAGATTTATGTAAATGGTTTCTTTGCGTCATTGTGTCCAAACTACATGAAATGTATGAAAAAGGATAGTTTGACGCAAATAAACCATTTACATAAATCTTACTCACAATTTTGAATAGCGTGACACAAAAGATAAATCAATTTATTGAAATAAATACATTTCAATGCATAGTATAGATTCACTAGTGATATATTTTACAGTGAATTGGAAAATTAAAAGTATTGTGCAGATGTAAAAAAATATTTTAACCAAGTCAAAAATAATTTAAATTGAATTTTAAAACAAACCTTTTAAAGTCACATCAAGGCATCATTTAAATTTTATATCATATCTTTTAAAACTCATATTTTGAATTTATGAGAGATTTAAATGATAAAGCAACAGCGAATAAAATTTTATGCAGCTTTTCATGTTGAACATAACTTTTGCACATGCGATTATGAATAAAACAAAAATAAAATGATGAAATAAATACAAATATATTTTTTAAGAAATAGCATAACGTCACTCAAAATTTGATATCAGTATTTTTAAGTTCCATATTTAAAATTCTTAGAGCATAAGATAAAGTGCTGCGTCAGAAACTTTTAACCCGTCAAGGGTTTTTGCATTGATATCATTACTTTTTTGAGGTTAATGATAAAATGATTAAAAAAAAGATACTTATGTGATTTAATGCAGATTTAATTTTTACTATTTTATTACAATTTTCCTTATAGCAGTTTGTATATAAAAACAAGTGGGTAAGTATAATTGCAGATCGCACAGAGGGTTTCATTTGATATTCCTTTAAAAACACTTTATCCTTAAATTAATAAATCCAAAATGTTAATTTATAATTATTAAATCCTTACATAGATGGTGCACCAATAGTTCCAATTTTCATGGGGCAGGGAGCGCACTCTTCTAAACAAACCACCTTCCGAATGAAGTCATCAAAAACCAAGTTGAATAAGCCAGACCCCATTGTGTTGTTTGACAAACAGCAGTCTCATGTCCCCTCCTTCCCCCCTTTTTCAAAATTTTTCAGACCAGTACCTAAGAATGGAACCGAAATATTTTTTTCTCTTCAGAAATTACGATAAAAAATAGTATGCAGTACTCATAAATTTACTTTAATGCTATATAGGGTGATTATTCAGTTCATTATAATGTTTGGAATCTGTTGCATTGATGTCCGAAAGGTAGTTTCTGAGTTATGGAAGCTGGACCCACAAGGCGCCATAGAGGGGCGAAGCCCGCTAGTGTCTACCATAATTATATCTGCCATGTGGACTAATTGCGATATTTAATCAAAATAGTCCCCCCCCCCCCCTCCTCATCCCCGGAAATATAACAAATACAAAATGTGTCTTTATAAACATATCGTGAAATAGGTTTTTATTTCTTTTTCCCTAAAAAAAAAAAAAAAAAACCATGATTTTTATATCCGTAACTTAAATAGCGGACGAAGATTGCTAGTTCCTATCATAATATATATTTTTAATTTTATATAGTCTATAATAAAAATCAGACTTAAAATAGTCTAGTTCCATGAGTACTTGTAGTGTCAGTTACATGCTACGATTTTTGGATACCAGTATTTTAGAACGGGAAAATGTGACTTATTTTATCGGAGATATCTCATTAATTGAATAAGGCGAAGCAAACTTTTTGAAAAAAAGGTGGCCAACAAGCATAGCAGTTATCAGCTATGTGACTTTGTGCTAAAGTCCATTAATTTGATCTGCTTTAAAAAGATTACGGAAGATTGAATTATAGTAGAACCTGGATTAACCGAGCTTCGATTAATCGAGGTTTCTGTTAACCGAGCCGATAACAAAGTCTGATTTTTTTTTTCCTTTTGAATGAGCCTTAAAAATAACCACACTCTTTAGCTCACTGTCCGTGCTATACAGGCCCTTCTGCCCCCAAAAGCACTCAACTCCAAAGAAACATTGGATCCTGAGAAGTCAATAGCGAACAATGCTTTGTTTCCAGTGTCTGTGTGAACTTTCGTAAAATTTTCAATTTGCATTTTAAAATTTACTACTGGTAGTTGATTTTCTTTTTAAATTTGTTAAGCTGTGAAACAGAACTTTACATATATTTATTTTTATTATTTAAAAAACGTTCTATATATATTTTTTAAAGAGATGTTAAATTCGCAAGCACGGCGAGTTTTTACACAGTTTCTATTAACCGAGATTTCAGATTCCGATTTACTAACAGTCCCAATTAGCTCGGATAATCGAGGCTGCACTGTATAATTAAAAAATCAATGGCGATCTTACTGCAAACGGGTTTCCCTTTTACTGAGGGATTTCAAGGCCGAATCAGCTGATGTTAGTTGCTGTTTCCGTGCTTGATTAAATAAGATTAGTTAAACATTTAAAAATTACCAAATATAAAAGGAACTAAGTCAACAGAGTCTTTGCTTTATGGTATTTTTTAACAACGCTATAAGAAAATGATTTTAAATAAGAGATTTTAAATGTAAATCTGACGTAATTTTCACCAAACTTTCCTTTCTCTTTGTAACATTCAACTGACAATATTTTTATTATTAGAAAGATAATATTATTATTTGCGCTACCTTAAAATTGGCAACTATAGTTAAAAATATCATCTCGAAATTTGAAATAAATCTCTCATATAAATATATTTTTTAATTTAAACTGTTTTGCAATATTATTATTTGGCCAATATGATGTAATTTCCTCCATTTACGACTTTTAACACATATCAATGAATTTATTATTTAAAAATTTTCTTTTTCTTTTAATATTCACGTGTAAATATAATTTTTATGACATAATTTTCAATGTTTTCCTGCTTTTAATGCGTAATCATTTAATTCTAATTTGAAAATAATTGATTATTTTATAATTTTCTTTCATTTTAAGTAAGCATGTGTAAAAACAATTTTTATGACGTAATGTTTAATATTTTCCTGCTTTTAACACGTTATCATTTAATTCTAATTTAAAAGGATTTTTTTCTGTTTATAATAGTCACGTGTGAATAAATTTTTAATTTAAAGGATATATTATTCTTTGCGCTGTTTTAACAATTGGCAACAATTTAAAATAACCTTTTCTAAAATATGTAAAAAATATCTCTGGAAATTCTGAAAATTTTAATTTAAAATTGAAATAAACTGTCAAAAAATTAGGCAAGTTAAAAATAATAAATGCACTCTGCAAACTTAGAGTTTCTATTGAATGATTAAATTGAATGAAAATGATTAAATTCCCATGTATAGTTTTTTTTTCTATGAGACTTTTTTAATGAGACAATTTTATCCAGATTTAACATTAAATATCTCTTAAAATAATTCTTCGATTTAAAAACTGTCTACTTCAACATTTTTATCAAACATTTCTTTATAATACTACCCATTTTAATATTTTTGTATGCAGTAATTTTCTTAATATTTGCGAAATAGACCTCCAGTCACAAAAGATTCTTTCAAAGCGGCGATGAGAGCATTAGTTTTTTTTTTTTCTTTCCGAATAAGAGACAAAATGTAGTACGCAATTGCGTCAAAAGATGGCGACACCAGAATTCTGATATGCTTATGTAAACTGTAAATATTGCAAAGTTAAATAAAAACAATTGTCTCGGGGTTATCAAACTTCATTGTTATTTATAAATAAAACATTTCAACTAAATTATTTATTGTAAAAGAATTATTACATCACAATAGTTTTTATGCAAGGAAAATAATAATTATAATAATAATAATATTATGGATGTCAGTGATTATATATTGATTGACCGTCATAATAATAAAAAATGATATTATAAAAAGAAGAACTGAAATGAATTATTTTTTTACGTTTCTGATCGTGTGATTTATATTCAAATAATAATTATTAATGTATATTTTTTGTAAAGTGATTGAAATTAAATATATTTCTAAAATTTATGGTAATATTTTTATTCTTGAAAAATTGCCAAGAAATAATCATCATCAAATTGGCGTCATTATAATTGTAATTTTATTTAACTTAATAACAATTAAAAAATTACAAAGGAACTGAGAATAATGGTCAACTTTAAAAGAAAAAACTTTGGACTTTAAAAGAAAAAAAAAAAAACGCATTCACATGTGAAAACAAGTACCAGGGAGTATCGAACTGCCTATCTTAAGATCAGTAGACGATGGCCCTTAACCACTCAGCCAGTGGGAACACAAAATTTTTCTCCCCAAAAGTGGTTAAAAAGAAAGCATGTGTATGAATAGAGTGTCATGCATTTTCGGTGAAATTTCCATAGAATGGCGAAGAAATATAGTCAGATTTTTCATGCGCATTATAAAACGAACGAGTCTTGCTGGAAACAAGTAAATTGTTATTTGGTTCATCTGAAACATATTTATTTGATTTTTAAAAAATCGCCCGTGTCATTTTCGAGAGAAAAAAAAATCGAATTATTTAACGAACGAGAGTTTTCCCAGAAAAAAGAAAAGTGTTATTCACCTCGCCTTAATCATATTTATATTATGTATCAATTTAAAGATAATCGTTAGAACTGTTTTCGAGATTTTCAAATTAGGATCTTCTTCCATACCATACCACCGTTTTCACTTTAAAAATGGCTATTTAGATCTCAAAATATACTGCACGTAGAAATGTAAAAATTTCAGTATACGATTAGACTGCAGATATCAGACTGTTCTAGAAAATTCAGAACAATAGGACCTATATTTGCTGAGTTATTAAAAGGCGGTTTTTCGCGTTTTCTTTGATGTCGAGTTAGCTGTATATATGAGTTCCGCCATCTACGAATTCTACGATATGATACGATTTTAGGCTTAAGGCTGCGTCACTCGGAATACTACCATCTTCCATGATAACATGGAATTTTGTGCATTGAAATTTCTTTTCTTCTTATTCTTCAAGCTCATAATTAATTTTTCTATGGTGCTTTCTTTGTATCCATTGTTTTTGGCAATATCATACATTTTATTTATTTCATTATTTAACTGCTCGGGGGTACAGATTGTTAAAGCTCTTTGAATAGAATGTCTAAATGAAGAAATTTTGTATGAAAAGGGCGCTTGAGCATTATGAGGGATAATGGATTGACTGGCTATGGGTTTTCTGTAAACAGTGCGTTCTATTCCTTGGTGCATCTTGATTAATAATACATCTAAATAAGGTAGCGTACCATTCTGTTCTATTTCCAAAGTAAATTTAATTTTAGAATCAAGGCTATTAATCTGGTTTAAAAAGTTATTGAGCAAGGTATCTGCATGTTGCCATATGATGAAAATATCATCCACGTACCTCATCCATGTATAGGGGGTATAATCCAATTTGTATTTATCCGTTTCAAGTCAGTAGTCTAATTAAAAGTTATCAATAGATGGGTCCTATCTATTGGTACCCACAAAGTCGTTACAAGAATAATTGCATTGGCCGCATGGAGAATATTAACAAAAATATGAAAATTACATTAAAAAGCACTCTTAATCTTATAGTTAATAATAATTACTTCACTTTTGACAACAAAATCTACAAACAAAATAATAGAGCTCCAATGAGTTCTCCTATATCAGGATTTATTAGCTGAATTCATATTACGACCATTTGAAATGGATATTTACAATGATTCAGTGTCCCTTGAGTTACCTAAAATTTGAAAAGAGATGCTATGCAGTTTTGGTGGCACTAGTAAAACTTAATCCACGCTCACAAATATCCAATTTCATTTTATTTCATGTTTGCATATATTTTCATTATGCATGAAGTCTCATGACATTATTTTCCAAGTTATTGTTTTTTTAAATTGTTGGTGAAAATATTTCTATCAAGAATGATTTTGAAAATGTTGCCGTTTGTGCAATCAAACATGCATTAATTTAAATAAAAGGTATTTTATCACTTTTATAGCATTTTTTAGCTTTGTTTCATTTTACGTGATTAGCATACATATTTTTATATCTATTTTTCTTCATAAGGCTTTAGCTTTTGCGCTAAGATTTCCACCTTCTCTTTTATAATGGGACCTGATAAGGGAGCTCAGAGAGCATGCCATCATTTGCCAATCAAGCTCGTTTTCTATAGTCCTTCACTTTGAACCACATTTTCCACAAATTTTCTTAATTTAGTTTCTTCTTTTAGCTACCCTCTTACAGTAGAAGCTCCAACACCTAGCTCGTTAGCAATCGAAATTTGCATTGCCCCTTTTTTAATTTTTTCAATTGTGGCCAATTTTACATTTACAGACAGGCTGATTTGTTTAGCAGACACAATGTGAGAAGGGCCTGAATTAACAAATTAACTCGATGCCCAGATTCCTACTGTTGGCGTGATAGCCGCAATAACAGGAATTTCCAATGTGAATTAGCAGTGAGATGCGATTTATCCACCTGCTTTCTTTTCACCCTCACACATCCTCCCCCATCTCTCTTATTATTATTTCATTTCAGGCCTTTTTTCCTATCATGAATCATTATTTAGTGCATTGAATTATTTTTCACAGTAGAATTTTTGAAGCAAAGGAGAAAAAACACAAGAAGAAAAATTGTGAGACATAGAAAATGCACAATATATTCCAATACACGATATAACGAGGAGCTACTGTATTTCAAGACTCTCTCCAAGAAGTAGAATGTATTCATATCGAAGAGTTTTCTGAGTAGTCAGTGTGAGATGAAATCTCAGTGTTTAAATCATGTTACTTTTTTATTTCTTTTGGCCTTACACATTAATGTTTTTTAAACTTAAATCCACATTTTTTTTTTTGTGCAAGCGTTTTTCTATCAGCCGTGCATTGGCAAATTGTTCCTCCGTTTCATTGAACTCTGAACTGAAATCCTTTTCCTTCCGCATCTGCACGCATTGTGATAACGTCATCGAAGCACCATCTCTCGCGACGTAAGCATTGAATGGATGTCGACCTTTCAGAGGTTTGGTTTAATTGCTGTCGTAGAGCAAATAAAAATAAAACTTTTCAAATGTATTCTTTTGGATTTGTGTATTAAGACATTGCCTAATATTTTAAATTCTCTAATAGATTTAAATGTTTTCTTTCCGATACTTTGTAGCCCCCGTTACTTACTATAAATTAAAAATTTCGTTAATTTTAAATCAGAATCGGTTTTGTTGGTGTCGCTGTCATGACATAGTTTTGCTTTAAGAAGATCGCGGGCTCCGGCCGGCAGATGCGGGGTCTAGCGAATGGTATATGAAGAATGTCTTCATTGAAAAATACCTGTTTAATTTAATTCCTGATGTCATGGAAAAAATTTTGATTATGTTTTTTCATTAATATAAAATTCGATGTGTGCTGCACTTTAATTTTTAAGAGATATATCTTAAAGTAGAGTAGGTTATTTTATTGGCAAAAATTAATTTATGAACGGTGACTAACGGGAAGCCTTTTATTCTCTTCAAAAAAGATGGAATAAAACTAATTTATACTGTTTTTAAGTCTCCTCTTCATTTTATTTAGACGACACGATCCAAGTAAGAAGTTTCCATTATTTCATTTTTTTACAATTGATTGACCGTAAAGAATCAAATGGTTATTGCAATTTACAACACAATTTATTTTAAAAAGAACTTCCTGACTAATTTACCTTTAATTAACTGCTCATATATTATTTTAATACCACAATAATAATTATAATACCACATTTGTTGTCGAAAAAGCAGTGGTTCTGAAGAAAAATTCGAATTGATTTTTAAAAAAAACGTAATATTTTAGAACTTTTGTTCTCAGAATAACTTTTTGAAAATTTTATGATGTGTTTAATAGAATTCGAGATTTGTTCTTTTAATGAATTTTTAAGAAATATGGAATATTTTATGGAAGAATTTGTGTGTAATGACATATGACAATATTTTTAATATTAGAAGTTCCTGTTCTCAAAAATGTCTGGCATAGATTTTTTTTCTATTTCGAAGAATTAAATTTTATAACTCTAGAATGAACTTGTTCTGCTCCATCTTGAAGAATATAATATATTTTGCTACATTTGCCATATTTTTCCTAAACAATTATATAAATTAAAATGAATTTCATATTGAAGATTAGTCATATTTTTGTTGATGCATAATTATTATTCCATTTAAATAGTTTTATTTGAAAGAATTTTATCTACATATTATGTTCTCTAATAATTTATTACAAATAAAAGAATATTTTGCTGTTTTATTAACCCCTTAACTAGGTCCCCTTTCTTTTTTTATGTATTAGTATATTCATTTTGCATGGATCAACACGTTTTTCAGTTTAAGACAGGATTCCGTCATAGGCAGATTCTTTTTCAAACATTTCACTATATTTTAATAAGCATACAAATCTACTGTTCTTTAAAAAGAATAAATTTTAATGTTTAATTGTAGAATAACAGTGATTTAAAAATGTATGCATTTTTTTCAAAGATTTTTGGGCCAGGTCTAATTTTACTGACCTTTGAATGGACTAGGCCACGGCGAAACAATGATTTTCATATGGGCCGGGTCAAAACCAGGACTGAAAATTTTGGGGTGTGAAGGAAGACTACAAAGAATGAAATGAGTCCCGGCTATGTACGGAAAAAATAAGTTAAGGCACGGCCCAACTCATAAAGAGTAATCACTAGGCTAGGCCCGAGCCTTCAGAAAAAAGTATGTCCCGAGTGCTGTGAATATTGATTTAGTTTGTTGGTGAAATTAATATTTAATTTCGAAATCTACCTTCGCTTGTAGGCAGAGCCGGCAAGGATCTTTTAATGCCTTCAGAAAAAAGTATGGCCCGGGTGTTGTGAATATTGATTTAGTTTGTTGGTGAAATTAATATTTAATTTCGAAATCTACCTTCGCCTGTAGGCAGAGCCGGCAAGGATCTTTTAATAGTGCAAGCACAAGATGATAAAACATGCATGGTACTAGATTTATGATAAGAAAATGTTATTGATTTTCACAATGTAAATGAAAGAATGTATCTTGAGATTGAGAGCAAAGGTTTTTTACATTTCATTAGTATGTGACCATGCACCAACGGAAGATATTGAGGATGAACAAAAATATACTTTTTATGAAAAACTGCAGAATAAATTTGATAAGATACCAAGACATGATGTTAAAATTGTAATAGGTGATTTTAAGGCTAAAATGGGAAAAGAATATACAGTCCACTCCCTCTAATCCACAACTCTATAATCCGCAAACGCCTATAATCCGCACTATATTTCAGATGTAAACAAAGAGTTAATCTTTTTTTAAGCAAGATAATTGATATTTTGACTGTAATAAATATTGACTAATCTGATGAATTTATTAAAAATTTTAATTAATTCAAATGCACTAAAATTTTTTAATGTATTTCTGCATTAGTTAGAAAGAAATATTCTGTGTATCTTATAAATAACTATTAGACTGCTATATTCTGAACGCATTTGTTGGCTATATAAAAGGTAAAATTATTTTCAAAGAGGGGTTAGCTCTTTTGGATAAATGTCTTAATCTTTTAGAAAAGCAAACTTTTGTTATTTATCAAGAAATCCTGACTCTTGTAAAAGGCTTCAAGATTAAATTGCAGAGTATAAATTAACACTAGAACGCCCGGAAATTTTACCCGAGTTTCATAAAAATATTTGACACCAAAATTTTTATTTAAAATTATTTGACTGATTTATTTAATATAAATCTGCATAGTTTAAATTTAACTTATTTTATGAAAGAATTTCTGGTTCCAGTTGACATTTAATCATATGGCCGGAGTCGGATCAACTCCTTCTGGGCGTTCTAGTGTTAAAAGCTATAAAGCAAACCATTATCACTGCGATGCTTAAATCTAAAAATAAGTAGAAATGTTTCTATTAATTGTGCATTATTATATTATTTAAATGTATTTCTAATATTAGGTACAGTTTATATATATATAAGCAGTTTTTTTTTATTTCTGTGTTATTTATTTACAATGTGGTTACTATATTTGTTGATAAATTCCAAATATTACAATGTAAACAAAGAAATGACCTATAATGTGCAAAATTCTATTATCCGCAAAAGCCTTGGTCCCAACCTGTGCGGATTAGAGGGAGTGTACTGTACTTTTATACCAACAATTGGAAAATTTTGTTTACATGATTTGTATAATGAAAATGGAATAAGAGCTGTGGATAACGCTGCTTCTAACAACTTAATCATAAGTAGTACATGTTTTGAGCATAAGAATATGCATAAAGAAACATATTTCTCCTGATGGAAAGACAAAAAACCAAATTGACCACATTATGATCGACAAAAGACATGCTAGTGATGTTATAGATGTACGAAGTTATAGAGGTGCTGATTTAGATTCTGATCATTTTCTTGTTATGAAATACAGATAAAGAGTTTCAAGATACAAAAGGAACTAAAAAGTAATATTTATAACAAAAATTAAACATGTAGAGAAGAAAGGTTTATCAAAGTAAATTAACAGAAAGACTAGCTAGTGAATATGCTGAATTTAATAAGGAAGTCAATAGTAAATGGCCTAAATGCAAAAATATCGTATTAAAAACTTCTGAGGAAGTTGTTGGAAAGGAAGAAATGGGGGAAATCAATGAATGGTTTGATGATGAGTGTTGGCAACTGATTAAGAAAAAGAATAAAGCAAGAGAAAAAATGCTGAAACATAGAACAAGCAGAGTGGAAATCTCTTTAAAACAATTAGAAGAAATGCTCAAAAGTTGTTACGTATGAAAAAACGAGTTATGGAGCAGAGTAAAATTCAGGAAATTGAAGACCTATCAGAGATAGGTGATATAAGCCTAATGTATTCAAAGCTTAAGGAATCAAAAGGGGTTATTAACCTAGCACCCTTTTTTGTAAAGATAGAAATGATAAACTTATTTGAGGGCATGCGAATGTGACAGAGAGATGGTCTGAATATTTTGAAGAATTGTTAAACAGACAGTCAAATGCCAAAAGAGAAATACAGTTTAACAATGACGATTATGATGTGAATGAAGAAAACTGTGAACCACCAACTGTACATGAAATAAGGGATGCTATTGCAACATTAAGAAAAGGAAGAGCACCTGGTGATGATTTGATAAATGCTGAGCTTTTGAAGTATAGTGGAGGGAAGTTGGTACAAATGTTACATGATTTAATAGTAGAGGTTTGGCAGAATGAAAATAGGCCAAACGAATGGAATAGTGCTATTATCCCAATTCATAAAAAGGGAAAATTCTTAAATTGCCAGAATTTTGCAGGCATAGCCTTATTACCAGGGATATGTTTAGGAAAAATTTAGAAACACACAAAATCACAAAATAATTTATAATAAAACAGGACCCTTCACAAAATTATTTATCCCCAAACAGGACTCTTCACAAAATTATTTATCCCCAAACAGGACCCTTCACAAAATTATTTATCCCCAAACAGGACCCTTCACAAAATTATTTATCCCAAAACAGGACCCTTCACAAAATTATTTGTCTCTTAAATAGGCCTTTCACAGAATTTTTTCACTTTCAAATTGAACTTTTCACAAATTTAGTCATTTAAAAATAAAATCTGCCCTGTAAGTAAGCAGTTGAACTCACCAAAGAGCATATTACTTAGCTTTTTAGACATGAAGGATAGAACATGAAGACATTGATAATTTAAAATTCACAAAATTATGACTAAAATTTTCACAAAAATAAGAAAAACTTCACAATTTCACAAAAACAGGACCCTGTGAGAAAAGTCTGGACAAACCCCTGATTACATGTTACATATAAAGTGTTGGGAAAGATAATAAGACTACAGCCATATGCTCAAATGGTAATAGGTGGTTATCAGTGTGGCTTTAGGAAAAGAAGATAAACTGTGGATCAAATTTTTAGTATTAGGAACATCCTTGAAAAATTCTAGGAACAAAATATTAATTTGTACCAAATTTTTGTTTATTTTAAACAGGACTATGTCAGTATAAGTATGCAGAGATAATTCTAACCCGGGAGAACTTGCTAGTGAGAATGCCCAATTGCTTTTCTTTTGCTTTACATTCATATAATATCAACTTTTTTTGGTTGGCTTAGTACTTTTATTCACAAAATAGGTAAAATAATTGAAAACACTTTGAAATTTTAATTAAAATGAAAAATGATTTAAATAAGAGTCTTAAAAAATTATGACTGTGAGTGAAAATCTCATGCAGCGAGTTCTCCCTGGTTAAAGGAATTTAAACTTATTAAATTTAATAGTTAAACTTATTAAATTAACACTAGAAAATACAAATGCTAAAGTTAAAATACAGGGAAGACCTTCAAGAGAATTTACAGTGAATTCAGGTTTAAAGCAAAGTGATGTTTTCTTGACAATTCTTTTTAATTTATGCCTGGAGAAAATAATTAGAAGCCTCTACAACAACAGAGGAGGTACTATTATGCGTGGCTCCCTACAAATCCTTGCATTTGCAGATGATGTTGATATAATTGCTAGAAGTAAGAAAGTCTTGATTGAAATATACAATAAACTAGAAACTAAAGGGAAAAAACTAGGCCTCGAGGTTAATAAAGAAAAGCAAAATAATTGAAAATGGACCGAACGAAATAACAGACAGCAGCAACGTTAACAATGAATTACAATTTAATGAAGTAACTGAATTTAAATATTTAGGAACTATGATCAGCTGTGATAATATGGTAGATGCAGAGACTAAAACTCAACTTACAGCAGAAAATAGATGCTATTTTTCTCTTTGAAACATTCTAAAATAGTCTCTAATATCCCAAACAACTGAACCTAAAATTTATAAAACTGTTATAAAACCAATAGTAATTTATGGTAGTGAGACCTGGACCACTACATAAAAAGATTACTTATTACTTGGAAAAGGAAGATCCAGGGATGCAGAAAATGTTTTCACTCTGAACATTTCCCTGAATCCATGTGAAAATTTTCCCGAAATTTTATATGTTATGGGATTACATAAATTCTGTATTACCATAGGTATAGCGTTTTTTTTTTCAAAACTTTCTCAACTTACGCGCGAGTATATAATACGGTACGTATTATCCTGAGTTCGATTTTGGTGAAGATCACCATATGGATCTTTTTATTTGTAGAGAAAATTTTTCTCTCTCAGAGAATTATGTATTTCATTGTTAAAATCGAAATCAATTGCATATTTTTTCTGCAGAATTTCCCCAGTTGGCAAAAATTTCCTCCGATCCTAGATTGCCAAATCGGACATATTCTGCACCCCCTGGGAAGATCTTAAGACAAATTTTTGGACCCATTAAGGAAGGCAATAATACATGGCGTATCAGTCAAATATGGAGATTGAACAGATATATAACAAAAACGATATAATAAATACTATTAAAATCAGAAGAATGTAATTTTTAGGCCATCCTAATCAGAATGATGGATGAGATAAGCACAAAGAAGATATTTAATGGTAAATTAACAGGGAAAAGAAGTGTTGGTAGACCCAGGAAGAAATGGATAGAAGAAGTAGAGAAAGATCTAGCACAAAACCAAGCTATGAATTAAAGGCCTGAGAATGGAAGGCCTGGTGGAGGTATATTAAGGGAAGTCAAAATACTACATGAATCGTAATACCATTGTGTTTCTATGTATGTATCAGTGATGAAACTCCAGCATACTGGAATGATTGTAATGCAAATGAATAATAGGCTGACAGTGCAAGGTTCTTGAAACTTAAGTCTAATGTGTTCCAGCAGAATATGGATGATTTGAGCTATTTAATATGCATTATCTAGCGTTGTGCATTAGCATGCACAAGTCTTTTCAGGTCAAGGTGGGGACACAGCGGCTTGCATTTTCATTTAAATTTTTATTACAGGATATCCTTAATATAATTTAGTTCTGTTTTATTACAGAATTTAGTTGCTTTACTTGGAAATTATATTTGGTTGTTTTTATATATTGTTACATATTTGATTACATAATTCAAAAAGCTTTGTTTTACATTTTGTATATTCAAATACAGCTAATTTGTGTGAAAAAAAAAAGCATAAAATTTCTTTGTTTTTTCATTACATGTTGGAATATGCAAGTTAGCTGTGCCTTGAGAAACCTGATAGGCTACATATTTTTTTATATTTTTTGCTCCTCCCACCTTCTGATGAGCTAGGAGCTGATTTTTTTGTTGTTTATTATTCTTATTTTCTATATATAATTTTTTTTTTTTTTTTTTTTTATTGCACTGACTTTTCATAAAAAAGATTTCATTGTAAGTTATAGAATCATCAGAGGAGCTTGCAGGTTTAATTCAATGTGAAGCTAAGTTATTTCATCCAATTTTGACGGCTTTAAGCCTAAAATGACAAAATTTAGCTCCTAATAGCGCATCAAAAAACAAAATAAATGATAAAAAAACCAAGAGATCTAAAGATATATATACCGGGTGTCCTAAAAAGGACTGACTGATTTTAAAATTCAATAACTTGTAAACTGTGACAGATATTTAAAAAATTCTTGCAGGAGGGTTATACATAAGGTCAAAAGTTTTTTTACAGTGATTTTCAATTTTAGTTCGAATTACAAACAATAGATGGTGCTGCGATCAATAGACGCTAAATTCAGGCTCGATTTTTGGTACTTCGTGGCCCGGATAATACATTTCCACCTCCTTTTTCCGCATGAAACAAGAGAAAGGACCAAAAATCGAGCCTGCATTTAGCGACTATTGCTTACAGCGCCATCTATTGTTTGTAATTCGAACTAAATTCGAAAATCACTGTAATAAAACTTTTGACCTTATGCATAACGCTCCTGCAAGAATTTTTTAAATATCTGTCACCGTTTGCAAGTTATTGAATTTTAAAATCAGTCGGTCCTTTTTGGGACACCCGGTATATATATAATCTTATAGTTATTATTTTAATATTATGAGGAATGTAAACTATACATAACTTTATGATGATTAATTTTATTGCTTAGATAATGTGTCAAGAATTTTCATAAAAAATATTACTAAATAAATATATACAGTTGAACCTCGATATCCCGACACTCTAATGACCAGAAGTGACGTCGTAAGCAGAGTGTCATGGTAACCGGAGTTGGAGAAAAATATGTTTATAAAAAGCTGTATTTTTAATTAATTTAAGACAATTTTAAATTCATAACTGTTCTTGCAGTTTTAAGCAATAAAACATTATTATTAAACAAAATAAACACAAAAACAAAATTGAAAAGAATAAAAGTCAGATTTATGACGGCTTGTTTTTTTTATTGTTGCATGAAATAGTGATGAATTAAGGTTTGCCTATCCCTAGATGTGCTTCTGACAATTCTTTTTTCAATTTTATACAATGAATTGTAATCAATATTCATTGTTTCAGAAATGGATGTTAGATAATTTCTGACCGTTTCAATGCAATGCTTCGATTTTAGTCGGTGTAACCACAAGAAGTCGGTTAACGCCGTGTAACCACAAGAAAGCACCGCCTGATCAAAACAAAAAGACCTCAAGTAGACTGATACGTCTATCCGGAACTTAAGTGGGCGATTCATATCTGTAGTGTGTGGGTTTATTTATTCAGATAAAGGATTGAAGTAAAATTTCTGATTTATCTCAATGGGTATTTTAGAAACTTTTGGAAAAAGTTTGGCTAAGACATTTCTTACCGCTTAATTTCCGTGCTTATGAGATGGATTATGAAAAATAGGCAACTTTCCTAAACAGTCGGGATATTCAGAGTTGAAAATGATTCAACGACATAAAATCCGGAGTTTATTAACATTAAAATCTTATACAGAAAATCAGGACTTTGAAAAACTGATGCGATAGGTGGAGTGACGTATCAGGTGTCGGGATAACGAGGTCCGACTGTAATACAATGTATTATTTATCACACGTGTTTTAATATAATAAATATTTAAAATTTATTTAATATCATTAAGAAAAATTTCTAACATTAATTAAAAGTATTAGTTTAAATTATGTTACATTATTTCAGTATATTATTTAATCTAATTATTTATTTTAAAGATATATTAAATATATTTTTGTATTATTTAACTCATATAATTTAAATACGTTTAAAATTTATTTCAATATCATTTTAAACAAAATTTCCTTTAAAAATATTTCACATAGTTAATAGACAACTTGTTATATTCTTTCTGTTTAATTATTAACCCTATAATTTATTTCATAGTTGTATTCATTTTTTCATTATATTTCATGGAATGTAAAGGTTTTGTTTTGCTTTTGTTATTTTTCTCAGTTTTAATTTACTTGTAAATCTGATTGCACAGTTGATTGGGCAATTTGAGAAATAGCTCTTAAATGCAATGCATGCTTTTCTCAATTAGATATCAATTGTGTTTTACTTATATTTGAGGGATATGTCCCCTAATGAAAAGTTCCACAATATAAGTATTATTCATATTCTTGATATTCATTTTCCTTTGCATTCCTTTTGTAAATTTTTACTCTGGCTAATATTGCTCTTCCACTTTTTGAAACTAAATTTTCCACTTTTGTTTTATTCAAGTATTTTATAAAATTAACGATATTATAATATTAAACTAGAGATGAACCGGATATTGATTTTGCCAGATATCTGAAGCTCCTTTGCCTGCTGGATTCGGATATCTGGTCAGACATCTGGCACTAGATATGTTTTTAGTTATATGGTGAATGTTTATTTATTTCTTTTTATAATGCCATCTCAGAACAATAAATTACAAAACTGTTTCACACATCATTAAAACATTTTAAATGTTTCGAAATATAATTTACAAAAACTATATCTCTTTGAATATCAGGGCTTGAAATTCAAGTTTTCCCTGGAGGGGAGTTTCTCTCCCAAGATTTATAAAGGCAGGGGGGTTGAACTGTTTGAAAGGGAAAAAAAAATCTTTTAACCCCGCTATTTATATTTATAACTGCCACTTAAAGAATTACATTTATACAGAAATAACAAAATACCATTGAAATAATTTAAATCAACAACTCAAGATAATTATCCAAGGAACAGAATCAAGCTTTATATGTACCCTGTCTGTTTTTCAACTGTTACCTAATGTTATGGGCAATTAACAATTGGATTGCTAAATTAATTTCTTAATTTAGATTTTATTCCATTTTGTGTGCTTTAGCCTCTTTCACAAGTTACACTTTTGACAAACAACACAGAGCAGCTTTTATAACTTTAGAAATTATTGAAATACATGGTTATGCTCTTAAAAATTTATAGAAAACTTTGCAAAATCTGATGTGCATTCATTTTTAACTTACTTGCATGAATAATGAATATCTTTCGATGTTGTATGTCACTTTGAACAAATTTGTTTTATTATATCCTTAATGGAATTATAGTCAAAACTGTAATCCCTGGTAAATTGAACTATGTTCTATGCATCAGAATTTTAAATCCATATCCAAAGTTTGAAAAGGAAATACTCAATTGATTTCTTCTATTACACAAGAAATGGTTGATTTCAAAAAATCATGTCCTAATTTCTGTTAATTGCAAGTATTAACTAGTTTGTTGTTTCTAAATATGTTTCTTTGAAGTTCTGCCAATTTTTTTTTCCTTCATGTAACCACAAGATCTAATCTCCTTTTGTTTAGTGCTGACTATTAGCCAATTTGGTAGGGCTCAGTCTTCAGTGACCGTTACTGCCCTTTTAGTTATTTCCTATTTCGGGCACAGGGAAAAAACATCGCAAAATACGTAAATCGCACATAGAAAAAATATTGCTGATTTCATCAACCATGCCGAAAAAAAGGTTATATACATATATTGTTGACTGGTCGTTGCGAGAAAAAAAATTGAAGTTCGTGGAAGTCGGCAGCAGGAAAATATGAAATTCGCTAGTCGATCACCAGAAAATATTACAAAATTCATCAATTGATCACCGGAAAATATCGTGAAATTTGCCAGTTCGTCACAAGCAAATATCGTGAAATTCCTCAGC
The DNA here is from genome assembly GCA_963932465.1 of Maratus speciosus. Classification (NCBI taxonomy): domain Eukaryota; kingdom Metazoa; phylum Arthropoda; class Arachnida; order Araneae; family Salticidae; genus Maratus; species Maratus speciosus. The sequence goes on from OZ010788.1 coordinate 630,223,068, forward strand.
CGGTTGCAGAGAAAAAACACAATTTTTCAATCAGATGCAGAAAAACAATCATTAATTTCATCAGTATTGTGGGAAAGTTATTACCAAGCATTTAAATTTCTATTTTTTCATTAATCCATTTGTAAAGTTTACCTGAACTCGACAACACGATATTTTCTTTTCATTGCCGCCCTTTTGCCGTTTGTTTATGTTTTTATCGCAACAGTTGAGTGGTTGCATATCGCGTTTCAGTCGTGTACCGTATACGGCAATTTCACTTGCGATCGCATTCGCTCGTATTCATTTTTTTTTTTATAAGATAAGTATTTGAATTTAATTAACATGTAAAAGCATTTTTTTAAGTCATTTTTATATTAAAGTAATTTTTCTAAAGTCGTCGTAATATTTATTAAATGTTATTCAGATTAAAAGTAAACATTAATTATCTTCCAGTTTATGCAAATTGCGTAGTCGATTCTGATTGGCCAATAGATTTTCGTCCTGATTTAAAAGGACAGTGATTTCATGTTTCTTGTGTTTGATGTCTGCTGTCTGGTATGTTTTTGTTGATGAAGTTTCATCGAATATTTAGTAGTATATGGCGAAGTGCGGATGTAATTTTAAGAATCTTAAAAATTTAAAAGCGGAATTGTCTAGTAGTATGGAGAAGTTTAAGCGTAATTTAAATCATTGATAAAGATATTTAAAGTATACTATAAGTGGCTAATTTTCAAAGTTATGTTGTATAATAATGAGGTGTTCGAGTTCAGGCAAACTATCGTCTTCAAGTGTTCGTCAGTTTAATTTTGGAACGAAGCAAAGTTCCTGTATGTTAGTCCCAATAAAGAAGTCTTCATGGAAATCTTCTGTTTCATCATTCTAGCATATTACTGTAAGTACATTACAGTGCCACCTTCTGACGGAATATTTCCGAATTCAAGTAGAAACTGCTGGCCATAGCCAAAAATATACACAAAAAATTTGTTCAATTCTATGCTTAGCTTCATACACTTTTCGATGGTAAAATAATGAAAATAACACAAAAATCACTATTATGGTGCCCCCTTCTAGTGGAATATTTTCAAATTGAAGGAGGACCTACTGGCCATAGCCAAAAACATACCCACAAAAATTAGTTCAATTCTATGTGCAATGGTACAAGAATGAAAGTGGCACAAAAAAATCGTGATTACAGTGCCCCCTTCCAGTGAAATGTTTCCATGTTGAAGGAGGGACTGCTGGCCATAGTAAAAAATATACACAAAAAATTGGTTCAATTATATGCTTAGCTTCATACACTTTTAGATGGTAAAATGATGAAAATAACACAAAAATCGCTATTATGGCACCCCTTGTGACGAAAGTTAATATATTGATGAGAGAGATGCTGTGAATAAGATAAATTGAGTTGCAGTAAAAATAAAATGAATAATCTTACTTAAATGACAACAGTAGACACATTGAAGAGACAGCAATTATAAAAATCTTCTTTATTCGTTGATTCACTTTGAGAGGTGGAAGGTAATTAGGAGAAGTAGGTCACTGTACACATTCGAAGAGCATTCCACGTAGAATTATTAAAAACTTGAAGTAATTCCATGATAAAGATGAATACTGGTTAAAATCACTTTTTAAAGAAGGTCTTGATAATAAAAAGTACGAAATCAAATATGCGTTAAACTTAAAAAAACAAAGACCGAAGATAAACTTTTAGATATCGAGATAATAGCTATTGAAAAACATCGCTCTTTGAATTTAGGCGCAAAGGCCCGAAATTCAAACAACAAATTACATTGTCAAAAATAATACATATTAAAACTTTCGTAAATCTTAAAATCTGTTAAAAAACTGACTGCATTGATATATATACTACATAAAAGGGGTCCACAAAACTACTTCCAGAAATGATTTAAATCTATTTGTTAAAATTAAATTTGCGTATGAACTGTAGAACGAATGACAGCACAGGAAAAACGAAACCACAGTCAAAAGGCAAGAGGGGAGACACACCTCCAATATGACGCGGTCGACGTCACGCTGTTTCTAAAAATAGAACAGAGGAAGGGGAAAATCTGAAATCAAAACGTTCTGTTACATGCGGTAAAAAGGAAAGAAAAAAAGCGATTTGAACGATGTTTTGCGTCAAAAATAAATAGTTTAAAACGTGAGATAATAATGCTGCATTACAATTTAAAAAAATAAATAATAAATGTGATTACTACATCATACCCCCTTCTGGTGGAATATTTTCAAATTGAAGAAGGACCTACTGGCCATAGCCAAAAACATACCCCCAAAAATTAGTTCAATTCTATGCATAACTTCGTACACTTTTCGATGGTACAAGAATGAAAGTGGCACAAAAATCGCAATTACAGCGTCCCCTTGCAGTGGAATGTTTCCATATTCAAGGAGGGCCTGCTGGCCATAGCCAAAAACATTTTTTTAAAAAATTTGGTTTGATTCTATGCACAACTTCATACACTTTTTGATGGTACAATGGCAACACAGAGACAGACAGACAGACATTTTGTATAAACATGTTTTTGGGATATCTGACTCCTAAGATGCGTAAATCCACTGAAAAAATTTCGATTACAATACTTTCTTCTATTGAAGATAAAAAAAAGTAAAAATAGGCCTGTTTAATTGTTTAAACTTAAAATAAAAAAGGAAAATTAATAAAGTCATACTTTAATAACCAACCTCAAATTTTGTTTTACATTCTGAATGTAAAGGTACAATTTTCTGAAAGATGTAAAGGTATATTCGTAAATTTATCGTAAAGAGTTTATCGTAATTTTACTCATGAACTTTCTATATTTTATATTTTGCAATATCCGACGGTATTTCGGATATTGAAAAATCTGCCAGATATCCGTTGCATCCCTATATTAAACTATTTAGGTTTTTTAATATTTTGAGTTTTCTTTGTGGGTTCTGTATGCCGATTAGCTTTACTGTAATATTTTTTACAATGATTATATGTATTTTTACATGCCATCTTCTTTCAGAATTTTGGTTAACATCGTTATATGAACTTCTAACATAAATTTTAATTCAAAGGTATTTTATATATATGGTATTTTTTATATAGTGGTGGCAACTTTTGAAAAATATTGGGCGGGCTCAAAACCATTTTAAGGTAAAATGACACTGCCATTTTACTTTCTTTGAAAGTTTGTAAAAAGATATTTCAAGTTATGACATAAGCTTGAATTTTTTTCGAGTAGAATATAAAATTTCGATTTTATTTAACTATATCATGGGGTCTTCATTTTATGGACTAATATTTCCTATTGTTCCATGAATTTTATTACAAATTACAGTCGAACCTCTCTAACACGAACACACTGAACATGAATTACTTTTAACACGGAACTGTTTCCAGTTGTCCCGACAAGTTGTATAGGCATTTACTGTGATTTTAGTCCTTTTAACACTAACATACTTGATGTGAAATATTGTTTACACAAAAAGGATCGGCAGTTGAAATATTTCCTACTCATAGTGCGAACAAAACAAGTTTTTCCAAATTTTCGATGCAAATTGTACTGAGTTCAATTTTTTTTTAACTTCAAATTTTTTAATGTTATTCTCGGAAGGGGAATATCTTTAGTTTTGATAGCCGCAGACTATAATGATTGTCAGGCAATTCCTTCTTCTACCCACTCAAAAGATAAAAGTCTACTGTAAAAATTGTATTGAGAGCTGAAAAAAATATCTAATGCTTATTAAAGTTGTTTGCACAAAGCTGTTTATGTACACTAATAAACTGAAATAAGTCGAGCTGGCTGTTCTGAGTGTTGGTGGTTTTCTTTGGATGTAATGTAAATACTGGTCAGTTATATTTCAAAAGACTTTCACTGAGGGATATCCCATGTGATGTTCTGTATTGTTTGCAGACTGATCTTAGGAAACGAAACCAACACCAACAACACAGCAGATTTTGAAGGCACATATGCATATTTATTCTTGTTACATGGAATATATAAATTTTTTTTTAAGTTAGGATAACGCTGCTAATAAATAGATAGATAAAACTACTTTTAATACGAATTTAAAAAAAAATTTCCTGTGAGTGCTCGCTCGCATTAAAAAGGTTTTACTGTAAAACGCTAAAGACAGTATTATAATGTGCATTTAATGCAAATGCACTAAACTACTTGCATTAAAAATACAATCTACTTAAACTATACCAAATGATTGAAAATAGATACAATTTCTTGAGCCGCTGATAATAGAAAGATACTTCGACAAGAAGTATACAAATCAAGTAGTTCTTTCAGATATGGCATTTATTTAAAATTCTGCTGCATGGACATTAATATTTGAAATTTGATTTTTATATGGTTTCCTTATCATATAAAAAGAATGACATTAGAAGGAAGTCTTAAAAAAGGACAAAAAAAAAAAAAAAAAAAAATTACCGACAAAACATACAGAGTAGTTTTTAATTGTATGAATTTTCAGTGTTTTTTGGCGTTATAAATGCATCTTTCCTATTTATAAGTACTTAACGAATTTTTTTGAACCCATGTTCAATTTCAGGCTAAGTGTAGAGAGTCCTACAAGTTGGGAATGTTGATGTTTGTGCATGCTGTTTTCGAAAGATGCTGCTGCCTTTTTTTTTTTTGTCACAATCCTTTGACGAAATTAGCATTTTTCTGTGGCCCTTTAGTGAAATTCACAATTGTATTGCAATCTTTTTACAAAATTCGTCCTTCATTTGAGATTTTTTGATGAAAATTTGCTTTCTTTTGACGAAATTAGCGTTTTTTTCTGCGATCCTTTGGCGAAATTCACATTTTTTTTGTGATCTTTTGGCAAAATTTCTATATTTTTCACAAACTGTTGACGAAATTTGTGGGTTTTTTCCCTTTATGTTGGCAAAGATTGCGATATTTTTTTCTCAATACTTTGACGAAATTTGCAATTTTTTTAACAATTCTTTGAAGAAATTTGCATTTTTTCCATAATCCTTCGACGAAATTAGTATTTTTCCTGTGCTCCTTTAATGAAATTTGAATTTTTTTTCGCAATCTTCTGACAAAATTCACCTTTTTTTCTCAAATTTTTGAAGAAATTTGTGCTTTTTCCGGTATTTTTTTTTTTTAAGAAAGTTGTTTTTCCTTCTACTTTCTTTTGACAAAATTCACATTTTTTCTGTGATCCTTTGACGAAATTCACGTTTTCTTGTAATCCTTTGGCAAAATTTATGATTTTTTGCTTTCTTTTGACAAAATTCCTATATTTTTCACAAATCTATGATGAAATTTGCATTTTTTCCAATACTTTGACGAAATTTGTGTTTCTTCTCATTCCTTTGAAAAAAGTTTCATTTTTTCAATGATTATTTGAGGAAATTCACGATTTTTTTTCTGTGGCCTATGGTAAAGGACCTACGATTTCCAGTTATAAATTGATGAAATTCCTGAGCCACAAGTTAACTGTTTGCGAGCCAGAGGTTGTGCATCCCTAGTGTAGAAGCATTTAAAAGTAGAAGAAGAAAAAAAAAAAAAAAAAAACTTGTCAACTTGTAAGTGTTTAATCTTAATGGAGATGACATTTGCACTCACTAACAATGACTCAATATTGTTTCCCTTCCCTTTGGTTTGCAACAGAGTGACTAAGGATGGTATCATATCAAAACTATAACTTTCATATTTATATAACACTTGAAAAATATCTTCTAAGTAATTAAAGAAAAGAGTACTTACAGTCATTTATGTCGTGGTGACTATTTGAAGAGGCATTGAGATTCATCCAATTAACTTTAATGATATCTGTAGTTACAAGAAGGAACCAATTTGGTATCTTATAAATAATATGGTACAGGATAAAGGTTTTCACTGGATTCCGGTAATACTTTCACAATGTTGGCCTTTTTGATGCAATTCTGATCAATTCAATACACAAGGAAGAAATATGTGCACAGCTGTTCCAAACAATATATCCAAAACGAAAAATTTATTTAAAGTTTCTTTTCCTTGCAATGGTCTGCAATTTTATATTAAATTCTCTCTTAACATCTTTTTAATTAAATTTATGTTTGAATGATAAAGGCGTTCATGCCAAAGAAATATTATTGGGTTCAGTTTTGTAAATGGTGTTGTACTGTTTATTAAATTCATTAACCTCACTTTTTGTACCCAACTCATTTGTCATACTTTGATCAATAAAATCTTTGTCTGAATTAATTTTATTTCCTTTCTCTAACTTTTCCATTTTAGGACTAGATGTTTTTACTTCATAATTACTTGAATTACTTTGTTTAACAATTTTAGGTTGTTGTATTTTAGGGGTTTCTGATAAGATTCAACAACATCAGGTTTAGTTTCCTGTAATGAATTAGAAGAAAGTTCCTTACATGCACTTAAAATTTATCTTTAAATCTAGTAGTATACAAATTAGGAGTACTTACTTCCAATTAGAAGTAAAAATTTTAAATCCATTACTTAATTTTGCATGCATACCAGCGTGATCCATTTTAGATAATGGATATCAAATTTTGATGTGCATCGGGTACATATAACACATCATTCTAATTTATTCTCAAAACCTTTTTATTTTCTCTTATTCTAAAACTAACCTTCCCTATCCCTTTAACTATATGTCGTGTCATTCTCATTTTGTCTACCATACCATCTGGAGGTCAAACACGTAAAGAATTGTTTATTTTGACAAATATGAAAGGTTGATACAGAATCCAACGTCCATTCCAAACAAGGGGGAGATCTCTATTAGTACCCATTGTTTTCTCTGTTAGTTCTGTTATAAAGGAATTTAAATTTATTTCTTTATCTTTCTCTATACCATTTTGATATCTATTCTTATAATTCCTATCTCTATAAATAACTCGGATTCAAAGATTACGAAAAGAAGTTACACAATCAAAACTTTAGTGCATACTTAACATTATTTCTCGTTTACATTTTCGTAAGATAAACATATAAAGCAATAAACAACGCTTAATGATTTACAAAATTATTAGAACATCAATAAATATTACTTAGCAATTTACAAAATGATTATGATAGCAATAAATCTCACTGATTGAATGGAAAAAGTACTTTACTTCATTTTTGATTAATTTATGATATCTAAATTATATTTATCGATAACACTCTCCTCCCTTTTGAGTTGCTGACTAGCTACTCAAAACTAAATTCTATTTTCCAAATCTCTGGGGCATTTTGGTCACACGACCGAACCTGGTTCTATAAGTAGTTGGCTCAGACTCTGTCAACAAGTCTGAAGAATCTGTCCCCATCAAAGCACCTTGATTACTGCTTTCTAGCTGAAAAGGAGAAGGATAAAAATTAGTAGGAGGTAATTCTAATGAAAAAACTCGTTGTATGGGTCTGATAACTACACCATGTGTAGTTTTCAATTTGACTGTTCTAATTTTGCCATCCTTTCCAGGAATTAGGTCCACAATCTTTGCTAGCGGCCAATTGAGACGTTTTTGTACATAGTCCCCAATGAGCACAAGTTCACCCAGTTTCAAGTCGGGTAACTGGGCGACTTCACGACGCCTTTAAATAAGTTGACCGATATATTCAGTTCGAAAGCGCATTCTCAATTGTTCCATGAGCTTAATTCTGTATCGCAGCCTTTTGCGAAACTGTGTTGCATCAACTTCATCAATGTCCGTGACACTAGACCTAGAGTTTTGCACTAAAAACATGTTCGGTGTTAATGGAACTAAATCCTCTGGATTTTTGGATTGACATGTGAGAGGCCGAGAATTTATAATATTTTCACAATCACACAAAATTGTTTGCAGTTCCTCAAAAGTCACGACAGCTTTACTGAGTGTCCGTCGGAGAAGCTCTTTGATCACACAGATCAGCCTTTCCCACCAGCCACCCTGTTACGAAATTGTGCTGGGGAAATCTAAAAATAGCCCAGCCTAGGTCACGTGGTTCAGTACGTGTGTTTGCGTAAGAACGCAGATTGATACTAGAATTCTTTTAGTTAAGTATTAAAACTTGAATTGTGTTCGAACGGGGAAAAAATGTTTCCTCGTAAATATTTAGTAAGTATAAAACTCGAAGTGTGTTTTGGTCGGGAAAAAATGTTTCTCGGAATTAAAAATGTTTATATGAAGAAATGTAATTTAACGTAGAAGTGATACTTGAATATATATTTTAGAAATGATCAGAATATATTTATGCTTGGCCGAAATGCAGTTTATAGCATTTTCGGAAAACATATCTTAATTTTAATGTTAATTGTTCTAAATGTGCTAACTGTTGTGATGTGGTGATGTCAAATAAAATATAAAAGACACTCAAGTTTATTTACTTTCAAGAATTAGATTACAACGAAATAAATATTTTCTCGAAACGATTTTTTTTTACTACGAATGATTTCTTGACAGTTTTGAAAAGAATAAATGTTTCATGGTGCCGAAACCCGGGACTTTAGATTTGAAGTAGATTTCAAGATTATATAAGTATTAAATTAGTGAGTGTGCTCCATAGGATTTCACAGTCTCCGAATCTGGATTGCAAATATTGGATTACCCGTCATCGGCTTATTCGTCTTCTCGTCGCGGATTAAAAAAAGGTACTGTAACCAATTTTGTTCTATGCATGAAAGTTATTCTATAATTGTAAATTATGGATGTAGAAAAATCTAAAGGTAAACGAAAGGTCATGAAGACCTCTATAACCAAGCTCATTACAAAAATTGAATCTTATATAGAAAGTATTGATTTTGAAAATAAAAGTAATTTTGATCAGTTGAATGAATATTTAAATAATATAATAGAAAAGCAAAACGAATTAAAAGTAGTAAACAATCAAATTCAAGATTTAATCGATGATGGAACAGTTTTTGAAACTGAAATTCAAAATTGCATCGATTACGATGATGTTATTAATGAAGCTAAATTTAAAATTAAAATGAATTTGAAAAAATTTAAATTTGATTCTGATCAGCCTGATACTAGTTCTGTATTTAATGGGAGTACAATTCCTTATGTTAGTGCTAGGCCGGCAACAATAAATTTGCCAAAAATAACTATACCAGTCTTTAAAGGGGAACCAAATACTTTTTTAGAATTTATGAATAGTTTTAAGAGTACAATCGATTCGAATGAGAATTTAACTAAAATTGACAAATTCAATTACTTAAAATCATTTTTGTGAGGTGAAGCGCTTAGATCAATTTCCGGTTTGACGCTAAACGAAACTAATTATCAACACTCTTTAGACTTACTGCAGAATCGATACGGTAAACCAGAAATTTTGATAAGCGGTTTTATAAATATGTTGTTAGAACTAGAACCGGTAAAATCAACCGCGAACATAAAATTGTTACGGGATTTATATGACGAATGCAAGGTAAGCATTCGGAACTTGAAAGCCATTGGGGTGGCGTCAGATGATTTTGGGTATTTATTAATACCAATTATCTTAAAACAGTTACCACATAACTTAGTAGTTGAATTTCAGAGGAAGAAAAATGCCGAAAAAGCTGGTGACGTGAATGAGTTAATGAATTTCATAAAGTTTGAAATAGAATCGCGCGAAGCAGCTAATGCAGTGTCAGGGCTTTCCTTAAAAAATCAGGAAGTAACACGATGGGAAAAAAGGGCTCCTAGGATAAAACCTAATGTTCCCACTTCAGTCGCGCTTAATACTGTTGTAAAAAATGTTTGTATTTTTTGTAACTCTAACCATTCAAGCTTAAAGTGTAACGAGATTACCGATGAACAGAAAAGATATAAGTTGAAAAAAGATGGGAGATGTTACCGATGCTTCTTGAAATCGCACTTAATATCTTTGTGTAAGGTAAAAATACCGCCTTGTGAATTGTGCAAAAGTAATCAGCATAATTATTTATTTTGCCCCACTAAAAAATCGACAAAAACGCGTCCCGATGATGGCTTAGTGAAAGCCGAAACGTCTAAAAATGACAAAAGTCAAGCCGTGTTTTCATATGTAATAAAAACAAATAATTCACCCGAAAAGTATGCAACATTGTTGCAAACTGCCTGTGTACAAGTGCAGGGAACAGGAAATAAATTAAACACAAGAATTTTATATGATTCTGCATCCTCCAGATCATTTATTACAAAAAGTTTAGCCTCAGCGTTAAAATTAAAACCTGTTGCTAAGGAAACACTTTTGGTTTATACGTTTGCGAACCGCGACGCCATAGAAAAGGAATTTAATGTGGTAATTTTAACTATTATTAGTTGTCATCATCCTTATGAAAAAATAACTGTAAGAGCGCTGGTTTCTGAAATTATTAGTGGTACTAAGATAATGACTTCTGTTGATTATAAGTTGATAGATAAATTATATCTAGATAAACATGTATTGGCTGACACATTTATTCATTCGAAACCTGTTCAGATATTGCTTGGGGCAGATTATTTATTTGAAACTATAATAGGATCTGTCGAAAAAATTAATCAATTATTTATGCAGCCAACAATATTTGGTAAAACCTTGGTCGGTCGAGTTGACAGTAATAATTCTAACACAACTCCCTGTTTAAATGTAATTTGTTTACCTCCAGAAAACGATCTTAGAAATTTATGGCACATCGAGTCTTTTTTAATCGATTCTAATGATCAAAAGCACGAAGAGACTTATGAGGTCATTAATCAATTCCAGAAAGAAATCATTTTTAAAAAAGATAGATATATGACTCCCTTGTTATGGTGTAATGAATTAGATAAACAAAATTTGTTTAATAATTACGAGGTTGCAAAAAAGCGTTTTGCGGGTTTGGAAAAAAGATTAAAGAGTGATAAATCTTTGTTTTTGAAATATAATGAAATTATGAAAGAGCAATTGAGTGAGGGAATTATTGAGAAATGTAGTGATAATTGCTCTATCGATTATGTAATGCCCCATCAATCAGTGTCCCGACCGAGTTCTTCTACTACAAAAACCAGGATAGTTTTTGACGCGAGTAGCCGAAAAAATGGGGAAAAAAGTCTAAATCAATGTCTCTTTGCGGGGGAAAATTTAAATCCTAATCTCATAGATGTGCTATTAAATTTTAGATAGTTTAAAATTGCTTTCACGGGGGATATTGCTAGAGCCTTTCTACAAATACAGGTATCAGAAAATGATAGAAATTATTTATGTTTTTTGTATTTCGATGACTGCGACATAGATCAACGCACCGTTTTATACCATTTTAACCGTCACTGTTTCGGTGTGACCAGCTCCCCTTATGTTTTAGCCTCTACAATTAAAAAACATATTGGTAATTATAAGGAAACGGAACCCACCGCTTATGAAATGATTAATAAATATTTATATGTGGATGACTTAATTTATGGAGCATCCACGGTTGCAGAAGCCATGAAACTAACAACTACTGCAGTTTCTATATTTAAAGATGCTAATATGCAATTGCGAAAGTTCGTTACTAATTCACCAGAATTAAAGGAATCGTGGAATGGTAACCCGGTTATAGAAATTAATGAAAATTGTGTAGAATCTAAAGTATTGGGGTTAAACTGGAATATTGAAGAGGATTTTCTGGCCATAGATTTGGCATCTTTAGTGTCACTTGGTGACAGCTTGGAATTTACCAAAAGGCATGTTCTCCAAACTGCCGCCAAAATATTTGATCCTATTGGATTTATGTCACCATTTTTGATTAGAATTAAGATTTTTCTACAAGAATTATGGCAGAGTGGGTTGGACTGGGACGACGAATTTAATGAAGAATTTAAAATTAAATACAGAACATGGTATCAGGAAATAAAATTGCTTGAAGAATTAAAAATACCTAGATATTATTATCACTCGGGTGAAGTGCAGGACAGGGTAGAACTTCACATTTTTTCGGACGCTTCCTTAAAATCCTATGGAGCGGTAGCCTACTTCCGATTTAAATCTTCCGAAGGGCTCTTTAAGACTTGTTTTGTTATGGCTAAGGCTAGAGTAGCCCCGTTGAAGAAAATAACGCTGCCAAGACTCGAACTTTTAGGTGCTCTAATAGCTGCTAGGATAGCTAATCACTTAAAAAGTATTTTCTATAATTTCGAAAAAATAGTACTGTGGACAGACTCGACCATAGTATGACATTGGACTCAAGGAGCGGCATCCAAATGGAAGCCATTCGTTGCCAATAGGGTAACGGAAATACAGAGAATGAGCGACCCTAGTTCTTGGAGGCATGTAATTAGCAAGGATAATCCTGCGGATATGTTGACTAGGGGGCTATCAGCTAAAGAATTATTGAACTCAAATCAATGGTGGTGTGGCCCTGAATGGCTTAGTAAATCTGAAAAATTTTGGCACAAAGGATGATAAGTATAAAACAAAATCAGTCAACCCTGAAATTGAAATTGAAGCCAGAAATAAAATTATTGTTAATGCAACAATTGTTATGGAAAATCTAATTGAAATAAACAAATACAGTAACCTGAAAAAACTATTACGAGTAACTGGCTATGTTATACTCTTTATCAAAATGCTAAAGAAAAAACGCGAGAAAAATTCTAATCTTACGTCAGAGGAAATACGAGAAGCAGAAATTTTTTGGATAAAAAATTGTCAAAATGAAATTTTCGCGAAGAAAAGAAATCATATGCCTGAAAAATTCTAAACCGCTTCCTAGAGATTCTAAATTACTTTCCTTGAACCCATACCTCGATCCAGAAGGAGTTTTGCGAGTCTCTGGAAGACTCTGTAAGACTAATTTATCGGTGGATGAAAAGCATCCAATAATTCTTCCGCCAAAAACTAAATTGGCAGAACTAATAATTTGGGATGCTCATAATAAAGTTTTTCACTCTGCTGTTGCCCATACACTTCTACAAATTCGAGAAAGATTCTGGCTACTAAAGTCTAGAACCGTGAGAAGTGTGCTAAAAAATTGCATTGTATGCAAGAGGTTTTCTTCAACTGCAGGAGACCAAACGGTAGCTCCATTGCCAGCTGACCGTGTAGAACAGGCAAATCCATTCAGTGTGATAGGATGTGATTTTGCAGGACCTTTGTACGTAAAAGACAGTAATAATAAGCAATACATTTTGCTGATTACGTGTGCAGTAACCAGAAATGTCCACCTGGAGCTTGTAGACAATTTGTCAACTTCAACATTTTTACTAGGATTCCGTAGATTCCTCTCACGACGAGGAATGCCAGCTGTTATATATACAGATAATGCTCAGACGTTCAAACGGGCCGAAAAAGACTTGAAAAAACTTTGGTCCATTATAACTCATCCAGATGTACAAGAATTTTTTTTTTTCCCATTGCATTAAGTGGAAGTTCATAGTCGAACGAGCAGCATGGTGGGGGGATTTTATGAACGTATGGTTAGGACTATTAAAACCGCATTGCGGAAAACTCTTGGCAAGTCATCCCTGACTGTGATTGAACTGAATACTGTACTAGTGGAAATTGAAGGCATGGTCAATTCTCGCCCTATAACCTATTTCTCGCCAGAAGGTCCAGACCCCCTACCATTAACCCCTGCTCACTTCTTAATTGGGAGAAGAATATCTTCTCTGCCACCAGTTCGGCTTCACCTTGACTCGAATATCTCTTCCAGGAAAGAGTTAATTAGATCTTACAACTATCGTGAAAAATTAATGCGCTTGTTTTGGTCTAGATGGAAAGGGGAATATTTATTAAATTTGAGGTCAGCTCATTTAAGCTCGAACAAAACTAATTTTCCTCAATTTAAATTAAATGACATTGTACTAATCAAAGATGATAAATTACCCAGAAATTTCTGGAGTCTAGGAAAAATTATTGAATTATTTCCTGGAAGAGACGGCAAGGTGAGGTCCTGTAAAGTCAAAACTGAGAAATGTACAGTCCGATTCCCGCAGGGTGCGAAAGGAATTCGAACGTTCGTTACGACGTCAGGTGAAAACACTCTTTCGTATCGTATCCTAATTCGTATTTGGCGAAAAGTGCTATTCTGGGATCAGATTTTCGTACATTCGAAAGTGATTACGGATGCTATACAGCGTCCGAAAAGGCGGTGATAGCTCCTCCCAAATTCACGTCAGTTTTACAGATTACGATGATTGATATCACGATATAACCAATGGAAATCCATCATTTATTAATCGAAGTAATCATTATCGTATCGTAGTTTCATCCTAAAACGTGTAAACATAAAACTAATGACAGTTTAGTAGTGTTTGAAATTTGCAATTTTTGCCGTATAAGATAATTTAACATTACAGTCTTAATGAAATTCCTGTTATAATGAAAAGGCTGCTGTTTCAGAGTGTCTGCATACTAAGGATCTGAGTGTGACGAATTTAATTTAAAAGAACACAAAACTTTTGCCTGAATACATATTGCCTCATGTATGTGTTGATTAAAAGCCACATACTTTGGCAATAATGATTCAGTTATTTCTACAAATGATAAGGAAGAAAGTATCCTCCAGCATTAGGAGTTACTAACAGCAGTAATCCTATTTTTCTATACCATTATACAAGGACAACTTAGTAAAATTTCAAAGCCATAAAGACTTTAAAGGTAGGAAGCCAGCTATATGCATTTTTATTATTTACTTTAGGACTAAAAAATCTTACCGCTAGAGGGGAAATTTTAAATTTTAGCGTTGTTTAATAATAATATTTTTTGCAGTTTAAACAAAAAAATAGAATGTGAAAATTTTAAACATGAAATTGAGTAACTAATGTGTGTATGCCCAGGGGTGGGGAATTATATCAATTTACTCAGCACTGATGAAGTGAATTTTTTTATACTGTTGGAAAAAAGTTTATATTTTTTATTCATTCATTTTATTTAAAGTTATACTCAAATGTTTATGTTTTACATGTTTATATTTTACTTAGGTGGCTGGAGTAGTTGATTTTAATCATAATTTAAATGAACTGATTTAAAAAAAATATTTAAATTAACCTTTCAAAAAATGTTATTTTAAATCTATATCAAGATATTTTGTAATAAATATTATAATTATGTATGTCCAAAAATGCATTGTAAATTTAGAAAGTGGAAGAGGCTTTTTTAATTTTATTTAAATCAAACATAACATTTTAAAATAAAATCATAAATTGAGAATGGGTAAGTTAAGGTAATAGGTATATAGGATATATGTTAAATTGTAGCTAGTATAACTGGAAGTGCTCATACAACACAAGATAATTTGTTTTATTTATTTCATGTTTTCAAAAGTAAAATCGAATTCACAATTTCAAATTAAATTCTCTGTTTATATTGCTCTATTATTTTAACTATGTAACTGTAATTAATTTTTATATGTTTAAAATATTTCAAATTAACCAGGTGAATAAGTTTATTATTTTTTTTTTCAGATAAATTTAAATAAGCTTTTCTAATTAATAATTTAATTTTAAAGATTCAGCGAAGGGTATTTTTCTTTAAAATCGTACTTTTAAAATTAAATTTTGATTAAAAAAAAAAAAAAAACACAAATCCTGCTTAGAGAGTAAAAAGAAATATGTATATATACATATGTATAATAAATTTGAAATCACAAATATATGAAGAAAATGATAAAGTTCTAAAGATGATTTAGAAATGAACATAGGAAACCAATATGTAAAATAAGAAACTATGAATGACTCGCAGAATCGTCAGGTTTTAATCGTTATGAATCGTATATATAGGGTGACACAGGGTAAATATGGGTCAGAAAACAATAAGATCTCAATATCTAGGAAAATAAAAAAGATGAAATTTTCAAATTTAGCATGAAGTTGACTTAGTATTGTAGCTTTTGTATAAAATATTCAGTTTACTCAAAATATTTTTATTTATTTTTCAACTGAATTTTTTAAGTGACCTATAATTACCCCGGCAACGAGGTAATTATGGGTCACTGTCTTTATGAAGTATTAATGCATATTTTTTAAATAAAATATGTTTGAAAGTTTTTAGAAATTGCCTCTAAAGTAGACATTTTCATCATTAAAGCTTAAAAATTTTAAAAAGATATAAAAAATAAATGAAAATGCCATTTATTTTTATGGGATGTTTACAAAAATCACATTTTTCTGTTAGACACAAACTTTACTTTGCAGGTGCTTAGCAAGAGAGCTAAGGGATACTTGAGGTGTGTATTTATGCAGAATCATCCAAGCATAGTTAATAATGATTTTTAAAAATATTTGTTACTTATTATCCAAGATATTAATCTAGAAAAATGCGTCGTTGCAATCTGCTTTTGAAGAATGCTTGGCACAAAGATGAGTTTAAATTTTGTACAAGGACTCTGTTATTGGTAAGGTGAATCATACTGATAGATAGTCATCATACGAAAAACTTTGTACATGAGTAAAATTTATACTTAACTGATTTATTTAGGTCTATAGTTTTCCTCAAATTAACTGCTGTAAATTATAAAAATATGAATCTAGCACATATGTTTCACTGTGTTCTAACAATTAGGCCTAAAAATTAATATTCAAACAATTACAGTTACCCTACATAGCATAATATGGTTAAAATTAAAGGATGCATGCTTAAAAGCATTTTACTCGTTAGTTGAAAAAATAATTTTGTTTTTTTTACAATACTACTTTGTTCTTTTAAGCAACAAGAATCTTTTTGGGGTTCATATTTTTTTAACGTTTTGTATCTAATTAACTACTCCACACTATAAAGATATGAATCCAGCACCATGTGCAAACAGTTAACAATTAAAGTTTAAAAAAGAGATGTTTATAAAAATATTTTATCTGGTCTACTTCAAAAGTAACTTTAGGTTTACAATACTGTATATTTATTTTTTATTTTAAATTATTTATTTATTTTTTATTTGAAAACCCTTAAATCATAAATTAACAATTGCATTGCATGCCTAAAATTTAAAAAATGCCATTAAGAATGGAAAAAACATCCTGACCCAGTATTGCCCCGGTGACCCATAATTACCCCAGGTATTTGGGACATAATTGGGTATACATCTAGAGTCTATTTGAAAACAAATAGGAACAAAAAGTGCATGTACTTAAAAACTTTATAGTATCAATACTTAAAATAAGCATAAAAAAAATCTAAACACTTATGTTAATGTGGCATGGATCTTAGTAAAAAGTGCAATTTTTGAAGGCAATCTTTTTGAAAGATGATTTTGTAGCATGTTACAAAAACATCTCAACTCACATTATGCAGCAAAATTAAAATAAAACTTTTTTATGCATAATAAAGTAGACTAATCGGAGAGCCTATCCACTATTTTAGAATTTGTTAGTAGATTTCATAGTGATAAAAACTAGGTGACCCATAATTGCCCCAGAATGAGAGTGACCCACATTTACCCCATACTACCCTATTTTTTTAATTATGAATTTATCAGAATGTCTAATATATTTAAAGAATCAAAATATTTACATGGTGAGTAGAATGTGTTACAACAGAATACAATTCTGAGTCTTAAATATTTCATTAGAAGAAACTAAAAAAAATTGAAACTTTTACTGTTATCAAAGGTATTTCTTCTAATGTGATTAAATTTGTAAATAAAATCTCCCCCCCCCCACACACACACACACATAAACATAAAAAAAGAGCTTTTGAAAGCTACTCTTTGTAAAAATGGCTCACATAAGTCAGCCTTTTTTTTTATTGTTGTTGTTAAATTTGCATTTTAAAAACAGGTAATAAAGAAATGTATTTAATTTATAATGCGTATATTCATAAGTCAAGCGAAATGAGTAAAGTTATGCCTTTTTTTCTTTTCGCTGAACATTGTGACGAAAATATAAATTGTTATGTTTAGATTTCTGTGCAAAATCAAGGAATAAATTACTGAATACATTTGCAAGAAATAAAATGATTGCAAGTTAGATTTCTATAAACAAACGCTTTTTCATCTTATTAAGTTAGTGATTGATAGTTCTGAAAGCACAAAGACTCTTTAATGCAACTTATTTTTACTTTATACATATAAATCTAATCAAAAAGGGATATTTTCAACCGGTAAAAATAAAAAGAATAGCTTTAATAAAACCACCCCAAAAATTCAACTTTATATTAAATATCAGAGATTAATATAAAATCAGATCAACCTTTATGCAGAGATAATCAGCAAAAGCTTACAATGTTATTTGTTTTCACTGTGTAATTTTTATATTACCTTTCATAAGCAAAATACAATATTTTACAGCAGTTCATGCTTTTATTATTTTTTTAAGTACATTAATAAGAGCATATCCTTATTTTATATCCTAACTTTTCATTTTAATACATTTCCTAAGTCATTATTTATCAATTATTTTCAGCAATTAACATATATTCTTCATTATAACAGCTAAACTGACTTATCCACAAAATAAATAAAGTTGAAATGTGCATGTTGTATGTGACATGTAGTAATACAGTTGATTGAACATGATGTTATGCTTATCTTAATACATTATTGGTGTTAAATCACATTGCTTGAGGATAGAATTTGTTTATTGTAAATGGGTAACAGGAATGTAAACAAGTACAGATTTAATCAGTCGTGTAATTGATATATTGAGATAATGTAACTTAGAAAAGACTAAAGAAAAAAAAAAACTATTCACAGTTATTAAGGTAAGACTGGCAATATAAACAGTTGTTTAAACAATTTTTAAATAAGATTAAGTGTTGATAAAAAATATCATGCCCTTTCCTAGTAAACTAAGTATTTTGCTACATGTTTTCAAAAACAGTACATTAAAAAAGAGAAAATAAATGTAAATGATATGCCCCCTCTCCCCTCTCTCTCTCAAAAAAAGAAGCATTTGAAATTAATTCTTTGTATAAATACACTTCAAATGCTTCCTTTTTTTACGATAATAAAGAAATGTATTTCATTTTTAATATTTATTTATATATATATATATATATATATTTTTAAAAGTTTTTTTTCAACCCTGATAAAAATAAAAATTATTTCTATATTTTTTTAAATCCATTATTACTATTATTATTGCCTTTATGTTAAATTAGAAAATTCTATGAAAAATCAAGAGTAAAGAAAAATCTAGGTAAATCTCCCAAAATATATCTTCATGAAATAAAATGCCTGCAAGTTTAATTTTTAAAGCTTTCAATCACTATAGCAACACACCATAACCGACATTCTTTTTTTTCTTTTATTTTTACAGGAACATCAATTAATATTTATTTATCATGCATCTTATTAAAATAGTGGTTGAAAATTTAAAAAAAGTGATACACATTCTTTTAAAAAAACTTAATACTTTCTTCTTCTTCTTTTTTTTTTAAATATTATAAATCTAATGTAAAAAGCATATTTTCAACTGTAAACAAATTAAAATGAATAGCTTTTTCTAAAACTCTCATTGAACTTTACTCGTCTGTTCTAATATGCAATTTATTATACAAGTAAGTCATTTGTCTGCTTTTGATATTACTTAAACAATTTCTATAAAATCAAGAAGAATTATTGTTATTTTTTTAAACACTGTTTTAAAGTTCAAACTTTCTACTTTTACAGCAATCAAAATTTAATTTATGTATATTTATATGTGTGTCATTAATGTATAAAGCACATGAATAAAAGTTTCATGTTCTTAATAAATAAACATTTTTAAAACTTTCTCTCAAAAAGGGTAGTAAAATTTTCATAAAAAGCAATTTTCACAGAATATAAACCACAAAAATAAAGTTAATCAGCAAGCAACAAACTTTAATCAAAGATGCTTATAAAACACTCATAGATTTTTTTTTTTGTCTGAAAATTTTATTCATGTAGGTATGAAGTTGATTTTGTAACTGTAGTAAAAAAGATTTTCACTGGTATTTTAACTTTTAGATTATTGTTACTGTAAAATATGCTATATTAAAAAAAAAAAACTTTAATAATTAAATTCTACCATGTATTTATTATTCAGTTTTTGCCTTGATATTTTGATATTGGAAATGCATAAATAATTAGTAACAAAGCCATCCAAATTTTGTAATAATAGTACTAAATTGAAATATATATTTTTGAAAAGATGATTTCATGGACTTTATTTATTTTCACATTTATTAAAAAGTAATTCTCACACATTGATTGATATTTTAATAAAATTTGAAGAAGATTATAAAATTTCTGTAATTTGTTTAATATATGTGTACTTGAAAAAAAAAAAAATGCAGAAGTTGTGTAAGACAGCAATAGATGCAGGGTTGAGATATAATTATACAATAATAATAAATAAATAAAATGAAGTTAGAAAAACATTTTATTCTTCACCATTTTATCGAAAATACAAGAAAGTAACAGTATATATTTTTCTTACACATAAATATAACAATTTCAAAAATTATATTAATATTAAAAGTTATCTCAGTTTGATGTATACCTCAGTACAGATTATTTCATATTCTTGACAACTTTAATGGGAAGAGGTAGATCATACAGCAAATTTTCAGCTAAGCATTCATCAAAACCTAAGGTTTTATGTAAAATAAATAAATAAAGTTGGATATTAATAGCATGTATTTCTTGGGATAAGTATTATGTTTAAAACTATGTAGCATATAACAATTCTTTATAAATTAAACTCTCTGTTATATTTATTAATTAAACTCTTTGTATAACTAACTGCATTTGTAGTAGAGCATCAACTCCGAATCCTTGAAATTTGTTTTTTTCAATGATTAAAAGAAAATATTAAATTTATTTTACCCATTTGACTTTAAATAATTAAATATAGATAAAACAGTTATAATTGAAAGCAAAGTGTTTTTATTTATTATAATAATTATTCATTTGTTGAAAAATCCACCCCCTTCCCTTTTGGATTTTGATCAGAGGGTACCAATGCTATCAAAATATCTCAGATTCTTCCAATTTATCTCCATTTAAAAAAAATTCTACAACTTTAAAATCCTTTCCAAACATCTGTTTGTTCTTAAAAATAAAAATATTTTTTATAATGTACATAATTTATTTTAAAATAAATAAATAAAAATTAAAACCGCCCCACATCAAAATAACGGAGTTAACGCTAATTTTTTACCAAATACATTATAATATTCCTCACAAATGCCATAAAAAAATCCTAACATTGAAAAATACTAGAAACTTACTTATTAAAATGTCCTATCATATGTAAACAATCATAAAAGTTGCGTCCGAAATGGGCTTTTCACCCTCGTTTCGCCTGCTTTGAGATGGCGAAAATAGCATCCGAAAAAATGTAAACATCCGAAATAAATTTTCGTATCTAATCTTTCGCCAAATACGAAAAGAAGTGGCCCAGAATACAGTTTTCCCTTTTCTACGCCCCTATGACATCAAAATGACGTCACAAAGAGGGGCGTTCCGCCAAATTTTCGTACTCGGACGAAGCCGGAATTCGACTGGTATTCTCAAAAGACCCATCCAATTGATTTATCCTCTTGAACTTGGAACTGATTGTGACTCTAAAAATTAATTCATATATTAATCCTTTTTTCTTATTTTAGTTTGAATTTCATTGTAGCATGTTTAAATACCCTGAAGTATGTATAACATTTCATTATTTTATATTTGTATTTGTATTAATTTCATTATTTGTATTTGTATTAATTTGATATTGTAATTATTTGTGATGAACACCCATATGTTCATGGGTGGGCAGTGTTACGAAATTGCGCTGGGGAAATCTAAAAATAGTCCAGCCTAGGTCACGTGGTTCAGTGGCAAATTGACGAAATTCGCAATATTTTCTCTCGACTGACGAAACTCACGATTTTTCCACAGTCGATCAAGAAAATTTGCAATTTTTCTCCCATCTTCAACAAAATTTATGATTTTTCGTCCCCGATCAACGAAATTTGTGATTTTCCCTGCGCCTGATCGACAAAATTTGAGATCTTTCCGTGCCCGACAAACGAAATTCGTGATTTTTCCGTGACCTGCCAATGAAATTCGCGATTTTTCCTTACCCGAATGACAAAACTCGCGATTTTCCCGCATCCGATCAGCGAAGTTTTCGGATTTTCCCGTCCTTCATCGACTAAATTTGCGATTTTTCCGTGCCTGATCAAGGAAATTTGTGATTTTTCCGTGCCCGATCAAGGAAATTTGTGATTTTTACGAGCTCGATCAAGGAAATTTGTGATTTTTACGAGCTCGATCAAGGAAATTTGTGATTTTTACGAGTTCTATCAAGGAAATTTGCAATTTTTACGAGCTCGATCAAGGAAATTTGCGATTCTCTCGAGCATCATCGACAAAATTCGCTATTTTTCCACACACGATCAACGAAATTCGCGATTTTTTCCGCGCCTGATCAACGAAATTCGCAATTCTTATTTGACCAACAAAATTTTCAAATTTTCCCGCGGCAAATCGACGAAATTCACGATTTTTCCTACGACTTTTGGACAAAAATTGCAATATTTTCCAGTTATAAATTGACGAAGTTCGCGGGCCACAGGTTGTGCATCCCTAAGCTAAATCAACTCCTACAATTTCAAAAATGTTAGAATCTTTAATGTGATCAAAGGGCAGTGGCACTGGATCGGATTCACGTGATTTAACTTTGTAGCGCTGGCAAGGAATGCATTTACTTACAATTTTTCGGACAGTTTTTCTACCTCTTTGAATCCAATATTTTTCTCTCAAAATACTTAGAAGAATGTGAGTTCCAGCATGACAATTCGCTATATGGAAATGTTCTATCATTCTAACCGTGAAAATACAGTAATCAGGTAAAAGAATTGGCGATAAGAAATATGGTGTATCAATGCGTTCTGTAATTCTTGTCTTTACTTTAATTATACCTTCTTCATCTTTAAAACAGACTAGGTTAGGTATCGAATCTACATCTGGAAAAAATTCACTTTGTACAGTTGAAATTAAAGTTTTTTCAGCATATTCTAATTCCTCAACTGATAATTTACCATTTTTTCTAGCACTGTATGGCGATTTCACATTATTAATGAATCTTAATACCCAAGCAACTAGTCTAATAACAGATTCAAATTTTGAAAATTTCTTAGCGTACCAAGGAATATTTTTGACTGTTGTATTTACATTACACAATTTCACTTTTCTCCTTTCACTAGTAATCTCAGGAGTTTCACTATCAAGAATCTCAGTCCTGGGCCATTTTTCCCTTTTTTCAATGAGCCATTTCGGCCCTTCCCACCACCGAGATTCTAGCAGTTGCTGGGGAGAACACCCACGCGAAATCAAATCCGCAGGATTCATTTTTTCTGGCACATGGCGCCATTCGCTATTGGGGAAAAAAACTTTTTATTTCTTTCACCCTGTTCGAAACAAAAACGGACCATTCACCGTATTCACTTATCCAGTACAACACAACCTTGGAGTCACTCCAAAAAATTGTTTTCATGTTCTGCACACTAAGTGCTTGCTGTACTGAATGTGCCAGCCTAGCTCCGATGTTACACGCGATTAATTCCAATCTTGAATTGACGCTTGCTTTATAGGAGCAACTCTAGCTTTTGCTCTAATTAATTGAATTTTTACAGCTTCCAGGGTTATAGTTCGAAAAAAGACGCAAGCTGCATATGCCACTTTGCATGCGTCCACGAAAACATGCATTTCGGTAGACTCATTTATTTCAACATATCGCGGAATTTGAATGTCCTCTAATACATTTATTTCGCTGAACCATTTTTTAAAAGGTCTTTGAATTTCCTCTGGTAATAGAGAATCCCAACCTAGACCCAATTTCCAGGTTTGTTGTAGTATAATTTTGGGTGGCAAAGTTGCCGGGCACAATATTCCAATCGGGTCAAAAATTTTCTGCATAGAGCTCAAAATTAATCTTTTAGTGAAATTTTCATTGTTACTCAATTTATCAAAAGTTAAATTACACTTAAGCCATATCCCAATCAAGATCCCACAATATCCCAAGTAATTTTGTTACTCCCGAACTCTTTGAAACATTTTGAGATTTAACATTACTTTCCCAATTTCTCAAATTAAAACACCCTCGAGACATAATGCATTTAGCCTGCTCGATAAATTCGTCTTGTTCCGCAGCATTAGAAACACCTGTAACACAATTATCAACATAAAATGAATATTTCAATTTTTCTGCCATATTTCTATAATTAAGAGATACATTATCTAACAAATGAGATATCGACGCTGCCAACAAAAATGGGCTCGAACTCACTCCGAAAACCACCCTGCAATGTCTATAAGTAATTTCTTCGTTCACAGAAGGATAAAAAAATCGTACAAAATCTCTATGATCCGGGTTTACGCTAATCTGCAAAAAGGCTTTTTCGATATCCGCAGAAAGACCAATTTCATAAATTCGAAACCTATCGATAATATCTGGTATTTGCTCAATTAAATTCGGGCCTTTATACAAAATATCATTTAAGGAACACTTTCCATATTCTCTAGCAGACGCATCAAAAACGGGCCTAATTTTGGTCGTAGCACTGTCCACTTTCACCACAGGCCGATGCGGCAAAAAATGCTCTTTCTGGACGTCCCCCGTTACTTTTTCAATTATTTCTAAATCTTCCCATTCTCTGAAAACATTTTCATAATAAGTAGACCCCTCTTTTGTGCGCGTTCGCACATCTTTTTATGCCTCTTCCACGTCATTTCTTTATTACTGGGTAATTCAATCGTATCAGATTTAAAAGGTAAACAAACTTCATATCTACCATCTGGATGAATTTTAATATTGGTTTTAAATTCCTCTATTATTTTAGAATGCTCATATTGATTTTTCAAACTTTCTACAGGCTCCCTAATACCGATCGTTTCAAGATCCCATAACTCATTAATAGAGGCATTTTTTACATACAAAGATACAACAGACAAAACAGTATTACTATTATAATTACTACTCAAATTTTGATTGGGTTTTCCAGTTAATACACAACCCAAGTGTGTTTCTAACATAAATAAACCTGAATTTAATTTCATACATTTATTAGTGAATAATGTGGCAATTAAATCGGCACCTAAAAGTAAATTAATTTCCGAATCCTCAGATTCGAGATCAGGTAAAATAATTTGTTTTTCTCTAAGCTCAATAAGTGCCTCTACTCTAGAAAGTTTGGGTACAAAACCCAGACCTGCCAACTGCTACGAAAAAATCGTAGTTGCTACGATTTGGACCTATAAACTACGATGCTACGAAAATCGGTCTTAAACTACGATTTATTGCACAAAACACAAACGCATTTTTAATTTCTAGTTGCGATTTTCACCCCGCGCAGCATATTTTTTAGGAGTGATTCTGTTCCGAAATTTCCAAAATTTCAAAGTATTCATTTCCGAAAGCTTTAAAAAATTGGCCATTAGTCCGAAAATTCGGACATTAAAAAATGCTCATGGAAAAAAATTTGGGCTGCAAAACAAACTTAACCACGAG
Source organism: Maratus speciosus (assembly GCA_963932465.1). Taxonomy (NCBI): domain Eukaryota; kingdom Metazoa; phylum Arthropoda; class Arachnida; order Araneae; family Salticidae; genus Maratus; species Maratus speciosus. Next base: position 630,248,329 of record OZ010788.1, read on the forward strand.
TGAATGGAGTTTTTGTAAATATCTATACAGGAATTCCCTTTCTTAGAAAGAAGGGTGCCATTTTAAGAATTTCTGGAGGGGGAGGGGGACAAGATTTGAAATAGTGTTAAAAATCGCACGATTTGTGATAAACTATCGTGAATTTTGACAAATGACCGAGTAAAAAATCAATGTCGTCAATTGGTCGCAGAAGAAAATAAATTCCGTCAAGGGATCGTGGTAAAAACGTGAATTTTTTCAAAATATCGCAAAAAGAATACACGAATTTCGTCAAAAGATCAGTAAGAAAATGCAAATTTCATCGAAAGATCAGTAAGAAAACTCAAATTTCACCAAAAGATCGCAGAAAGAAAACTAGAACACTGATTTCGTCAAAGGATCGTGGTAAAAAATTCAAAATTCGTCAAAGGATCGCGGTAAAAAAATGTGAATTTCGCCAAATGTTCATGATAAAAAGTGCAGATTTCAACAAAGAATCGTGATAGAAAAATGTGAATTACGATTGTGGGGAAAACAGTATGGGTAACGTGAAATGATCGCGGGGGAAAAAAAAATCACGAGTTTCGTGAAATTTTACTGCACTGGGCTAAAAAATTGGAACCAGACTCCTTTTACAAGCGTTTTTTTTAAAAAAGCTACGAAACGAAAAGAAACTACAAATCGTATTAAAATTTTCAGAGGAAAAAATATACTACATTGAGTTTAAAGACTAAAAAGTTATTCCTTTTACGAATGTCAAAAGGTGACTGCGAAACACGAAAAACCAACCAACCAACCAACCTCCAGAATAATTTTAATTTTGTGTGCTACGATTTCTCATTTTCAAAGGTTGGCAGGTCTGAAAACCAGTAATTTTATTTTCAGAGAATACCTCAGCTCTGCAACTAAAGGAATCATTTAAATCAGAAATAATTAAATCATAAACATCATGTATTTGAACTGAGGTTTCTCTCCCCCCAAAAAGGCAATGGGTCATTTTAACTTTCCTCTTAGGAACTAGATTTCTCACCTTTTTACTAACATAACTGTTTTGAGAACCAGAATCAATAATAGTGCGAACCTTTAGTTCCACATTCTTATTTTTCACTTTGACTATTAATGTCATGAGATAAACATTTTCACTATTAGAATGATTTGTCATAGTATTAGTTTCATGAGTTTCATTTTCTTTCTTATCATTTCCACTATTATAATCTGGGCACATAAGAAAATGATGATATTTTTTACACTTAATACAAGTACTTTTAAATCTACAGTTTTTGGACAGGTAATTAGGCTTAAAACAATTAAAGCAAGTATTTTTCTTTAGTAAAATCTTTTTCTTATTTTCTAAAGTCATATTTCTAGCGGCAAAACAATCTCGCGATAAATGCTTTTTGTCACAAAAAATACAAGTAAATTCTCCCTTACCTGTATTTCCAAAAGAAGTGTTTACTAGCGATGAAACCGTTGCAGGAGGGGAAGTTTTATTAACCCGGTCATATCTTTTATTAGTAGTATTAGCACCAAAACCACTGCGCGCTAATGCAATCATCTCTCCGCTTTGCTCTTCGTACTTTAGAAAAGACATTAAATTTTTGAGTGAACGTTCTTCATGCATCGCATCTTCGGCATTTCGTTTTCTTTCCCGTGACATCAAGACTTCTTCAGGGAGGATCGATTCTACTAACGGGATCAGGAAATCGCCGTATTTTTCTTGTGTACGTCCTAAACTTTTGAGAGATCGCAACTTTCCCTCTAATTCATCATACAACTTTGGCAAATCTGTTTTTACTCGGCCAGTGATAGCATTTTTCATAACCATTGTTAATAAATCACGTATATAGACTTGTACGAGCAGATCTCTACCAAATCTTTCTTTGATTTGGTTTATTGCTTGATGATAATTAGCAGCTGTAGCTGGAAAGCTCTCCACCACTCTGGCTGCTTTTGAATTCAGAACGACCGCCTGTAATAAATATTGGAATTTATCCGAGTCCGAAATACTTTTATCTTCATGTATCTTCTGAAATTGAGACCAAAATGACAAATACTCCTTAACATCACCGTTAAATTTCTTCAATTCAATCTTCGGCAGTTTAAAACTTCTCTTCTCGAGAGATTCATTCCTATTTTCAAAGACGGGCGTCTGTAAAGAAATCATTTTTTCTTCTACTCCAGTCTTCAACTCAAGGTATCTATCCCGATATTCTTCGGCTGCTTGAAAATCTTCCTCACACTCCTTCTCGGAGCAACCTTCTTTCAGCAGAATGCTATTGATATTTTTCTGACATTCCTCTAATCTTCCAAATTTATCCTCTAATTGTTTTCTGTAACACAGACAGACTTTTAAGATCAATCTCCAGTTTCAATAATTCTTCTGTAACTTTATTCGTGCACGACGTAAAACTTATTCTAAGATTTTTTCTTTACAAAATTATTAGAACATCAATAAATATTACTTAGCAATTTACAAAATGATTATGATAGCAATAAATCTCACTGATTGAATGGAAAAAGTACTTTACTTCATTTTTGATTAATTTATGATATCTAAATTATATTTATTGATAACATTACTACTACAATCATCCTCTGAATATTTTTCATTTAAAAAATTAGCTTTGTGAGGATTTACACTATTTTCACTGACAAACTTTGCTTTTGAAGAAAAAAAATCTCATTACGTTGTTTTTCTCGTAAATTTCTTCTAGAATGTTTTTAAAATTTCCTCTTTCACATCCTTAAACTTACAATCCACTGGGTATCCTATCCAATTCCCCAATAAAATAGTCGTAATTTTCTGGTAGACTTTCTATTAACTGATAACACCTGTGTTTCTCGGTAACTTTCTCCCCTACATCCACCACATGGTGGTAAACTCCCTCAAATCTAACGATATAGGAGGGAATATCTTCTAGGGGTGCAACGAATATTCGGTTGATTGTTGTAAAGAAAATGCTAATTTTGTCAAAAGATCACAGAAAGAAAATGAGAATTTCGTCAAATGATAAAATATGTGAATATCATGAAATAATTATGGAAAAAAAGTCACTAATTTCGTCAATTTACTGCATTGCGCTAAAAGATTGAAACCGGGTTCCTTTTACAAATGTCAAAGAATGGCGCAAAACAAGAAAAAGACTTTAAAATCATATATAATTTGGAGACAAAAAATTTTTGAGCTGAAAGATTGAAACTGGAATCCTTTCATGAATGTCAAAAAATGGCTGTGATACACCAAAAATTGCATTAAAAATTTGCAAATAATCTGGATTCCTTTTACTAATGTAGAAAATTTGCCATGAAATGCGGGAAAAAACTGACTCATAAAAAATCTGAAATAAGAAAAACTGTCAAAATAAAAAAAATTCTAACACTGTCTTCGAGGTACAGTCGTCGAAAAAAAAAAAGGACACCCCCTGCTAACTCTGCAACAAATTATCATAAAAGAAAGTTACAGGTACCAAATGATTGGAAATAAAGTCTACTTTTCAATGATCTATATAAAATTTGCTTAGGGGCCCATCTACATATCAAAATGAACACTTTATATATATATATAGCAATACCCAAATTAATAAATACATTCCGCACATTTCAATTAGCCTAAATCCAAATTTTCATGAAATTCGTACGATTAGTTTCTGAGTAATTAATTATTTTAAAATGAGCCTATTTTAGGAGCTGTATCCAAATTGATGTTTGGTACTCAATTGAGGAAATGCTACAGAATGACTATATCACTTCTATTCATGTATTATTTCTTGCCAATATGACCATTTCACTTGCTTAATATGTTTAGTCTCGTGACGGCCCAAATATTTCAATAAAATGAGTAAAATATATTTTTCAAATTATGCTTTTCTGCACATCATAGACGACCTCTTAAACCCTCATTTTGATGTTGTTTAATGATAATTCGAAAACTACATAAAAGAAAAATAGAAATTTAGAATTTGATAAAGCAGAACATAATAAATATAAATCTATCAAAAAAATTGTAGGTTGCTATTCATACTTTTTTCAAATATTAATTTCATAATTCATAATATAAAATTTTAAAAATTACAAATTCATTGTATTTATGTTTTGTTTTTTTAGAGTTATAACCACATAAAAATTATCGCATTAGGATTATAATTTTAGGAGATATTAATAAAAATATGAAAATTAAATTTAATATTAGAAGTTGTAAAGCTTGAATGGTTATAATTCAAAGATTCATCATTCAAATGAGTAGAAATTTCGTTTTTAGGCATAGTTTGAGCCGGAGATTTAAAATATAGTGTCAAAATTGGGTGTTGCCATTGAAAAACAAAGTTTGGGCTGGTTTTGATTTGTAGATGGTCCCCTAAGCAAATTAGATATACATGATTTGAAAGTAGGTTTTATTTCCAATTGATTGCTACCAGTAGCTTTTTTCTATTATAATTAGTTGCAGAGTTAGTAGGGGATGTTTACTTTTTTTTTCCACGACTGTGCATAACTTCAGCTATGGAGGTACCTGCCAAATCTTGCAGCTCGCACTCTCTTCAGAAAACATCACACACACATAAACGTCTGTGTTTATTATTATAATACATATAGTTTTTAATCTGAAAAAATATACAGAACTAACTTTTGAAAAATCTGGTTAACCCAAACCCAACCTGCAGAAATATAAACCCTTTCCGAACCAAAAACAATTAGAGTTAACCGTATTTGCCGTGTAATAAACAGCAACCAACCACCAACATCCATATTAATTTTAATTTTGTGTGCTACTATTTCTCATTTTCAAAGGTTGGCAGGTCTAGTTGTTTGAACAAAGAAAACACATTTATAAAATAAAATGTAAAATACTTTTTTTTTTCATCATTTTAGGTAGCGAAAAGTTTTGACAGTATCTTTGAGATTAAACTGTATTTTGAAAAGCATTGTATGCTTTACATGTCAGTCTGTTCAAAGTATTGCTTTGGTATGAAAATTACTATTTATAGAATGAGCTACATTTTTAATGCATTTCTTTTTGCGTTTAAAAATTGTTTTGAATCATTACCTGCTACAAAAATATTATAAATGCAACAGAAATTGTTACATTTCAAATGACATTTTAATTTTATTCTTTGTAAAAATTCTTTAATTATTAACACATTAAGCTCCATGTCAGTCACCGGTGACTGACACCGAACTTTCCGTTTAAAACTTGTCATTCACCGATGACTGATGCTCTAAAATATGATTTAAAACTAAAAATATATATATTGTTTTAAGTAATTACTGAAAATTTATTTAAAATTTACTTACCTTTTATTTATTACAGGATTATACTTTCTTAAAAATTGCTTTAACATTGTTAATTTTTCAGCTTCAGTGTCAGCCACCTTGCCACTTAACGTGTTAAACAGTGTTAAATATGATGCTTGTCATTTGAATTTTTGTTATATATCTATTGAATATTTATTTCATTGCAAATTTGATCTTATTTTTACAAATTAGTATACCAGATTTTAATTGTGTTATGTACTGATTGCCACTATGCTTTTCTTTAGAAATGAATAAATTTTGCTTCCATATCCAAAGGACCCGTTTTGGCTGTCTGAAGGTGAAATGTAATAAATAGTCATTGGCATTGTGAAATGAACTTGAGGGCTGCACTTACATATTTGCAGTCATACATACCTGTATTGTAAGTAATTACTAATACATATTAATTATTAACATAATTTTATTCGCATATCAAATACTGCTATATTAAAATTTATTAACATTTGATAAAATGAATATATATTTATTGATTTTATTAAGAATCAATTTAATATTAATTGCAAATATTAATAATTTTAATAAAGCTGTCTTTAATTATGAGCATACGTAATTACATTTTTTTTAGATTTTTCTGTGTTTTTCAAATATTATATGAAATCGATAGACGGCTACTAGTGAGTACCAGCGATGCCATTCAATAGTTGATTTTAAGAAATATGTTTCTGTTAAATAGGTTATGTTATAAAATACAATTATTGAAATATATTTCAAATCAAATTACTTCTGGCATCAAACCATCTTGATTGCTTTGTAACGAGGCTAACGAAAAAGACAGGCTACTGCGGTGCATACCAAGTGTCTTTTTTTAGAGACCGCTAGAGTGATGTGATGTTCTTTTCATACACCTGCATTGGTGCATTCGAGCATCACGTGACTCCAGTGGTCTGTAAAAAAAGATACTAGAATTCAACGTGGTAGTCTGTCTTTTTCGTCAGTCTCGGCTTTGTAATTGTGTCACTATGGTCTCAAGCAACCATTCAGTATTACCAGGTAACCAAGAAAGTTTGTGCGGTTTTCATCAGGCTTAAAAAAGACCCACAAAAGCCTTAAACATTAATTTTATTCTTTGAAATAATCAGCATTAGCTTCAATTAACATGTTCCTAATAAGACACAAACTCAAATGCCTTTTTTGAAAAAAAAAATAAATAAATAAATAAAACAAAAAAAAATAGAGCACAAAAATTGCGCAGATCTATTGGTGACATCTCATTTTCTGCTATGCTGTTTCCACAGGTAATTTTCTATGGCCAAAAGTAGGTAAATAGTCATATTGGATGACATCTAAAGAATAAGGTAGAGAGGCAAAACTTCCCAATGCAATGTGTCGTTTTTGCCGTATCAGGTTTGGCATCATCTGTGAGTGGAGAACCCCTCTAATGTTGGCAAGCACTGTCTGCTTCTGGATCAAGGTAGCTGAAACTCATTGTAAATGTGATGAGTAGACGTCAGCTGTAAATGTTTTTCTGCCTTCTGTCACTTCATACCAGCGCTGCTTCATCACACATTTTGTGTGTATTATTTTAGACATTCTGTAAATATACAAACACTTCTTTGCAAAATTTGTAAAGATATAAATACATTAAATGTAACTATTTAAAAAAATTATATAATTTTCAATTTTTTAAATTCTTTTCTTAACGTAACTTGCATCAATATTCAACTTGGGATTCAAGATGAAGTAAGTTAGTTTTTCCACATTTTAGTACTTTCCAACATAGCTGAAAAGTGTTTATGAATTCAGTTTGTCTGTCTGTGCTCTAACTTACTTAAATATAAGCAGATTGTCATGGAATTGATATACGTTATTGGAGTTTACGATGTCGTGTTCGGTATTGAAAATGAAGTGTATAAGCATTTACGGTTCATTAGAGGAACTCTCAAAAGGATTTCATTACATTACACCCTATGAGGAAAATTCGTTTGTATTGTATTCTAATGATATTACACTATTTGAAACATATTGAAATTTATATATATCACTGAGGTATATACTACAAAGCACTTATTGTAGAATCTGGTGTGCATATAATTTATCATTCAAATACAAGGAGACACAAAAGTATTTGTCTACAGTACTGTCTATAATGAATAATTGCTGGAAGTGCATTTTCAATTGTGGTAAGCGTTTTAAGATGTAATTATGTTTGTGCATATTACTTGGTGTGTATAAATTTTATGGATCATATGTAAGGCTACACAAAAGATATCAAATACATTTCCTTTTATTAATGGAAATTGCTGAATGGGAATTTTCAACCGTGCTATGCATTTAATTGAATTAACTTTTAGCAGATGATGTAGTATAAATACAAATCTATGAATTATATGCAGGACTGAACAGAAAAATTCATATATTTTTTCCACTATTAATGGTAATTGCAGAAATTGAGTTTTCAAATGCATTACTCATTTTCTAAATTATTTACTTAGAATATTATACCTTAATAAACTGTAAAGTTTTGTTAGTGTTCTGTGAATGTATTGGAAAGTGTTTCATAATTTGTGCTGGGTGCATGATTTTTCCTACTTGTTTATTTAACTTAATTTGGTTCATTTGTGTAAAGATGGAATTTTGGAATCTATTTTCCTTCACTTCCCAATAATAAGCTAGAATTATCAAAAAGAAATAAAAAGTATACTCTTATATTTTGATAATACATATTTTTAAAGCTAAATAAATAATTGTATTTGAGTCTTTTTTCCTTTAACCAAGTGCTGAAATTAATTTCTTAATATAGCTATAACTATATACCAATTACTACAACAACAATGGAGTTATATGCCAAACCATACTTGCTAAAATATGCCAACTGGCTGTGAAAGTACAAGAATGACATATTTGAAACTCTAAAATTAGAAAATAAAATACAAATAAAAATACAGTAATAAAATACAAATAAGAAATAAAAATACAAGAATAAAAAAAATCATCTTTTTATAAATTAATATTTCAATATTAATTGAATTAATATGTTGAGAAAAACAATTTAGAAATCCTGAACAGATTGATTAAATAATACTTTTTATTTTCTTTCCTGTTTCCACAATTAAAAGAAGAAATAGGGCAAAAATTATTGTTTTGAATAAATTAAGCAGTTTACACTTTTTACCTAGCTTCAATCCAAGCAGTAATTTTTCCACAAGTAAGGACTACATCAAATAAACATCATTAGTCCCCGATATGCTGTTTCTTTCAACCAACTATTAAAGTGTTGTCTCTAAAAAATAATGTTCCTTAATATAAGCTAGCCGTAAAACAAAGCAAATGTATCATTGTGCAGGATAATCTCTACTGCAATTTTTTAAACTTTGAAGCATCAGACATTTTCAATTTTTGTATCGTCGTATAGGGGGGGAAAAAGTACTTTTAAATGCAATCTGTTTGAAAACTGCATCTCAATTTATTTTTGAGATATTAATTTCTTTGTAGTTTTTAACAATTTTTTTTTTATGTTGGCAACTGAAGTACTCCATTTCTGTTAAAAGTAAAGGAAAAATAATTGGAAAATAGTAGATTATTATATCTTTCCGTTTAAATTAAATATGTGCTATGTTGAAAAAATATAAATTTATGATTTCTGATAAACATGCAACTATTATAAACTATGTTTAATTTTATGTATCCATACAAATATATGAATCATTGATCCTTTTTTTTTTTTTTAGTTTCTTGAATGACGATATTGATTTTTAACTTAGCTGCTTTTGTGATTTTATTTATTAACACTTTCAACATTTGAAATTATTGTTGTTAAGGCTAACATCCAACATGTGTTTGCCTTATTTTGATGTTTGGAACCAACCCTTACGAAATAACTGATATCTCTATGTTTATATGCATTAAAAAGAAAATCAATCATTTGCATAAAAAGAATTCAATTAAAAAAATTTAAGATTGTGCAAAAGATAGAAACTTACCAATTTCTGGCTCAATCACTGGTTGGAATACCTTCCAGAAACAATCTATGGAACTTGAGTCTATTAAAATTCCGCCAGCTATGGCCTTTAAAGTATTACTGCAGACTTTTGGGGTTTTAAGATGCTTTCTTTTTAGTATGTTTAATCCTTTCTAAAAAACATTTGTAATAATAGATTTATAGAAATTGTTAATAGTGTAAATTCATAGAAATTTGATCAATTTGATTGAAATTTGCATGCTTTTTAGGCATATAGTATTTTGTAGTCTATCACGGATGTATTTTTCAATATTCAAATTGTAAATACTTTTTTGTGTAATTTAAATACAAAAATTTTTGTCTAAAATTGACAACTTAAAATTTGAATGGCCGTCATTTTCTTCAGGATCAAAAAATTGATAAACCCATCCGAGAAAGACCACAAAGTTTGTAAATTTTAAGGATTTTTTCTCTTTTTTGTTATAGATAAGCCGATTTCGAGATTAATCTGGTACTGCAAAACAGGGTTGGCATTAATGAACTACTTAACTGATATGTTCTTTTGTAATTATTTTACGCAAATAGGAAAAATATTATCAATCAATTTAATTTATACTAATATTATATAGAAGTAATGCTTGTTTGTTCATAGAGGTAATCTCTGGAACTACGTAACAGATTTCAAAAGTAATGGTGGTAAACTGATGGTGACAGTCCCTACTCCAACATAGGTTGTACTTTATTCCTGTGCCATTAAATCCATGGGGTACATGAGCAAAAAGAGTTCTGAAATTGTGATTTTTCTGATAATGAAGGGCCCCAAAATTTAAAATTCGACAGGGAAGTTACTTATAAGAATTAAATGCTCTGTAAGAACAGTTTCTAAAATATTCGAAACCTAAAAAGGGGAAATGAGCAAAAAGTGTTCTAAAAAACTTTTTAAATTGTGTTTTTTATAGCATTGCTGAGGATAGAAACTTCAAATTTGACATGGCTGCTATTTATAAGATGCAAATGCCCGCGAGGACAGTTTTTTAAAAATTTCAAAATTAAAAAAGTAGCAGGAGGAAAAAGGTCTAAATTATGATTTTTGTGATACTAAAAGGACTAGAAATTTGAAATTAGGCATAGCAGTTACATTTAAGTTAAAAATGTTCACTAACTTATAAAAAAATTCAAAATTGAAAAAGGGAAATGAGCAGAAAGCGTTCTAAAAACTCTCTAAATTACGATTTCCAATAGAATTGTTAGAAATGGAAGCTTGTAATTTGATATGGCTACTACTGTTAAGACGTAAATTGCCACAAAGAACAGCTAAAAAATATCAAAATTTATAAGGTTGAAATGAGTAAAAGGAGTTTTTTTTTTAACTTTCTAATCTCAAAATTTGATACGGTTGTTACTCTGAAGACACAAATACACATGCAGAACAGTTTTTTTTTTTTTTTTTAAAGAAATGAAAATTTAAAAGATGTAGGAGAAAAAAAAGTCCTAAATTACAATTTTCATAATACTGTGAAAAGACTTGAAATTTGGCATGGTGGTTACTTTAAAGATACAAATTCCAGCTAATAATTGTTTCTTAAAAAAAAATTCAAAATTTAAAAGGGTGAAATGTTCTAAATTAAGATTTCTATGGTATTGTCAATGATAGAAACTTGGAATTTACTTTTAAGGCATACATGGTCACGCAGAATGGCAGACTAAAATTTGTGTCAAAAATGACATATTGTACAATTGAGACACTATGCAAATACTTTATATAAAATTGCTCTTTGCATTACTATGCCTGTGAGTTTAAATTAATTATGTAGGAACATATTATTAAGTGTATGTTGAACAATGATTGGTCTACCTTGTGATATTGTGGTATGATATAAGCAGAATAGGCCGCCAAATCGTCATTTTGATGGTACTTTTACATCACAGAGTTTTGGCAGGATATTTTAAGAGAATAAATATACCTAGTACTATACAATTAACCCCCTCACTGACAAGCCCGTGTTAATACGTTCACTAAGCTCCAGGTTTCACTGCAATACAAGCAATATTTAAAGTAATATAATTCTATTGATTTAATGTATTTTTAATACATTGACCAATGATTAATATTTCCAAGGATTGCATTCATATTCGTTAAGTTTTTTTTATAAAATGTTCAAAGAATCATTTTTTTTTTTAACATTTAAAACAAAATGCAGGGAAAACAACATTACAATTTTGCCCTTTTCCAAGACAGTCGGAAGGTTAATTCAATTTGCTTCATAATATCTCATTTTGATACAACAAAAAGGGATGCAAATACATCATTTTGATGATACTAACATGTCGCTGAGTTTCGGGAAGAGATTTTAACACATTGAAGGTACCAAATAGTACAATACAAATATTTCACTCTGACTAGGAATGTTTTGGTGTGGTGTGAGCATAACAGGGTGCCAATTCGTCATCTTGACGGTACTACCATGTTTTCCAGCTATGGCATGAAACTTTAGTATGTTGTCTGTATTGACTAGTACAATACCAAATATTTCAGTCTGCCGTGTGATATCTTAGTATGATCTGAGCAGAGGAAGAGCCAATTTGGCATTTCAATGTTACTATCCCATAATCGAATTTTCAGGCTAAATAATTGCAAAATTAAAGTTTTAACAATGAAATTTTTAACTATTTTGTTTGAATGTAAGAAAGCCTCAATACCTCCCTTTTTCTTGGCGACTATTCGAAGAAAGGTAGCTTCTAGCACAGACAATTCTCCTCCCCCCTTAAAATTTAAAAGCAATTTCCTTTAAGTTAAGTATATTGTGGTTGAAGAAGGTGCTGGCTTTTAATACATCGGACTGCCACAGAGGCTTCAAGCTTATTACTTACACATTGGTCCTGTTGTTCTTATATCGTACCAAAATATCATGAGGTGGATTTAAATATTTTTATTATACTGGTCAATATTTGCAAAACATGTTAAAATTTCATGCCTAAACTCGATAACATGATTGTACTGGCAAAATGATGAATTGGCATCCCATTCTGCTCATATCATACTAAGATTTTATGAAGCAAACTGATTGTATTTTACCTATCAGTATCTTCAATGCGTTAAAATTTCATATTGAAACTCGATGGTACAATAGTTTCTCCAAAATGAAGAATTAGTCCCCTGTTATGCTCATATTCTTCTAAGATGTCATGAGGCATACTGAAATATTTATATTTTACTAATCAGTATTCAACACATATTTAAATTTCGTGCCGAAATTTTCTAATGGGATAGTATCGTAAAAATGACCCGTTCTGTTCATATCATACCAAGATATCACGAGACTGATTGAAATATTTGTATTGCATTATTGTATGGTATCTTTAATGTGTTGAAATCTTGCTGAAACTAAATGACATAACATTACTGCCAAAGTGGGCAATTGGCACTTATGCTACTCATATCATAATAACTTTTGCAGAGGCAGACCGGTCATTTATTTATTGTTTATAATCTTGACCTATATCATAATTTCATCTTGTAACTCAATGACATAGTCACTTTTGTCGACTCTGCCTGTTTTATTACATCACATGTCAACGAAAAAGAGCATAAAACAAACAAAAATAGTCATGTAGCGAGAAAGATCAGAATTAAGATAAAGGTGAGTTGCAATAAGCATAAATATTTCAATTTTAAATACCATTATTCTATACATTTATTTATAATATAAACACAAAAAGTTTAATTATATAATGAAACATGTTAAAGTAACACCCACTGGAAGAGTTTCCTGTTTAAAAAAAATACTAGCCACTAAGGATGTGTTCTCTGTAGGAGAGAAATGGAAGTGGGTGACACCTCATTTTTTCTTCTTTTAGAAGATCATTGCCGTCGCTTGATTTTAAAACACTTCCGTGCATTGCTGGATTGAGGCACGATATTCTGAGTGTATATAGTTTGATTTGAAGTACATCATTCTAAAAGACAAAACTTAATTGCCAATCTTGAAAATTCGCTCACTGTTGGCGAGCGGAAATTCCGCGCCCTGTTATAAATAGCTACTTAGGGTGGTGAGTAACTGGGAAAAATAGGAGAAAAATGGGAATTTCTGTAAGTGAAAAAGGCAGGAAATTTTTTTATTGGTGTGGAGAATTCGTAAAAGTGGTAAATTGTTGCATCTGGAAAACCATATAGATGTGCGAGTTTTTCATATTTCAGAAGATTTCTGTTTATAATTTCATCGAAATCCCTCTTCCTTATTTTGTGCAACTCTTCCGTAGTACAAAGTTTAAAATCTTAAAAAAAAAATTCTGCCTTATTTGATGCTCGCTATTAACAATAAATCAATCATCTAAATTAGCCCCTTCCTCCAAAATTTCTGCTTATCCATTCATCTTTCCCACCCCCTAGCATACAGAGTTTCAAATCTTTTCAAATTTTCTGTAAAAGAAACATCTGCCCTATTTTTTTGCTCTCTAGTGACAGCAAGTAAATAAATAGTAACATAAATTACCCTCTCCTTCAAAATTTTCTGCTTGTCCCTTTCGTCCAACCTCTTCCGGCCTACAGAGTTCAAATCTTTCAAAACTATTTTAAGATAAAATCATTCTGCTCTATTTGTTGTTCATGAATAACAATAAATAAATAAATAAATCCTCAGTCCCTCCTTCCCAAATTTACGTTTCTCCCTTTCCTCTTTCAGTGTTCAAACAAGTTTAAAATCTTTGTAGAAAACAAGGTCTGTCCCAATTGTTAATGTCTCATGAGAATAAGTAATTAGTTATATAATTTATCTTCTTTGCCTTTCAAAGGATGCAGATTTAAAAATATTTAAAACTCTTTATTTTAAAAAAAATTCTGTCATATTCGTTGCTTTATAGTAACAATAAATAGTTAATCTATCATCCAAAATACACCTCCTCTCAAAATTTCTGCTTTCTAGTAGTTTTGCTATAGCAAATTCTTTAAAATTTGTTGTTTTGTAATTTTTTTTTGTTTTGATACTTTGTAGTAATGATAAATATCAATTCTTCTTCCCCTAAAATTCCCACTTGTAAATATATCTTCTGGTCGATTTTCATATAACAGCTTGTATTGTGCATCACCCTAAATCAGTTCCCAACTCTGTTGTACAAAAGATGTCTTTCAAAAGTAAGCACAAACACAAGGAGAATAAAAACTTTCCAGTTGAGAGAAAGCTTTCTTCACCATGAAAGAAAAAACAAATTGCTAGAAATATCACCGAACAAGAACTGTATAATAATGTCTTGATCAAAAGTTGCATCAAACTCGAATGTTTGCTGACACAGAAAAAACACAGATAAATTTCTATTTATTTATACATTTTCCTTACAATGAATGAATCTATTGGTTTTAGTGTATGAACTTACCAGGAAATCTTTAAATACTGTGCTTTTCTTGAAACTTTGGATGGTGAAGCTAACATTTACTTGTGAATCTTCTGAAATGAGGTACTCTGTGAAGTTGGATTTTACTGCTAAACAGGCATATACATGGGAATTATTTATTTTTTCTCTGAAATCTGTCATAGCTCCCGGTCCTGCGTTTCTATATTTTTCAAAAATCTTCCTTGTAATAACGTATTGGAGGATGGCTTCTCCTATAAACATGAGGCTGTCATATGTAGGTAATTGGCTATCCTGGTGCCCCATAGGTTTTAAAGAATTTTGTAAAATACTCTTGTTTTTAAATCTATATTCTATTTTTTTTTGAAATTCTTCTAATTTTTCATTGTAAATGGGATTTATTGTTGCTTGCCATATGAGATTTGATTCATTATTTTCTATTAGATTGAACCAATTTATTATTTGAATTGCTGTATTGTGTCCATTGGCTAGTAGAAAGGCTCCTATTATGGCTTCTATAACATCTGAAATGGATTTGTCTTTTAAATGAACTATTTGCAATGTCGTGTTGATGTAATTGGGAGGACACCAGGTAGCTGGATCAAATGGTATGGCATGTATGTAGTTGCCGATATTTTTTTCTTGAGCCATTTGAAATAAAAAACTATTTTTAACAATATTTATTCTATTTTCATTTAATGTACCTTTACTTTCATTAGGGTATTTAGCTGCTATTTTTATTGAGATGTAATACTGCAAGAAAGAGTCGCCCAGAAATTCTAGGCGCTCTAAATTATTTTCTTCTCCTGATTTTTTTAAAGTGAGTGATTGTAGTAAGAAACATTGGCTAATTTTTTCATCATTTGTTCCTAAATAGCTTATTATTTTGTTTAATAACTTAATAATATCATTAGAAGGTTCTTGGTTTTCTATTTGTCTATTTAATTTTTTCTGCAGGTTTTGGTTGCTAGTTCCAAAATTGTAGACAGTTTTGGCTTTAAGAGGCTTCATCTTGAGATTAGAAATTTTATTTCGAAGTTCCTCAGCCATCAAAATTAATTTGAGACGGAATAGTACTATTGGGAGAAAGCTATTACAGTCATCGTTTGATAAAATATTTTCTTTTTCTTTATTTTCCAAAAGTTTCCAGTCAATAATGTCTGAAGAAAAAAAGAAATAGACATCAACATTAATTGTTAAAAACATTTTTTGAATTATATCTTTACATAAAAAGTGAAAAGATTGCATATAAAAATGAGTATATTTTTTAAATACAAAATTTGAGCAGTAAAATATAAGAAGCTTAATGAAATATAATAAATCTTAATTATATGTATTTGTATCCATCACTTTCTAGACATCTCTTTATCAAAATTGAAAATTTTCCAACTGAGTGAAAGAGTGTCCTGGTGAAAATCAAAGCTGGATTTTTTTTTGACTTAAATTGCCAATGAACTTCCTGTTGAGCTACCTGGAATGGTAACTGTCTGACACCACTCACCCAGGCAACCTTATTGGCAATAGCATCTGGTCTGCCATGTCTGACAGTTGAACAGTATAAGCCGCAGGAAAGGGAACTCTATCAAATGATGGAAATGCAGGTGCACTTTATTATTTTAACGCAGTCATACTGATTGGTAATGGGTATCATATGAGTTAATTTTAGTTGTTAAAAATCTATAATTATGTACTTTTAATGACACTTTTAATCATAGATTTTCTTATTTTGTTTTATTTTTAAATTATAAGGAAAGGAGTCTTAAGAACAATAAGTATTTTCTGTATTTAAATGAAACCCATTTACAGCTTAGGAAAAAGGTTATTTACTGGGATGAATTGTTTTATTTTCTTATTTATTCTGTTCTTAAAAGAGATAGTTGAATGTTAAATTATATGCTGCTGTAAAAAAAATTCTCATTCTTCTATTTTAATGCATTGTTCATTTTATAATTCACTGTACAGCAATGCTTATGCCTCCGAACTGAAATTAGTTGATTCTAGTTCAGTTTTTTTTTTTTGCACTGATTCTGAATATACTCTCTGTTTTTCTCCTCTAGGTGGTCCAGTTTTTGAGAAATTTGCATATTTAAGTTCGTGCAAATTTAAGCTTTTTTGTGCAAGCAACTTTTAGATATAATAAGTATCGGATTGAAATACCCTTTCTAGATAATGACTACTGGACTATTTACTTCAGATAAATGCCACGATTTGCATATTATTAACATTTATCTGTCAATTATTAAACCTAATTTGCATATTTTTCAATGGTAGTTACTGTCAACTTTAACCTTTTGTACTGCACACCAAAATTTCAGTCACCTACCAGCAACTCCACACCATCTTACATATTTTGAATACGTGGGAAACTCCCTAAAAGCATGTTTATTTGTTGTTTACCGTATGGATGTCAATGGATTTGTAGTTAAACTTAGTATGTCACCGTATTGGTGCCAGTTGATTTATGATTTAACTGAGTATGTTACTGTATAGGTGTCGGTGGAGTGCAAAAGGTTATAGTTGCTGCAGACTTGACACAATGTTTTTCTAGATTAGATTTTTATACTTACAGTAGATCTGTGTAACACAATCTATATAATGCAATTCTCTGTATAACACACAACTTCTCAGATGTAAACAATGAATTTTGCATTTTAAGAAGCACCTGCAATTCACGTTTTAGAAATATCGCTACTCTCCAGAGCAGGTCTGTCCAACTTTTCAGTGACCAAGGACACACCTCAATTGGCAATAAATAATGAAGGGTGCCATTATTCACGTGTTTCAAAATCTGCAACAATGTTATCACACTGTAGTAATGACAGCGACAAACACTAATATTATATGATGCATACACGTTTCACAGTGGTATTTATAGGGTCCTTGGGATTCAGGAACTCCATGTAAATATAATCTGCAGAAAAATAGTATATCACAGTAAGTTTAGATTTGTATTTTTCTGAAAGGGACACCTGTCTCAAGAACTTTAGCAGAGGAAAAAGCAAATAATCATAATCGTGCATATACAGTGTGGCACAAAATTCTAAGCACAACACAAATCTTTTAATAAAAATAAAACTTTACAACAGAAAGCTTTCAAATACCCACTGTAAGTGAATACTATGATCATAAGTATATATCTCAAGTTTGGATATATACTTATGATCCAAAAGTTTGGGAAAATATCATCTGTCGCAAAAATTTAATACAAATATCTCTTTAAGCATAATTAGAGAGCCAGCAAGACTTTTTTCCTGGAGTATAAAGTGTAGCAATCACTGTATGAGTTATCAAAATGCCCTGAAATCACTGCAGTTCTCACATGAAGAAGTTGTGAAAATTAGGAAGCTCAAAGTTAAAGATAAATCCGTTTTGAAAATTTTACTTTTTTAAAATCTGTCTGAACATTGTATTTATAGTGTTTTCAATGTGGAAAACAATTAAAAAATTCATCACTCAGAAAGACCGAGAAAAATCACATTTCGTTAGGATCAAAGAATTAAAAGAATGGCTGTAACTGGCAATGTGTCTCTTAATCAGATAAAAAATCGACTAGGATTAAAAATATCATGTGACACCATAGGCAGATGAATAACCAAATCAGGATTCATCAAAAAACAAAAATTAGCTCGTAAGCCTTTTTTGAAACAGTGACACAAACAAGCAAGACTTCAATGGTCAAAATAGCACATGTATTATCGTGACGAATGGACTACTGTTATTTTTTCTAAAGGGGGGGGGGGGGGTTGGGGGGAATGTAATTTGGATGGTCTAGATAGGTTCTCATTCTATTGATCTGACTTAAAAAAAAGATCCGAAAAGCATATTTAACAGGTAACAAGGTGGTGGTTCGCTCATGGTATGAGGTGCGTTTGGTTACAATGGACAAATGTCCTTTTGCTTCCTAAATGGCAGAGAAAATTCTCAAAAGTATCAGGAAACTTTGAATGACCATTTGTTACCGTTTGGTTAATTCCTAGGTGGTCCCAACTGGACCTTTCAGCAAGACAACACATCGATACACACTTCCTGTTGCACAAAAGAATGGCTTAGATCTTAGAATATCAATGTGATGAACTGGCCAGCACTCAACCTAGATCTCAATCCGCTAGAGAACATTTGGGGAATTTTCTCACGTGATGTCTACAACAATGGGGAGCAGTATTACCCTGTGCAAGAGCTGAAATTGATGATCAAGGAAACCTGGTACAGACTGTCTCTCGAAACCTTACATACTCTCATGTTATCAATGGAAAATCGCGTAATCGATCTCATCAGGTGCAATGGAAACACCATAAACTACTAAAGAACTTTTGTGCTTTGTGGAATGTAAATGTTTCATTTTTGTGCATAAACTTTTGCGACATCAAAATTTTGATTTTTTTAAATAATTTATTACTTTTGCATTCTGGTGTATGTACTGCACAGTAATAATAAAAAATAAAGATATGTAAATATTATTGATTTAAAGAAAAACATTATTTAAAATGGATTTTTATTTTGTAAAGCTAGTAACAGGAAAAATTTGAAAGAGCTTCAAGGAAAACCTTCAAAGGGCATCATAGCAGCCACGTGCGCCATGTTGATGACAGCCCTGCTCTAGAATTCTTAGTTTGAGACGTTTTTTATATTTATCTTTTTAAGTCAGAGATTTTTAACAAAAAAAAAAAATGCTATTATTAAATTTAAAAAATTTCAAAGTGAGTAATATGATGATTTGGTCCATGTATATGTGAATCATGTTTATAAAGTAATTTAACAATGTGTAAAAAGTCTACATGCAAAAATTTATAAATCTGCACAACTTCTAGTCCCAAGGAATGCAATATAAAGACCTTCAAATGTATATCGA
This sequence comes from Maratus speciosus, assembly GCA_963932465.1. NCBI lineage: Eukaryota > Metazoa > Arthropoda > Arachnida > Araneae > Salticidae > Maratus > Maratus speciosus. The sequence continues at coordinate 630,267,711 of OZ010788.1, forward strand.
TATGTTCCAGACATATTTTGCTATGTTTACAAGGTTAAGTTTTACTGATGTGTTAAATGATCTATATAATGCAAAATTCTATATCGTGCACAACGTCTCATTTTTAGGTTTGCGTTATACAAATCTACTGTTTTTCAAATATGCAGTCTGTTTTTTTATATTGCGCCTAGTTTTTGAGTAAAATGAATTTCTACATTTGCACACCATTAACACAAGTTTGCTATAAGATGCTTTTTAGGGGTGTGAACCTCCTTGTCAAGAGGTTGAACAGTGGTAGAAAGTAGTGGAGTCTATCCTAACTACTTGAAATACATCAAAAAGTAGCATCAAAGTGATTTCTGGCTTTTTTGACCAAAAAATAAAATTTCACTTTTTTCAAAAACTAGATGTGATAAAAGAAAAGATACTAGATTTGAAATCAGCAAAAAAAAAAAACTAGTTTAGAAACATATTAGTATACTCGTGTGGAAGAAATATTTGAACATCAAGAAACATTATTAGGCACAATATTTTATGGTTACATGTCAGTATAATCTCAGAAATGACGTTTTTCACTAAATTTGCATAAATAAAAATATTCAAATATCTCAAAAACAAGACCTGCTGGAATAAATCCAGAACTAGATTCAGAATCAGCACAAAAAACCACATAAAAAATAATGAATTTCTGTTTTGGGACAGAAAAGTTCAAATTTTGTTGACCAGTGTAATTAAGACATTTTTTTTTTTAATTATTCAAGAGAAAGTTTGTGTTTGTATGTTGTTAAACTAAAGTAAATTTGAAGCAGAAAAGATGAAAGTATCTTATTTCTCTCAATACTTTTGTGTCAAATTTGACCACAAGATACTACACAGAGAGACAAAGTACACTAAAAAGAGAATTTTTTTAAAATGCTTTTTAAAGTTTTAATATATTCATTTTTATTGGATTTTTATTTATCTCTTTAACCCTTTCAGGGACAAAGCATTTTCAACTCTGAAATGTTGAAATAAATGAATGGCACCGGAATTTACCAACAAATTTATTTAGAAATAAGAAAAAGGCTATGTTTCACATACATATTAAATGGCAAATATTTTACCAGAATACTGGTTCCATTGTGGCATTTTGGAATTAAAATTAAGTGGTTTCATAAGCATACCACTGCCCCTGAAAGTGTTAAGGCAATATTACATAGGTGAAAATCAGAAATTTTCTCAAAAATGAAATATAAATATGTTTCCATAAAACTTTGATATAAAATTTATATAATTCATGTACAGTAGACTCCCTAAAATCCGCAAATGCCTAAAATCTCCACATCATGGTAGATGTAAACAATGAAACTTTCATTTCAAATGTAGGGACAAAATCACAGACTTTATTTTTATATCACTCCATTAGGAATTTTAATATGTAATTCTTGTTAGTATGACTGAACTCGTTCTTTTTCATGAATGAAGTATAAATTTATTTCTGGAAAAAATCAAGATTTTTGTAATATCACAGATAATTGCAATCTTTTTACTAAATACATTTATGCACTAATCAATCTTTTTTTGTCCGGCTAAACCTGAAAAAAAAATCTTCTTTATTTTATGATTTTGATGTGAATTAGTAATATACCTTTATGAGGCAAGTTTCATTCAATAAATCAAGAAAAATGTATTTCATCTTTATTATGCATATTTAATTATACACTATAATTATTTACTTCACTTTTACTTTTAATAATTTAATAATTTTTAAAACTATCTTAGTTTTTATTGTTTTAGTTTATTACTTTAATTATTTTAATATTTTACTATGCATATCATAAGCATTAATTTTAATTTCAATTACACTATTACATTCAAATTTCTGTTTAAAAAAGGTAAACAAAAGCAATGACCAAAAATCCGCACAACCTATGGTTTCAAGCTGTGTGGATTTGAGGGAGTCTACTGTATCATGTAACATTCATATATCTGAAATGTAAATCTCCAAGAGTTACATTAATGTACATATATGGCAGGTTTTCATTATTATGTCCAGCTAGACATTAATAATTTTTTTCATTACATTTAGTCTTTCCAAATATGAATAAGAGTGAATTCTATCACAGGATGGAAAAACAAATAGTGGCATTAATCAACCCATCTTACTTATCAAATTTCTGTTCTTTTTTGTCTTTTTTTTCAAAGAACAAACTTATGTTTTTAGTCTTAAATTATTTCATTAACTTAAAATCTTACAAAAATACTACATTGTTAATACAATGTAGTGACATAAGTAGCGGGAAATCAGAGGTTAGAAAGTGCAAGTGCATGGTGGAAGTAGAGCTCTGCCCCATGGAACCTTTAAGTGAAATCTCTTCCTCCTCTAGTAGGTAGAGATCCTCTTGAGAATGTTATCCAACATGAGACTTCTTATTTAAGGTTAGGAATTTTTTCAAGGTGTATATAAATAAATATATATATATATATTTTTTTTGGGGGGGGGGGGGTGGTGGCGTGGTGAGAGAGGGACATTGAAATATTTTAAAATTTTAGATGCAACTAATAAAAGAATTTCCTCAAGATAAAGATTAATTTAAATGATTTAAACAAATTTTCGCTTTTTTATCCCATGGTATATGCCCAGTTTAAATTTTTCAAATGTGTTTTTCATTAAAATAAAATTAAATAAACGTGATGTACAGCATCAAAATAATAAAAATTAAATTTTATAATGAAATAATAAAATTAAACTGAACTTCTTCAAATTAATTTAATAATAAATGCTAAAATTAATTTTCCTACATTTTTTCAAGAGTTCTAACATATTTTCACATTGAATTAAGTTGAATAAATTTTTAAGTGTGTTATCAATTAGAATAATGAATTACACAGGGCTCTAGGGCCTCAATAAAATTTTGAGGGTGTTGGTATAGGGAGAAGAGTCCAAGACTCAATTTTAAAATTATACAATGAGAAGGTGATAAAATTAGGGGGTAAAAAATGCATGGCACACAAATAGTTCAAGGGGCTCCGGATCGGACCTACGGGACCCTAGATTGCTCCAAGATTTTAACTGGAATATAGGAAACGGGAGAAAACTAAATGGAAAAAGGGTTCCAAAAATGAATATCGAATTAGGAGGGGGGCAATTTATTGACCATTTATAGTGCAAAAGCTTCAAGGGGTCAGGGACTTGTGGCATGTGGTTTGGTATAAAGATACTTTTGAGTAGTTTTTAAAGTAATCAATATAGGGCCCAAAAACGGGCCAACTGATAGTTAAAAGCAGGGCCCTAACATGAATACATGTTAAAATGTCTTAGTACTTAATGCTTTAGATCTACAATTAGTCAAAATTAAGCATAGGGTATTAATTATTCGTTAGAATAATATTTTAATTAAATGCATAAAAAATTGAGTAAATGCTTTAAAAAAGGCCCAAGGGCCCCAATAAAAATATGAGGATGTTGGTCCTGGAAGAAGAGTCCAAGACTCAACTTTAAAATTATGCTCTGAGAAAGTGAGAAAATTAATTGGTGCAATATGCATGGTGCACAAAAAGTTCAAGGGACCTGGACCGAGTCCTACGTGACCATAAGGGCCCAGGGTCTTAATGGGAATGTTTAGACGTGAGAATAACTAAATGGAGAAAGAGTTCCAAAAATGAAGATTGTATTAAGAGGGGGCAATTTATTAACAATTTATGGTGCAAAAATTTCAAAGGGCCCGTTACCGAGGCCCCTAAGGGCCAGGCACTTAACTCGTATGTAGTTGGGCGTAAAGATATTTCTAGTAGTTATTAAAGTAATCGAAGGACTCTAGAACTATGTTAAAGAAAATTTCGAGAAATTTGGGTCATTTTTTAAAAATCCGCACTAAGGGCCTCAAGAAGGCAATTAATATTCAAAATTGATGGTAGCTGAAGCCTGAGAAATTTTTTTGTCATTCATTTAGTAGCTGGAGGACACCTAAGAAGTTGTTAGAAAAAAAAAGCTAGTGAATCAGACCATTTTTAAGGGGGCTGTAATAGGGGCCAACTCATAGTTAAAAAAGGGCCCTAACATGTTAAAATGTCTTGGTACTTAGCGCTTTAGAACTTCAATGAGTCAAAATTAAGCATAGAGTATGAATTATTCGCTAGAATAATATTTTAAAGAAATGCACAAAAGATTGGGTAAATTTTTAAGAAAGGGCCCTAGGGCTCCAATAAAAATATGAGGGTGTGGGTGCAGGAATAAGAACCCAAGATTCAAATATAAAATAATGTACTTAGAAGGTGAGAAAATTAGGGTGTGAAAAGTGCTTGGTGCATAAAAAGTTCAAGGGGCCCTGCGATTCCTTGTGGGCCCCCAGGGTTTTAAATGGAATGTAGAAACGTGAGAATAACTAAATGGAAAAAGGTTCCCAAAGATGGAGATTGGATTAACCCTTAAATGCCTGATTTATCAAAAATCATTGTAAAAATGTTTTTCGGCTTTCATTTTAAAAATAAATCATGGGAAAAATACTTTAAAAAATCCTACTTTGTTTTAAGTATAGTTTACGACTAAAAAACAGTTTGTTACTAATTGGCAATACTGGTGTTTAATTGAAAAAATAATTTCCCTTGATTAAATTCTATAATATTAAACACACAAGGATTTTAGGAACTATAATAAGAAATAAATTTTACTTGCTCACTGCAGGTCATAATAGGGTATTTCGCAAGCTTCCAAACAAAACAAAAAGAACAAGTAGCAACAATTGAAAAAATAAATCTATCTTTATTCTTAAACAGCGCAAGTGTTGCCATCTACATGTTAAAAATCGATTTAATTATATTTTCAGAATGTATTTTATTGGCAACATTAGGCATTATAGCTTCAATATTATTCTAATAGTATTTTAGAGCCTAAATTGGGTATGTTGCCGAAAAGCAACACCAGGCA